>CP139506.1:229813032-230407702 GCA_021014915.2 Artemisia tridentata subsp. tridentata | reverse complement strand
CGAATCGAAAAGTATTTCAAAACAAACTTGAAAAAGATTTTTGAAAATGTAATTAAACATAGTGAAAGTATTCAACCCCCCCCCCCTTCTATTTTCTACAGCTAGTATATAATTTCCGTGCTTATTACGACTAACGTGGAACGATTGTATGTTGTAATTACTTTTATATTAATGTTAAATGACCCCTAACTTGTAAATTGATTAGTATAAAAGTATATTTACTTGGGGACAAGCAAGCCCCAAGTGTAAGGATATTTGATAAGGATTTATTTGGTACCTTTTTTAGGGGTCATTTAAAGCTAAAATCGTATTTATATGATCAAATATTTCCCTAAATTGTTTCCTTTTGCATTTTAGGTACTTGGGATGGAAAATCTGGAAATTGGCATGTTTTGGGCTTAAAACGATCAAGTCTCAAAATCTGTCAGACAAAGGAGTCTGACGGCGTCACACTCTACCAAGTGACGCCGTCACTTGTTATTGAAGATGGATTTTTGGTGGAAAATTAACAAGCGACGCCCCAGAAGAATCTGAAGATGGATTTTTGAAGACCAAAGCACGTACAAAGTTAATAAGAGATGGCCCAGATGATTTACCAAGGTACAACGTAAAGACATTCATGACGGCATCAGAGATCTTAAGTGACATCGTTACAACGGCGACTAGCACAAGACGAAACCCTAATAACGGCGAGCTGACGGCGTCAAAACCTATAAGGTGACGCCCTTACAAGTGTAAACCTATATATATTTTCGTATGTTTTTCATAATTCTTTTAACATCTTTGTGTAACATCTTGGAGTATCACTTAGGGAACGATTTTCTCAGCTTTTGTAAGGGTTTTACAGCCCACAAAAAACATGTTTAATTGAAGATAAGTTATCCTTTTAATCATTCAATATGTTTATGTGTTGTCTGATTACTTCTTTCTCTTTTCTTCACTTTAACATGCTAGCTTAAGTTAATTAATGTTTGCTTAGATCTAATGAAACCGAGTTATTGAATATTGATTTGTCATCTCTTGTTTAATTGATTTCCTCACGTTAGGATAAGAAAACTGGCTAAGTTCTTATATGTGTTAGCTTGAACGTCTTATAAAACGTAACTATAGAGTGCACTATTGGTTTTTCTCATTGTATTTATTGCGTGAATTTCGGCTTATAGATCCTAGAAAACTTAATAGTCCTTAACGGTTTTAGGGGAGACTAATGTTCATAGAGTTGGGGACTTCGGCACCTCCCCACGACCAAATATTAAGGAATACAATGCTTCAATTAAAACAAGAACATGACAATTCGACAAATCAATAGGAGATAACTAGGGAGTAAGGATATCTAAGTGAACATGTTTTCCCTATCATACGAGTTACCACCAATTTACTTTTCTTGTTATTAGTTTAATTTTATTTTATAATTAGATTTGGTTTAGTTAGCTAGTAGCTAAACCGCCCACTCTTCAAACTCCGAGATTTTTACTTGCTTTCTAAAAAATATAAAAACACAAAAAGAATCATCCCTCACCTTTAGACCTATCTCGACATACATTTTGACCGAACGACACTATTCTACTAGAGAACGATCAATCCCCCGAGTCTTACCTATACTACACTACAGCGATTAGGTACACTGCCTAGGAGGATTGTAAAACTTCTTGTGAGGTTTGCAAACTCCGCATCATTAGGATACTCACCTACCCTTGGTAGAGTTTTCCTACAACAAAAACTACCACACCAACATCAAATGTGTGCCCTTTGAAGCTTTGTATGGGCGTAAGTTTCGTTCACCACTTTATTGGTTGGATGGAGGAGACAAGCAGCTGACAAGTCTCGACATCATACGGGAAACAACTGACAAGGTCAAGGCTGTCAGAGAGATGCTGCAGACTACCAAGAGTCGCTTGAAAAGTTATGCTGAGAACCGAAGGAAACCCTTGGAATTTCAAGTCGGAGATAAAGTACTACTAAAGGTATCACCATGGAAGGGCATGATTCGCTTTGGAAAGTGAGGGAAATTGAGCCCGAGATATGTTGGACCTTTCAAGGTTATAGAAAGGATTGGTCCAGTAGCTTATCGGCTTGAACTAGCATAGGAGCTTAGTGTCATCCACGACATATTTAACGTTTCTAAGCTGAAGAAGTGCTTAGCCAAAGAACGCTTGTTATCCCATTTGAAGAGGTACAAATTAATGAAAAACTTTAGTTCGTTGAGGAACTACTGGAAATCATGGACCGTGAAGTCAAACAATTGAAGCAGATTCGAATTCCCATCGTTAAGGTTCGATGGAATTCACGACGAGGCCCTGAATTCACGTGGGAGCATGAGGATCAATTTAAGCGCAAATACCCGCACCTATTCACAAGTGCTTCATTTCATGAAAGAGCAATCTGAAATTCGGGACAAAATTCTTTTTAATGGTGGAATAATGTGACAACCGTCGAGCTCATGTTAGCGACCGATAGTGGCTTGTGACATTTTTAACAAATTATATGTAACACCCCAACCCGACAAGGGTAAAGATATCACAAAAATGGTGGCATATCAGAAGTCACAGAACATTCAATAATTAAAAACATCAAAAGTCTTAACATTAAATCCAAGATAAGTCAACATGACTTAAATCAAAATGCAAGACAAAATAACTGAAGTACAAAATCCAATATTCAAATGCCTAAACAATGGCATATCAAAATAAATAGAAGTTCAAATGGTGAAGCTAAGTAACTAAGGTCAAAACTCCAAAATAGATTGCTCTCATCCCAAAGCTAAAACCCAGCTCCTAGCTTAAGTACCTGCCGCATGAAAAAAATGCGGCTGAGCTTCAAAAGCTCAGTGAACAGATATATAGATAAACAAAGCAGTAACAGGTAGCAGTACAAAAGCAATTCAGGAATACAAATCATACTGATACAAAATCAAAAGGAAAGGAATAAGAAATGGAACAAGAACAAAGAAAAGAAAATGAATAATGAATAAGATTTAAGGAAAACAGGAACACAGCAATCCATCACGAGCCCAGATGACCGATAATACCATAGCATACTAATATAATAAAACAAACCTGTGTAGAGTGATCAGCTCTCAGACAAAGTGAAAGACGTGTATCGCACACACAATCAGTCACCAGATATAATAACCATAAACATATAACATATACAGATAACAGGTCAAATCTAGGATGCACCCATACGCCCCCGCAGACAAATCAATAATCATAATCATAATGGCCATAACAGATAATAAATAAGGGACGGAACAGGTCATCACTCTCCTGCCCTAGAGTCATGTCAGAGGTGCGTCAATGACATGGACATGAAACCCTCATGCCTAGTGATTGGCTCGGATATCAAACTGTAGATCAAAGGTCAGGCGTACTATCAAATAATCAAAAGTCATCTCTTAAGGGTACATGGAAAAAGGTTCAAACAAGATCACATCAACAGTTCACAAACAGGAGGGAACATAGCAATGGTATAGGGAATCCTAATAAGGAAAATGAAAAGCTGAAAGAAAAGGGAATGAAAACCCTTACTGAAAAAGGGCAGAATATCTGTACCTTATTAGCACAGCAGAAAGACAAGAAAGCAAACACGAAGCAGAAATCAGGGCTTCTCCTTCTTCACACCTAAAGAAGTAGAAGACGGAATTACGAAATATTCAAACTCAGATTATTACTTTTAATTTATCTTTCCATTTTAAGTAACTTTCTATTTTTAGTAACCTTCTAGATTTAGTAACATATTTCCATATTTAGTAAGATATCAGTATCCCAGATTAGGTTAAGTCCTTATTTCAAGATTATCATGGAATTAAGGTACATTTTATCAGTTACAAAAGTTTAGGGTTAATTATGACAAGTATACATAGTTTAGGGTTATAATTGTAAATTCATTAGATTCAAAGGTTTAACATGAAAATACTTTAAGTTACTGATTTAATACACACTTTATTCAGAATGACATTTTAAACTCTTAAGTTTCACAATTTACATTTTATACCCCTTAGTTATATAATTTACAAAATAAACCCTACATTTACATAATTCATGATTTAATCCCAATAATATTCATATTTACCAAACAAGCACCTTATTTTATAAAGTTACAGAACATAACCTCAGAATTATATGAAGTACGAATTAGACCACTCAGAATTTAGTAATTACACAATTGGTCCCTTAACTTTACAAAACTTACAATTTAAATCATAATTTATTTATAATTACATATCAAGCCCATAAATACTCAAATTTACACATTACACCCTTAATGACATTATTTACTCAGAATAACTTCAAGTTTCCCAAATTTACACTTTTAGTCCCTCTATTTTAATTAATTACAATTCGTACCTTGCAAATACAATTAATTCATTTTCTTGCAATATTTACACTTAGGACCCTCAAGTTATATTTTTCCCACATTCCTACTGACTTATATAATATTACAAAAATATCCCAGAAGTTTCAAAGTTGGCAAAACATACCCTTATACTTTTAAAAACCAATCGGATTGCACTTTTTATTCTAAAACCAAACCCTAATTTGTCCCAATCATTAAACCATCATTATTCAATCATTATTAGCATTAATTACACCAGATCTAATAACATAAACCCTAACCCTAATTCGTTCTAGGGTTTCTTCCTAATTTTTCTTTATTTTTCATATAATCCGATTTAAAACAATTCATGATCAATTATTCTGAGCTTCTACAAATCACATGGTTATTTTTCTAGGCTTATATTATCATTGTAGAACATGTAAAAATTATGGTTACAACCCAGAAAAATCGTATAGCAATATTTGGAAATTAAGTGTGTTTTATCCCTTTAATTTTCGTACGCATGATTAATCTTGCATGATTCATGTTTATCATTTGTCTTGAGTTATATTCAACCCAAGGATCATTAGAAAAATTCTAGATTAATTTTAGAACGTAAGAATTAGTCGTGTGAATTGTTACCTATCGTACGCAATGAACCGAACAAACAAATGTGCCACGATCGAACGAAGCCTTCCACAAGCCAACTCTTATTTTTCCTAGCTAGATTAAACCTTGAATAACTCCATAAAATTGCTTGATCAGGTCCAGAAAGTCGTATGGAGGTTTGGTCGATTTTTGTTTAGTCGATTTAGGGTTTCGGCTATTTAGGGTTTTACAAAATAATATGGTTTGTTGTTATGCTTATCAAACCGACTAGGAGGGGGAATAGGGTCCAGAAATTCGGCCCAAGGTTATCACAATATCACAATTTTATTTTGTGTATAATTCCTTAAATTAGTTTTGTATTTATCCTAGTTTAAATGATTTAGTAAATATATTAACTTTAATTATATGATTTTCGGATTACATATATATATGTATATGTGAGTTTAATATTTTTGGACATTCAAATTAATGTGATGTTGTCCCAGAAATTAATTTACTTGATATGTAGCTCGTTTTCAGAAGTTTTGAATTGTTTCGGAATTTTATAAGTTATTTATTTAGGTTTTATGGTTTCAGGGGTAATTTGATCATTTTACAGGTTATCTGAATTTCAGGTATTACATTATATATTTATTGAGTTAGTCTTGTGATTCTAGAGTCATTTTTGTGTTATATGTTCACTTTCCTTATGAACCCTTGCTTTACGAAGATACCTTCGACCTACAATTTTAGTTAAATGTCATACACGGTCAACGATATGCTCAAGTCATTTAAAGTTAGTGTTGTCACCTTTGGAAAATGTTGGTTTAACCAACTTTTACATTTCACTTCAAAAGTTATATTTTCTTAAGCTTACATTTTAATTTAACACTTACACATTTTACATTATACATTTAACTAACTAAATAATGTATCATACATAAAAACTAAATACTAAAAATTAAAAATATTATTCCAATCCCCCCCCCACCAGGTCCGGCCTCCCCTTCCCCATAATTTCTCACCAATCACAAGTTAGGGTAAAATCACACTCCTCTTTTGTCTTTCCAATAAACACTCCTACCAATCTTCACCCTCTTTATTCACTTATACACACTAAATTCATTTTTCACTCCTCTCCTACCCCTTTGAAGTCTGACCGTAGCACAACACCACCATTCATCATCATTTTTGTAAAGTAAAATCTAGTTGCAAGAAGGTATGATACCCACTGTTTCACCACACGCTCTTGTTTTGATATTTTATGAGTCTTATGCTCTTATAACTAAAAGAGAAAGTAAACCTACCTAGATTTTGTTAATAAGAACTTAAAAACACTCTAATAAGGTTGTAAAAATGATTTATTGTCTTGGTTTGGTCTTTTTTGGTGTTTGGTATAAAGAAAGGTGCATGAAAATGGGTTATAAAATGGGACAGCTTGCTGTCATGAAATTATGGCCGACTTTAGAAAGCCATAACTCACTCATAACTCTACCTCATGACCTGTTCTTTATACCAAGATCTATATTTTTTACTTATATTTCAAATTCAAGTGGTTTGGTTGATAAATAAGAATTTTTGGTCGTCCAAATGATGGATAGAAAACAAAGTATAAAACTGTCTTTTTAGAGCTGGTTTGATAGGTCAACTTCATAAAGCCATAACTTTGTCACATTTTACTCTTTTTCATAGATTCCACCTCTGAGAGTTAGATTTATATTTTGTATTGAAAACCTATGCGGTCTCATGGGGTGAATCAAAGATTTGGGTCCTTAAACAGCCGTCACAAATTCAGGTATAAAACTGACTTGCATGCATAAATTTTTAAGCCCCACGTTACAAGACCACATCCAATTTATTTTACGATAAAAATAGTTCATTCCAACTCTGAGTCCAAGAGATCTTTCTTGATAAAACAAATTTTTGAACCCCCCAAATGGTCGTCAAAAAATAAGTTATAAAATTAATTGTTTTAGACAGGTTTGAATGACCAACTTTATATGGTCATTTCTCACTCACAAATACTTGACAAGCCTTGATTTTTGATTTGAGTGTATTTTAATATGTTAAATTAAGTGTGCCAAAAGGCTATGGTCTAACTCATAGATCTTGACCCTCTGGCATGAGAAGTTAATGGACTGGTCTAGTTATTTTCAAAACAGAGGAGACTTTTTGTTCAAGCCTTTTTCCCAAACTTAAACACTTAAAAAAATAATCAAAAATTGATGAATATACCTAATACATAGTATTTATACATGTGTGAAGAATTGGACCTCAAATATTTTTAATCTTGGTTAAATGGTCACTCAAAGTGACCCTATTTTTGGGACAGTTTTAAGATTTCATGTGTAGTAACAAAAGTAACACATTTTGACAAGTCTAATTTGGGTGACCTAACTAATAGTCATTTTTTGAGTCGGAGCATATCGTTTAGTTATTAATAAGTACTTTTACTTGCCTTAGGTCATGTTAGGAAGGGATACGTTCGAAGGGTCTTGCCTAAGTGATAGTTGATTTGCATTCATGTCGTGACGTTCCTTATTCATAATCTATTTTCTCGTTTAGGTATGTTTTCACAATCCCTTTTTACTATTTACTCGTTTTAGGGTGAAAAGTATGTTTTGGTCTTAAATAGTTCTTGATTTGATATTTGACTTTATATTGATTGTGGATTTGTAAACGTTTTAAACGTTTAGACTTTACTTGACATATATTTTGACATCTTTTGCAATTTGTATATATGCTATGTTAAGTGTAGATGTAGTATATTTAATTCCATGCACTACTCATTAACCTTTATCCCATTAGACTAGTAGGGACGGGTCGTGGATATTTATGGATATTGCTATTAGGGAGGGCCACTTCCCTTACTCCTGTAGACATATGGGGTACATATTATCTAATACTCATTTCTGATGCATATAATGAGGGAAAGTGTCGGGGTTTCATTTGGTTTATTCGTTTTAAGTAGTGGCTACCGGCATTAACATGAGAGCATACAAGTTTACCATTTTTGCACCTTTATCCAATTAAATGTTTACTCTATGATGTGACCTTGACTATTTGAAAACCCATTTACTATGAGCCTTTTATGGACGGGGCTCATAATAGTATGGTTGACTTTATTTTACACATCCACCTTCTTGGATGATATGACTTTTACTTTGATAACATTTACTTAAATGTTATGTTTTGATATTCCTGTATACTCACCAACTATTTTATAGTTGACCTTTTTCTTTTATCATACTTTTCAGGTGATCATCTTTAGGTGAAAGTTTAGGAAAGCATATGCATTGGTTCTTTCATTTATGTCATGATTTGTGATGTGTCCCAAAAATAATTGTTTTATCTCCGAAACTTATGTTCTAAACTTTATGTGTTGTTATTTTGAAACTTGTTTTATAACAATGATGTAATTGGGATTTCTCTTCTTATTAAATCATGTATGGTGTTATCTATTGTCTTATGCGTTGTGCCTCGTGCTGTTGCACCTCGTGTTTCCGCTTTAGTGGGGTGTGACAAAGTGTACATCCAAGTTCCTCGAATAGTTCATTCTCGTGTCAAGAGAAATGGAGAAATCGAATATTTTGATCCAAATCGAATCTTTCTCATAGAAGTCAACACCGATTTGAGAAACTGGGAAGAAATTGTTAGGGAAAATGTTTTCTGCCTTGCGGGCAACCAAGATTATCTTCTGGCTTGTTGTGCTCATATGCTCTATTTTGTTGTCATCGAACAACCGTACAATCTTGCCTACTACGTTGCAAAATGTATCGAAAACGTAAAAGGGTCGAGTGGATAAGTTAATGCCTTACGACATGTTGTTAACTCGTTTGTATCGTCATGTCATAGATCTGTATCCACATCTTGAGGGTCCGCAATATGCCTTCATTTATGGAGTTATGGAACCATTGGGTGGGTCACACGTTCGAAAACATAGAAAGGATATAGGTGTGAAGCATGATCGTAAATCCACTTCCTCGTCTTGTACTTTCCATCATGGTTCATCTTCTCATATGAACGAGGCTGATGACATGGATGACGAAGGTACTTCTCGTGCTACTCCTTCTCCCACTTCCTATCACAATTCTCTTCCACACATCGAACTCGAAATATATAAAGATCCCGCTCAAGATAAAGAGAACACATCAGAAATGATGCGCCGACAAACAATCATGATGAATAGACAAGCTTCGATGAATGTGGAGCAAATGGGTGCACTTAAGTTGATTGGGAAGGCGATCAAGAATTTGGGAAAAGGTATTAAGAAGCCGTTTAAGTGAGTTCGACGAGTGCGTTTGCTTTAAAACACTTTAACTTAATTTAACTTGGTTATGAACTTTGTTGGCTACTTACAACTTATTAGTATTAGACTTACTATTAGTATTATTATTAGTACGTTATATATTTAGGTCGTTAACGGTGACTTGCTTAGTTTTGGATGATTGTTTAAATTTTACCATCCATCGGTTTATGATTATAATTATTTTGCATGCTTATTTTCTTTAGCACTATGCATGCTTGCATGCACATTATTTATATTGCTTATTATTATACGTTGACATGCAAATTATTCATCCTAATTTTGTCCATTTTTAGTATTTCTTGGATTATATTCTTTAGTGATTTGAGGTACTAAGATTTGCAGAAAGCAGCCCCCCTAAACATCATCTTTTTCCCATAAGAACCATCAGATAATAAAAGGGTTGAAAAAATTCCTCTAAGTATTCGTGGATGTATAAAAAGCATCAGTGGAAATATCATCCCCTTTAATAAAAATCGAATTGTTAGATAAGACCTATTAATAGATTATCTACCTGTAAAAAAAAAACTAATGTGCTGTTTGTTTATTAAGAGACTCTTAATCTGAATCTGATTCGCACATCTGAATCTGAATATGCGGTAGAAAAGTCTGAATCTGATTTCAATCTTAATCTAAATAAGTGGCTGAGAAATATGAATCTAACTCAAATAAACTGTCTGTTTTTTGTAAAAATGTCTAGATGTGTTAAATTATCAGTTTTTACAATTTAAATATAAAACGATTGCATTCGCATAAGAAATAAACTTTATTAAATATAAATATATTTTTTATTATATAATCAATTTAAAGTTAAAAGTATTTTGAACAAAACGTGCAATCTAATGTTTATTTGACAAAAATAAATGTGTCGAAGTTTAGCTTGAGCTTTTTAAAACGATTAACTTAATGGGTCGCGTATAGTTGAGATATTTGAGTCCAAAACCTAACTTTTCAATTTAAACAAAATATAAATTGTCACATACATTCTATATCTAATAAAACATATGCAATAATTCTATTTATTACTTTTTAATACGAAAGAATTAGTGAAACAAGAAAAAAAAACAAAGAAATGAACAAAAAAACACCAAAATAAAAAAATTATAACAAAATAGAAAATAAATAAAAACAAAAAAAATTAAGAAAAAATTAAGAATAAAAAAAGAGGCATTAAGAGGTGTTAAGACACCCCTCCACATCTAGTTCAGTAAGATATTTTTGCCTCTTACTGCCTCTTAATGATCAGTAAAAAAAAAAAAAAAAAAAAAAAAACCCTCTTAACACTGGTTGCCTCTTATCGGCTCTGAATGACATGAAAAAAACAAACACTCTTAATGACCCAAGTATCTGACCACGTCTAAATGAGTCAGATTAAGATGGTGTTAAGAGACATTTTTGAAAAAACGAACACCACCTAAATCTTCTCTTTTAAGGCAGAATTGGCAATTTATTTTCTTTGTGCTGTGATCTAAAATTACAATATTGTATATTTATTAGATATTTGGCATCTATGAAAGATGATATAGTTGCAATGGTTTTTCAATTTATATGCCTTTTTGATTAATAAGTGAACCGAGTGCTAAATTTTGTATAGATAGGTTGATAAAAGCTAGTATAACCTTCCGGTTCTTGAAAAGTCCATTAGAAATATGGAATAATATAAGGATACTTGAAGATCGAATAGAATCTACAGCCCTACATATCCACACTTGGAACATATGATCAATGTCTATATATGCTTCCGTAGCAATGAGATTCGTTGTCGCCCATCTTTTGCCCCAACGTATCACTTTCATCTTTTGCGGCAAAGCCTATCTCTCGAACCTGATATCGCTATCAGTCACTAACCTAAAACATTCTCTATTCTCCACATATCATCCACTCAAACCCTATATATATCTGAGTGTTCAACCACATAACACACAACAAGTTAAAGAGTCACTTTCGGTACTAATTAATAATAGCTCTAAGCTTTTTAACACTTCCAAGTTCAGTATAGACATGGACCGAGTAAAAAGAATGGTTTCCGAGAGGCCTGTGGTCATCTTCAGTAAGAGTTCTTGCATAATGTCTCACACAGTCAAGTCTCTCTTTAATGACTTTGGTGTGAACCCTACTGTCTACGAGCTTGATGAGATACCACGAGGCCGAGAAATTGAGCAAGCATTGTCGGGGCTTGGATACAGCAAAGTCCCAGCAGTGTTCATTGGTGGTGAGTTAGTTGGTGGAACAAATGAGATTATGAGTCTTCAACTTAAGAGGGGTTTAAAGCCAATGCTCATCAGGGCTGGAGCTTTATGGGTTTGATTTGTTTTTATATATTGTTTTAAGGCTGGCATAATATTATGTACCTCGGAAAGCACATTTTTAGTGCAAATTGAGTAACATGATTTTCATAGATCATGTCATATGTATGAGATAGCATATTAGACGAGGCTTCTAGTGATCTAGTATTAACTTGATCCCAATTTTGTCTTCCCTACCTTTTGTTTTTGGTTCTCAAATAAATTACACATGAAATAAAATAGTCGTGCCATATGTAAAATAAAATGGATATCCGGTGGTTGTTATTACACTTAATGTCATATGTATGCGGCTTGCTTTTCTGATTATCGATTTAGTTTTATAGGTTTAAAAATTCGGTAAATCAAGAACTGACATTTATCAATATGGTAAAAGTAGTGATGACTCTTATAATCTGAACATATACATGGATAATGGATCGGAGATTAAAACCGCTCCATCTCAATTTTCTTTAATTCTTCTGTATGGATTTGTGTTCACTTTGTTGGCATAAAAACAATCCAACTGCCTGCATGTATTCGAGTATAAGTGAGAGATTGCAATTATTGGCGTAAAAAGAAATACATACAACATAATAACACAAAGTTATCAGACTCTGGGTAAGAAGGCCGGCCATATCAGCTATTTTATTACACTCTCCAAATCGGTCTTGCAAATATTTACCGACACCGAAACGTATGTAAGAAAATAAAAGACCCAAAAACATGAAGAAGGTAGTGAAGAAGAAGAATATACTTAAATCTCAAATAAAAGCTGTACATGTTGAAGATCATATGTACATCTATACTATGGCGCACTAAAATAGATTTGTCTCCTCTTTTCAAGTTGGGTGAAGATTATCAATATTTTGAATCGTGTAATCACTTTTTAAGGAAACTATTGACGGTAATTGTCTTGGTTACATGAATATCTCTTTGAGATAATTCAAAGTTTATGTTCTTGATTTAAGCACAAATGCAAGAACCCTTTCGTTTCTAAGTATTTTTTTGTTTCAGTGTTTGTGTCGATTTGTTCACTTATATAAAGAAGAAACTCAAGTCAATCGAATTATTAGAATTAATCAGCCCATTAATCTCCTCATTATGTTCCTTCATTATAGCAATAGTGGTTACAAGACCAATTGATTAGGTCAAAGCCGTTACATGTAAAAATCAGTTCCACCAAGTCCACAAACTCATCAGTATACCAGCTAAAGTGTTTGCTCACTAAAGGGTTGAACCTTCTAATGAGACTACTCTCTCATAAGGTCACTCAGAGTCTAGTCAAACTCATCAACTACCAGATTTCCACAATACCACTGTTTGAGTCAGGGAGGTTCAGTGACTTAATGCGTGTATACTCCTTACCTCCAAACCCATTTTCAAGTATGACCTGAACGTTGCACTAAATTTCCAACATCTCCATCTCGAATCCTTTAAGCATATTAGTGATACTAAGTGTATGATTATGATGAAATGTAAACCAGATTGATTTTCTGCATATTGTATGTTTCGCTTCCTGTTAATTGTTGGTAAAGATCTCCTAACATGAAGATCGGACAAGCTCGTGCCGAGGAAACACTGAAATAGATTAAGTGTGTGTTCTTTTTACGTGTCTTTTTATTGGATAAACTCAACCACAACTCCAACTCATAAAATGGATGGCCCCTCACAAATCAGATGCTCACCCCCCGCGCGTTTTTGAATAAATCCCGAATGGACCACAATTCAGATAGGTTAAATCCATATAGTCGATTCACACCTATTATATGTTATTTATCTTTTTTGAGAAAACATTATTTTTAAGAATGCATATTTTTCATTTTCAAAAATATAAGTGATGAGTCAAGTGCAAAGTTTTTTTTTTAGTAGCTTGAGTTAAGTGCAAAGTATAAAGTTACTCTTGTATTTGTTAGCGGACAATATTAGGCTTAGACCTATTAGTTTATTGTTTATTCATTGGCCCACTATTGTATTACATATAAACATTATTAATGTCTATATATAATACAATTACAAAGAATAGGCCAATGACTAAACATTAAACTAATAATGGGCTAAGCATAATATTGTCGGCTAACAGTATGTCCTTTATTTGTTATCATATGTTTGTTAGTGTGTCTGTGTGTAATCTTACGTTATACTAAAGAATCATCACACACCGATTACTTAATCAAAAAAGTTAATGTAACTAAATTTGGTTCAGTAGAATAAATGAGTACAAAAAGGTATATGAATGTGTAGATTAAAAGAGAGAGGATTAACTTGAATTTGTAGAGTTATCTACGTATGGGTAATGATCCAACCCTGTGACTCATGGTTGTGTTGGAAAATTTCATAATCTTACATTATAATTATTAGAATTAGCGATGATGATGATCATGATGACAACTTTAGCCAAAAACTTGTTCATTGCAAGAAAGACGATGTTGGAATCTAACTTTGATAAAGTCCGATCCCCTATAATTTCTTTTGTAAAATGGGTTAGTTTCATTTTTAACCCTGAACTTATATAATGTATTTATATCATGTATTTAACATTTTAATCTTATCTTTACTAGCTGTAAGCCGTAAACTGAAAAGCTGTTAACATGAGCTACAAGCTGTATTTTTTTTTCAATAAAAGTGTTTGGTAAGTTAGCTGTTAAATGTAATTATAAGATGTAAAATGACATAAAAGGATATATCTATAATTGTAAACAAATGTTTGGAGGGTATATCAGTAATTTAAAGTTTTAACAGCTACAAGATGTTTAAAAAGCTTCATGAATCAGCTTTTCATTTAGGAGCTATTTGTTTGAAATAAAAGCTTGAAGTTAATGTATCCAAACGGAGCTACTTATTTTAGAAGAGATTATTTTATAACAAAAAGCTAATAGCTCCCCCAAAAAGCCCCTACCAAACAGGCCCATAATAGAAAAACAGTCAAAGTTGAATGTTGAAAAGTCAAGAAGTTGAAATTGTTGAAAAATCTATATTCGGTAACTATTGCAAATGAAGGAAATTATTTTACTCCGTGATTGACTTGTTTTTGAAAGTAATTCATCTCTTTACACAAAAACACACACAAACACTCTCATCTCTCCCACCACCACACAAACACCACCACCATCCGACGCCACCACCACCTCCTGATGCCACCACTACCGGACTCCACCACCACAAACGATTAATAGATCTATATGACTCGGTAAGTTTTGAGGGTTTTTTTCACTTAGATCTACCGTCGCCGCTGCCAACCAATGCCGGAATCTGTTGCCCCCGCTGCATTTATGCCGGAACTTGTATGGTATGTATAAAATTTGTTGTTTGAATTTGATTGTATAAACTTTGTTTGTATAAATTTATTTTTGTTTATTTGTTTGTACAAAATTGTAATATAAGTTTGTTTGTATTAATTTGTTTGTGTACTTTTTTTTTGTTGTAATTTCTTTTAAATTTGTTGTATACACTTGATTTAACTTTTTATTGTATACATTTTTAATTATAGTATTTTGTATGCATATCATATAACATAAGTATTTAATTCATGGCTTTATAAAGTATATATCGTTGGTAAAATTTATATTCGTTAGATAACACCTTTTATGTAAAGGGAAAAGTGAATATGGGTCTGTCTCACATCTAAGCTTACATGCGAAACCATTAAAAATCACTTAAAAATACATCATATTGATTATTATTTTTTCAAAATTTGGGTAGTGAAACTAATATATGCATAGTGGAACGCATTTTAATGGTGAATTAAATTAAACCATTATTGAATCTATAGCTAATTTGTTAGTTGATGAAATCACCAAACAATATGATGTAGAAAATGCATGTATCAACATGAACCCAACTTAAGTGATGTTGTGATGAAATCAAGAGAAAACACTAATATTGTGAAGGACATGATACAAATGAGGTAGATTTGATGTTTTTCTTGTTAAAAAGACATAATTTTTTATGGTTTCGCACGTAACCTTAGATGTGAGACAGCCTCATATTCACTTTCCTCATAAATGTAAATTGTTGTTAAATAGATATGTTAGTGTTAAAAAGCTTGTCGAAAATTTAAATTTATTTTCAAGATTTTTCAAATTTAAAGTTACCATAATTTGTTAAATTTTCAAAAAAAAAAAATTAAATTTTAAATTTCAAAAAAAATTGAATTACAAAATTTTAGAACATTAACATTTTTGAACTAAAAAAGTTTTAAAGTTCTCAAAATTTTGAAATGTATATTTGGTATGATAATAAAATTAAAATTTGAATATTTTGAAAAGTTTAAACTCGTAGACTTTGAATGTTTTTTCGAGTATGTACTTTTCTTAAAAAGTGAGTAATGTGTGAGAGGCATTTGTAAGAACATAGGGAGCTTTTAATTTGACCATTTGATAAAAAATAAAAATAAAAAAAAAATAAAAAAAATAAAAATCCTTCTTAAACCATGTGTAATTGTAACTATTTCACTCTCAAAGACTTTTTGAGACATATAACTTTGATAGCCTACAAGCCTTTGACCAATAATTCAATGTAATTTCACACTAAAACTAACTTTACTTGAATAAAATATACTCTCTTCGTCTCAAAATTTTTGTAATCACACAGTTTAATAAAAGTGAGACAACAATAATTTTCAACCACTCAAATAGAATATTTATTCACTAAATTCTTTTTTTATTGCTTAAAATAGAAAGTAAACTATTATTTTGAGACATTCAAAAAGTGAAATACAGACTAATTTTGAGACGGAGGGAGTATCGTGAAACAAAATATAAATTGATGTAAAATAAACAAATAGATACAGTGAGTTAATATTAGTTTTTCATAAAATTAATAATATACCACGATTCTCTTACACATTAGCTAAAACAGTCATGTAGGAAAAGGTTGTTACTTTCTATGTTTCAAAATACGTATAAGCTATATAATTGCTAAATTTTTGCATTAAACAGTACGGAATATACTAAAAAGAATTTCACCAAACAAACCATACATTATTACCAAAATAAACCATATAATCATGGACATACATTATTACCCAAATTTTGTTGAACACACACATCATCGATGCTACCCAATTTTGTTGAAAAGTAATTGATGCGTGCGATGTGTCGTTGCGGTTTAGCAGTATTAATGCCTACTCAAGTTTTAAATTTATATTTAGCCGACTTATCAATAACACACACACTTAACGAGCAGTGTACCCGGTCAGTATGAATATAATGGTAAGTAGAGTGTCGATCACTAAGAGTGGAACGTATTATCTAGTTATTCTAATCAGTATTTTAATATTCTAAGTCAGCTATACAACCTAATCTAACGCAAGGGGGTTCAGCCTGAGAGACTGGCACGTTTTGGTTGCAATTAAATAATAAACTAAACTAATGAGCACGAATCAGCGATAGGCACGCACGTACATAGATAAACACTCGAGACAATAAGAAGACCTGTCCTGATGATTAAGTAGATTGTCACTTGTTTTATTGATAGTTTTATATGAAGTGTATGTAGTTAACCCTTTCTCGTTGGTCCTAATCTTATCGGCGAGAAATCCCTTAATGATTACTTATGTCTAAAAGTCATTCCTAAGTGATCAATTTAGCAACAACCGTGGGAGCCACATTCTCTTCCGTAGTCAAATGCGCAGGCCACTAATAAACACAGAGGTTATCAATGCACTAATAAGTAGTAACCAAAGACATCAACATATAAACTTTAATTGATGGGAAAGCAGTTTTAAGGGAGTGCAATCTTTCTCCTCACATTACACAAGCCACCAATCCTGATGAATTAAAGTTTACTAACACAATAAAACAAAACTACTTAATGAATTAAATACATGCAGGACCTTCTTACAGCTCTTGTATCTTCGTTCGGGTGTGTCTTGTGCTTCCTAATCGTCTGAGTTCGGCCTTAGGGTTTCTGTACTTCGGTCTTGTAAAACTGTCGAACTCTTTAATTCGTCTGGTCTTTGGGGTATTTATAGTTTCTGTCTGAGGGTAAGATGCGGCGCATCTAATAAGTAGATGCGGCGCATTGACTTAACTTCGCGTGGGGTCCAAGATTAATATATTCAGGAATATTCGTACACCGCCAGAAGATGCGGCGTATCTTCATTCTTGGATGCGGCGCATGTCCTTTGCCGTCTTGGATAATATCTTGTGAAATCTTGATAGTGATGCGCCGTATGTAATAAGTGAGATGCGGCGCATCTGGAGCAGAATGTCTTGATCTTGTTCATTTCAGTAGACTCTTAACTTCTTGCTTGTTTTGCTCCATAATTAGTCCAAAATCGCCAAGTTTCACCAAATGCTTGTTTTTAACTGAGAATTACAAAAGTAAACGATTAAGTATCAATTCTCATATATAATAAAATAAAACAAGTCAAATAAATAGGATAAATGATAGTAATAAAATGTACTTATTTGAGTTCATCAGTAATTCTCGTCGGAAAAACAATTATTGGAAAAGAATTTTCTAACGCTGTAAACACAGTTTGTCGAAAGAAAATTATTCGCTGATGAAATTTCGTTAAAAGTTAGATACCGCTGCCGTTAGGCGCGGATACTCGGCTATTAAATACAACGCTCAAATACATTATTATTATAGTTTTAATTGACTACTGCAACTTACAACGGCACTATCAGAAAAACAATACAACCATGTCATTAGAAAAACATAGTAACTTTAAACAATATTACCGGAAAATGATTCCCTTACGCTACAAAACAATCTGCTACAAAACAATCTGTCGATAAAATTAGTCGCCGTCGCAAGTTGGTCGAAACTAGAAACCGCTGCCGCTAGGCGCGGGTACTCAGCTAGTGTATTTAATTGTAATACCTAAAAATCCAAAATGTGCAAAATGACCAAAATGCCCCTACAATTTTAAAATTTGATTAAAAAGCCTATAAATTACCAAATAAATTCCAAACCTACAGGAATGAACTAGATATGAAGCCAAATAATTTTTGTGACTACATTTTAACCTTTAAAAAAGTAAAAAAATACACAAAGTATTTATTTGGACGATTTATATATAATTCGTATATATTTATGATTAAAAATACAAAATAAATTAAATAAAATACAAGATAAATGCTAATAAAATTAGGAAAAGATCACAATCAGTATTTGACCTTAATTAGACTTGCTTGGGCCGAATATATTGAGTCCTTATCATGTAAACATGTTTTTATATTTTATATATATATATATAAACAAACCGAAACCCTTAGAACCTTTTACAAAAATCGTACAGCCTTCATTCGATCCAATAAAATTCATAGCTTATTTTTCTGGAGTTATACATAACCTAAAGAAGCTTAGAAAATTAATTAGAGGTCGTGAGATTCTTTGGTTCGATCGTTAGACATTTGTTTTGTCGAATAAAGCTATAGCGAGAGGTATATTTTGTTTTATCCCTTTGGTATGTGTGATTGTGCATATTATATTTTTCTTATGTTAGTATGATCATGTAAGACCTCAATAAATTATATAGAATGAATCATGCATGCTAAATAAGTAATACCAATTTTTGAGAGCAAAAACGTAACTAAAATCCATAACGCGTAATACGAATTATCCAGGACTTGTAATTATTTATTTTAGACACTATACGACATATATGATCTGGGAAAAATACTAGTTCGAATTATAGAAGCTCATGTGGATCGTAGCTAATTATTCTTTAAATCGTATATATATGTATCGAAGAGAATAAAATCAAAAGAAACCCTAGAACACATTAGGGTTAGGGTTTGGTAATTTAAAACAGGTCAATAAATGCTATCTAATGATTAGGTAATGATTGGTTATAGATTAGATGAGCTAGGGTTTTGATTTGGTTATTAAAAGGGTTATACGATTTGATAAATAAATAAGAAGGGTTTGTTTTGTCAATTTTGAAACTTTAGGGTTATTTTTATAATATTAATTAGGTCAGTACAAATGTATAAAAATTATAAGATGAGGTCCTTATGTGTAAAATTTGCAAGATAATGATTTAATTGTTAATATATGGTTCGAATTGGAAATTAATTAACTAAAGGGACTAATTATGTAAATATGTAAAACATGGAGGTTTAAATCGTATCATGCATAACTATGAGGGTATATTCTGTAATTTAATAAATATAAGGGCTTGTGATGTGATTTTGAATATAGTAAGGGTTAAAGTGTAAATTATGTAACTATAAGGTTTATTTTGTAATTTTAATAACTAAAGGGTGTAAATTGTAAATAATGAAACTTAAAGGACTAAAGTGTGATTCTGAATCCATTTTGTGTTTTAAACTAGTAATTTGTAATAGTTTCATTTAAAACCCTTAACTTTGGAATATTTACAATTAAAACCCTAATTTATGGAAACTTGTCATATTTAACCCTGAACTTTTGTAACTTGCTAAAATATACCTTAATCCCGTAATAAGGCTTGATTAATGACTTAACCTAAATTGGTGATATTATAATCTTTCTAATTATGGAAATCTGCTAATTATGGAAACTTGCTAATTCGGGAAACCTGCTAATAAGGAAAGTTACCTAACAAGGAAAGTTACTTAAAATGGAAAGATAACTAAAAACCACTTGTCATTCTGTCTTCTACTCCTTTAGGTTCGAGGAAGGAGTAATTTGATCCTTGTCATTTGCTATCCTTGTGTTCTGCTAATAAGGTACAGATATTCTGCCCTTCTTGTAAGGTGCCTTCGTTCTCTTGATCTCTTGTTTTGATTCATTTAAGATTTCCTAAGCCATTGCTATGTTCCCATACACTTTGGTTCGTTGTTGGATCCATTTGATATTCGTTCGTTACCTTGTAATATTAGTATTCGAATCATTGGATACTTCGGGGGTTCATTTGATTTTGGGTAATTAGATGTGAAAACCTTTTCAAGTATATTATGGAAATGTTTTGAGGAAAATTATTTTAAAGATGATGTTTATGAAATATGCGATATCACTTTTATTTAGAGTTTGACTAAGCTTTTGTGAAAACCACTTTTCAAGACTAAGCTTTTGTGAAAACCGTATTCAAGGTCATTTTTATGAAGTTCATGTGATAAAGATTTCTCTAAATGAACCATTTGATTATGAACCTCCGATTATGAACCCTTTGCCATGAACCTTTGATAATTGGACTTAGACTATTTGGACCTTTGACTTTTGACCTTTCAGTTTGATACCCGAGCCAAGTTCGTTTCCTAGCCATGAAGGTAATGTGGCCGTGTCAATTGATGCACCAATGGCATGACTCCAGTGTGTTCGAGTGATGTTACACACCGTCCCTATATTGTTCGTAACGTGCACATTTATATTTATTTATTGGCCTATATTATTGTTCGGGGGCGTATGGATGCATCCTAGGTTAGTGTTTGTATTAATGGATATTATATTATATTGTTCGGTGATTGATGTTGTGTGCAATACACGTCTTTCACCAAGTTCGAGAGCTGATCACTCCAAATTTGATACATGAGGTCACCCCTCATATTATCTGGTTACTTGTGAGGCATCCCCTCTAGATTGCTACAGGGTTAACATATTTGATTTGTTCGGGCTCGTGGAGGATTACTGACCCTTATTACTTTTTATTTCCTTTCTTTTCATTTCATTCTTATTATATTCTTTGCCTATGACTTATGTATCCCTATGCACTAAACCATACATGTTCGTTTCATTTGCTTTCGTTTCCGTTCATTATATATCTGTTCACTGGGCTTTTTAAGCTCAGCCGCGTTTCTTTTTCCGCGGAAGGTTTTAGTTGGAAGCTGGGTATGAGTGAAGAGACTTTTGGACTTAGAAGACCTTGATAGTTATTCTGAAGTAGAGGTTATTAGAAGGATTTGCATTTGCAGACTTAGTATTTAGCTTTTGTTTCCTTGTTAGCCTTGTATTTCAGTATTTCATTTGTAACCTTTGAGAATCTTTGTATTACTATTGAATGTTTGTTGTGTTTTGATCTGATATGAAACCACTAATGTGATACTTCTACCCTTGCCGGGTTGGGGTGTTACAATTATGGTATCAGAGCGACAGGCTGCGATTCGCAATACATTTACCCTTAACATGTGTAAGTTAGGACCACTAAGTTTTCCCTGTAGGCGCTCGTAAGACAACCTTTGAAAATTTGCTTTAAGATTTCCCAATAGGAACGTAAGTTTTGACCGGTGAGGAATGGGTAGACTATAAGGTATTTGTTTAAGTATCATTGCTTCCGCATTACTCTGATTCGTGCCTTTGCCTTTAGCTAAGCCTTATAAGAACTTTTGTTTCAGAAGCTAGAAACCTTGCAACCTAAGTTTAGTAACCAAGTAAGTTTGAAATCCCTCGAGAACTACATGGATACCTTGCACCATTTAAGTTTCACTTCCTGATTTTGAATCCCCATTTCCGATTTGTTTGATAAATGGTTTGATACCTTTCCGACCATCCAGATGGTCATTCAACCATAATGTGTTTGACACATTCTACAAATTCATTACTCATGTCGGATATGAAGTGTATCATCTGATACTACTCAGTTTTGAGTGATCCATTACTACTCCTATGAGAATCCTGACAATTATCACTATTGGTTAGATCCTGTTGATATCTGATATCACTTTTGGAAATAGAAAGCTTATACTTTGCACCACCTAAGATTTGAACCTATTAACTTGAAGGCATTAAGAATAGCACAATAATTACCTGACACTATTCGATCCTCATCTTCGGATTTTGACTCTGACCTCTGATCCTTTCGTCAATCATTTTGATGCCTCTTCAGTCATTTTGAGAATCTCCATGGCGATGACGTACTTGATGTATTCTCTTTTTGTCTCTTGCTTTTGATAAGTATCTATAAATCTTCCGACACTATTTGATTTCGTTTCACCCATCTCTATTCCTAAGAGAGGTCTTGTGGTGTGTAACCACAAGTATAAAAATCTTCCCCCCCTCACTTTTGAATGATAAAGATTTGATTTGTGATCCGTCTTTCTTTGGATAATTAACTTCGATTTTATTCTGACAAGGAATTGGTTGATCGAGCATTCAAATATTGACAATTTCCCTTTCTATGTCTCACCTTTGGCGGTTGCAACAATTTTGAACTCTCTACCATGATTACGGTTGTTAAACCATTTGCTATCACTATTACTCGGGAGACTCGTGTGTTACTTTCGCGGTTATGAAGTTTTCCTAGAACCCATTTCGTACACCAATAAATGAACCTTATCTTGAGAGCCCTTTGGCACCTTGAGTTTTCTGAACATGAACCTTATCTTGAACGTTATTTGGCACCCTGAATTTCTTGATTATGATTCCTGGACGAATCACCAAAATTTTTCCATCGGAGCGTGAAGAAGGATTTGACTTGATACCGAGATATTTTCTAGTCACTTAACGAAGGTGTCTTTCAGATGTGTCCGGGATCATATAAATTGATTCGAGCAACCGGGAAGAGCAGCAACCGAAGACCAGGAAGTGAGTTTACTTAAGTGTATATTATGGGCGTGTTTTAGCTTCGTTCGCGATAAAGAAGGATGGCGACTGGAGATAGCTGAACCGTATTACTGTTAGGAGCCAATATTCATCCTCCCTGAAACGACTACGTGTTTGTTTAATTTCAGAGCGCGAAGTTTCCTTCTGATGAATTAATTTTATTCTTAGAATCGCCTTCTGTATTCGTAAACGACTGCTATGACGATTAGGGACGCTAATAGTATTAGCTAAAGCTCTGACTGTTTTGTGAATTTGATAAATAATGTTTTTCTCGAGAGTACTTGGGCAAATGGTCATTGTATGACTTAATAGTACGTTCGAAAACGAGGAAGAGCATGAAAATCATCTTTGCACTTTGTTAGGAAATTCGTCGATCATTTGTGCCTTCTGAGAGATTGATATTTGTTGAGACAACGATGTTCTAAATTGAGGATATCTCTTAAATCCCGCGAGCTTTGAAAACTATCACCAAGTGGTCAAGACCGATAACAGAAAGGAGAACTGAAACCTTTTGAACTTTGCAGAAGAATTCTGGAAGATGTTTGCAACTTAGGATACCATTGAGAAATTTCGTGAACAGAGAGAAACAGCTTAGTTTGATTTAGAATGGAGTTTTGGAAAAGATGAAATAGAAGTTAGCTTCCATACCCTCGGGCGGGACAATCTTTGGGAGAAATCAGAAAAAGACTCGGTGATACTCCCTTGCCGCACAGGAAGTTTTCGGATGCATCAAAGACAACTAGAAACATATCAGAAGAATTATTTCCCTGTCTGACCTGGAGTTGACAACAACGGCGGCTACCATGAAGAGTGAAGACATTCCTTACAAGGTAGAAGTGTTGGCGATGCAGAAGAAGAAATTTAATCAAGATGGCGAACCTGGAGCTGATGAAGACATGCAGTCTAATTTTCCTATTCATCTTGGTTGTACTAAGATGAATTGAGAGCGGAAGCAGACTGGATGATGGAGAGATTCAAAGATCGTGCCAGAAATCCACATTACTCCATCACATTCCAAGAAGAACAGCAGGAGGCTCGACAAACCAGACACAAGTTCCTAATTTTGGTTTCACTTTTCGATTGATGGACAGACGAAGACAGATTAACCAGAATTGAGGAGATTGGATGTGTTGAATGAACGGATTTTTGAAACTGACCTTTTATGTTTGGAAGAATTGATTCTGTGAAGACCGAAGTTATTGACGACTAACTTTCACTTCCGTTACTCACTTAGGTTTCGTTATATAGTAATAAGATTCTCTAATGATTCAAGTTCCCTAGTAGCATTTCAGTTTCGTGTTTCGTATTTTCGGTGATGGCTTTGTTTTGAGAGATTTTGGCGAATTGTGGAGGGTATGATGCTTGTGACGGCGTACTTCACTTCTGCTAGGAAACCTGGAATTCCGATACTCTTGCGAATAGTTTTGTTTTCTCTTTTGACGATGGAATTTGATTTTGTTGACCTCTGAGACTGTAGAAGTACTAGGTGGATTAAGATAGGTGGTTTTGATTACGACTTAAGATAAGTATGACCATCATAAGGGCATAATTATATGATGCCAGTATTATGACGTCTGGCCAACGTGATAATACTTACATCATATAACGTGCACTTGTTGTGGGCATAGGATATCTTGGGAAGTACCTAGGAAGTTTAGAACTTAAATCCCGTTGGATTATCCGTGATTAGTGAGACTTTAGGTTCATTCTACCTATGCGTGGACTCTACTTTCGTTCATTTGATATTTGGGTGAGTTTGGAATCTCGTTTTGCATTCTGTTGACCTCAGCTATAAATCTTAAATTCTTGTAAAGCTCTTTTCTGTTGACACAATCAATTTGATTTGAACTCTTGTTCGTATTCCATATGAGATCCTGAAGATTCACCTATCGTCCATTTTATGTTGCGTGGACCTTTTGATCAAATCAAATTATTTGTCTCCTTCTGAGGAAATTTAAACCTACTTCGTTTTGATTCGAGTCATGAGAAATAAAGTTATTCTGTTCGTAAAGATTCTTTGGAGGAATCACCCAGAGCGTGAGGCTACCTGGGAAACCGAGGAATCGATACGAGCTAGTTATCCACATTTCGTATTTTGATCCGGTATGTCTTTGTTTGTTTTCTATCCTATTTCATTTCCGTTTTTTTGCAAATTTTGAGGACGAATTTTTTTTAGAGGGGAAGAAGTTGTAATACCTAAAAATCCAAAATGTGCAAAATGACCAAAATGCCCCTACAATTTTAAAAATTGATTAAAAAGCCTATAAATTACCAAATAAATTCCAAACCTTCGGGAATGAACTAGATATGAAGCCAAATAATTTTTGTGACTACATTTTAACATTTAGAAAAGTACAAAAATACACAAAGTATTTATTTGGACGATTTATATATAATTCGTATATATTTATGATTAAAAATACAAAATAAATTAAATAAAATACAAGATAAATGCTAATAAAATTAGGAAAAGATCACAATCAGTATTTGACCTTAATTAGACTTGCTTGGGCCGAATATATTGAGTCCTTATCATGTAAACACGTTTTTATATTTTTTATATATATATAAACAAACCGAAACCCTTAGAACCCTTTACAAAAATCGTACAGCCTTCATTCGATCCAATAAAATTCGTAGCTTAGAAAATTAATTGGAGGTCATGAGATTCGTTGGTTCGATCGTTAGACATTTGTTTTGTCGAATAAAGCTATAGCGAGAGGTATAATTTGTTTTATCCCTTTGGTACGTTCGATTGTGCATATTATATTTTTCTTATGTTAGTATGATCATGTAAGACCTAAATAAATTATATAGAATGAATCATGCATGCTAAATAAGTCGTACCAATTTTTGAGAGCAAAAACGTAACTAAAATCCATAACGCGTAATACGAATTATCCAGGACTTGTAATTATTTATTTTAGACACTATACAACATATATGATCTGGGAAAAATACTAGTTCAAATTATAGAAGCTCATGTGGATCGTAGCTAATTATTCTTTAAATCGTATATATATGTATCGAAGAGAATAAAATCAAAAGAAACCCTAGAACACATTAGGGTTAGGGTCTGGAAATTTAAAACAGGTCAATAAATGCTATCTAATGATTAGGTAATGATTGGTTATAGATTAGATGAGCTAGGGTTTTGATTTGGTTATTAAAAGGGTTATACGATTTGATAAATAAATAAGAAGGGTTTGTTTTGTCAATTTTGAAACTTTAGGGTTATTTTTGTAATATTAATTAGGTCAGTACAAATGTATAAAAATTATAAGATGAGGTCCTTATGTGTAAAATTTGCAAGATAATGATTTAATTGTTAATATATGGTTCGAATTGGAAATTAATTAACTAAAGGGACTAATTATGTAAATATGTAAAACATGGAGGTTTAAATCGTATCATGCATAACTATGAGGGTATATTCTGTAATTTAATAAATATAAGGGCTTGTGATGTGATTTTGAATATAGTAAGGGTTAAAGTGTAAATTATGTAACTATAAGGTTTATTTTGTAATTTTAATAACTAAAGGGTGTAAATTGTAAATAATGAAACTTAAAGGACTAAAGTGTGATTCTGAATCCATTTTGTGTTTTAAACTAGTAATTTGTAATAGTTTCATTTAAAACCCTTAACTTTGGAATATTTACAATTAAAACCCTAATTTATGGAAACTTGTCATATTTAACCCTGAACTTTTGTAACTTGCTAAAATATACCTTAATCCCGTAATAAGGCTTGATTAATGACTTAACCTAAATTGGTGATATTATAATCTTTCTAATTATGGAAATCTGCTAATTATGGAAACTTGCTAATTCGGGAAACCTGCTAATAAGGAAAGTTACCTAACAAGGAAAGTTACTTAAAATGGAAAGATAACTAAAAACCACTTGTCATTCTGTCTTCTACTCCTTTAGGTTCGAGGAAGGAGTAATTTGATCCTTGTCATTTGCTATCCTTGTGTTCTGCTAATAAGGTACAGATATTCTGCCCTTCTTGTAAGGTGCCTTCGTTCTCTTGATCTCTTGTTTTGATTCGTTTAAGATTTCCTAAGCCATTGCTATGTTCCCATACACTTTGGTTCGTTGTTGGATCCATTTGATATTCGTTCGTTACCTTGTAATATTAGTATTCGAATCATTTGATACTTCGGGGGTTCATTTGATTTTGGGTAATTAGATGTGAAAACCTTTTCAAGTATATTATGGAAATGTTTTGAGGAAAATTATTTTAAAGATGATGTTTATGAAATATGCGATATCACTTTTATTTAGAGTTTGACTAAGTTTTTGTGAAAACCACTTTTCAAGACTAAGCTTTTGTGAAAACCGTATTAAAGGTCATTTTTATGAAGATCATGTGATAAAGATTTCTCTAAATGAACCATTTGATTATGAACCTCCGATGATGAACCCTTTGCCATGAACCTTTGATAATTGGACTTAGACTATTTGGACCTTTGACTTTTGACCTTTCAGTTTGATACCCGAGCCAAGTTCGTTTCCTAGCCATGAAGGTAATGTGGCCGTGTCAATTGATGCACCAATGGCATGACTCCAGTGTGTTCGAGTGATGTTACACACCGTCCCCATATTGTTCGTAACGTGCACATTTATATTTATTTATTGGCCTATATTATTGTTCGGGTGGCGTATGGATGCATCCTAGGTTAGTGTTTGTATTAATGGATATTATATTATATTGTTCGGTGATTGATGTTGTGTGCAATACACGTCTTTCACAAAGTTCAGGAGCTGATCACTCCAAATTTGATACATGAGGTCACCCCTCATATTATCTGGTTACTTGTGAGGCATCCCCTCTAGATTGTTACAGGGTTAACATATTTGATTTGTTCGGGCTCGTGGAGGATTACTGACCCTTATTACTTTTTATTTCCTTTCTTTTCATTTCATTCTTATTATATTCTTTGCCTATGACTTATGTATCCCTATGCACTAAACCATACATGTTCGTTTCATTTGCTTTCGTTTCCGTTCATTATATATCTGTTCACTGGGCTTTTTAAGCTCAGCCGCGTTTCTTTTTCCGTGGCAGGTTTTAGTTGGAAGCTGGGTATGAGTGAAGAGACTTTTGGACTTAGAAGACCTTGATAGTTATTCTGAAGTAGAGGTTATTAGAAGGATTTGCATTTGCAGACTTAGTATTTAGCTTTTGTTTCCTTGTTAGCCTTGTATTTCAGTATTTCATTTGTAACCTTTGAGAATCTTTGTATTACTATTGAATGTATGCTGTGTTTTGATCTGATATGAAACCATTAATGTGATACTCCTACCCTTGCCGGGTTGGGGTGTTACATTAATAACGTTACATGTTGTTGGAACACAGAAATACAAATAGTTTACTAGATTAGATATCCCACCCCCACGACACTTGTATAGTCGTGGGGGTAATAAGAATGTTGTGTAGGTATCACAACATATGCTAGGAAAGGTTATGATAGTCCTTGTACTAGTATAAATACTTCCACTAGTCTCACTAGTGGAGTGTGTGTTGCTTAATAATATTATCCTTTTTCTTACCACTCTCTCTTCCCTCTCTCTACTCTCACTCTCTACAATACCACCATGGGTGTGTCTGGCTATTCCGGCCGACCACCCGACACCACAATATCAACCTAAACTAGAGATATATTCGATCCTACAATTGGTATCAAGAGCTAACCGGGGGGTTTAGGTTGTTTATCTTATTGTGGTTCGTGTCTGCTGCTAGTTTTTATCAGTCCAAAGTCCAAAAAGTACAATTGTTTTTCTGGTCACAATATTATCAGTCCAAATCAGTCTTTGTTGGTATCCAAATCTAATTGGGTTACGGGAGAGTTTGGGGGAGCATCGCCCCAAATGGGAGCCCCGATTAGACCCCTGATGAGAATTGAGGCGGGTGTGGGTGGACTTTGGTAATTGGGTTTGGGGATGAGGATTACCACCCTGCCCCAAACCCACCTCATTGTTGTTTTTGCACATAGATGTTTATTATGATATTATATTGTTATTTTTTTACATATAAAAAAAATACTTAATGCTATTAGACTTATGTTAGTTAAAGCTTTGCATTTTTCTTTTTATTCAAAACTTAATTTTAAATGAAAGTGTAAAGTTATTAAAACCCAATTGTTAAATACATGATATAAATATATTATGTAAGTTGAGAGTTTAAAATGCACGATCTTTATAATACTGTAAGACCATGTGAAACTAACCCCATTTATAACAAATCTATGTTTACTATGCAAAATCAAAACCACCCTATTTTAAAATAAAATAAAAATAAAATAAAATAAAATAAAAAAACTCTATGACTATGTCTGCAAAAGAAGTGGAAACCACCCACACGATCTGTCTATTTATTTTGAGGGTGTGGGATAGATACACATGTTGGCTTAATTTAAAAAAAAAAAAATAAAAAAAAAAAAAATATATAGAGTTATAAGGTGGGCCGATCATTGCCTTTGTAATGGGTTGGACGGGAGTGGTTTGGATGCTATTTCAGGCTTGGACTAGCAGCTATAATTATGGGCTTATGGCTATATAAAAGTAATCTTTTTTATCTAAAAGTTCAATATATATATCATATGGCCTCTACTATATAAACACCCCCTATGATATCAAATCAGGGGTTGTTTTGTCCTTTATTCCTTTTGTCCCTCTTTTCTTTACAGTATATCACAGTTTTTTGTCAGTTTCTGTTCCGTATTTCTGACAGTTTTAAGCGTTTGACTTATTAAACTTTATATTTTCTGTTCCGCACTTTCAGGTTTATAGTTTTTTTTATATAAACAAAATTATAAAAATAAAAAAAAAATAATAAAAAAAAATGCAAAAATTAGGGGGTGTGCGGTTTGTATTTTTGGGAGTGTGGGATAACCTATCTCATCTCATATTTGTCATATATCTAATTAACCAATTTTGGCAATTCATTTTTTTGATCAAACTTTCATCCTTTTTTAAAAAATTAAATATCTCGCAAACCGTTAATCGTTACGCGAAAATAATCATACCATCGCGACGAGAATTAAATTATATTTCTATAGATATGCAATTCTATATACTTTCGACGAACTTTTTTTTTCAAACTTTTCGCCCAGAAAAATCACACGTGATTTGTAAAAATCACATGTAATTTGTAAAAATCTCATGTGAATTGATTTTTACAAATCACATGTGATTTTTACAAATCATATGTGATTTTTACAAATCATGTGTGATTTTTATGGGCGGAAATTTTGAAGAAGAAAAAAAGTTCGTCGAAATTATAGAGAAATGCATATATATAGATAGATAATTTAATTCTCGTCGCGATAATGTATTTTTGTAGCTTGAAGATTTACCGTTTACAAGATATGTTGTTTAAAAAAAACTGTAAAAATGGGTTTTTATTAATTTAGATGAAAAATGAATGCCTAAGATTGGTTCTTTGGATCTATAACAAATATAAGATATATATTGATCTCAACTCATCTATACTATCTATAAAACAAAAATGGTAAAAGTGAAAAGTGAAAAGTCAAGAAAGTAAAATATTTGAAAATTTTAAAAAGGAAATGTTGAAACTAAAAAAGAAAATGTTGAAAACGTATGTTTCAAAATGAAACTATTAATACACATCGAAAACCGGGTTTACCCAAGACGCTTCAAACCCGGTGGGTTGACCCGGTTTAATTTGACATGTTTTTTCGACCCAACCCGTCGGGTTGACCCGGTTTAAATTGACCCATTTTTTTACCAGAACGGTTGAACCACCCGGGTCAAACCGGGTTTCAAAACATTATGTTTAATCCTCAAATCCTCAAACATTTATTATTTTTCATTTATAACACATAAACTTTTTTTTATTACTAAAACTATCTGCCACTATAAAATCCCGTTACTATGCACGTGTACTCGTCTAGTATATAATATATAGGAAAACCTCAATCGGATGTTTTTACATTTTCAAAAACTAAGCCTTTCTTTATTAAGTAATAATTTATATTATATTTCATTAAATATGTATAATTTTAGAAACCTAAATATTTCTTTATTTGCCGATTATAATTATAAATTTGTTTTATCAACATAATTGTGTATAAAAATAGATGTGTCAAAACTAAAAACTATTTAAAAAAAATTAAAACTTTAAAAACACGGAGGTAACCTACAAAGAACTTAGGGGTCAAAATGAAAATTTGGACAAACAAAATCACACAACAATTCACTGTTGAGACTCACCTCCACTATTTTTCTTTTAAACCAACTCTTCAAAGTCGAACCCTAAATAAAAAAAATTAGGCGATTTGAGAATAATTGAAGAAAATACGTTTTCAATTTAAATGTTGTTTCTGTGATTTTGATGACAGTTTCCATAATTTATTTAGGCAAGAACAAAAACTCTTTCCTTGGGTTAAAGGAATGATTTTCACTAGTACAAAACTAGGCTTTCGTCAAACCAAAAATGTGTGACTATATGCATATAGTCACACACGTTTTTTTGGGTGTGTGTGACGAAAAGTCACGCCACTATAGGGTTCATATGGTCACATTGTTTAGTTTGTGGCCGTTTTCATTGAAAAAGAGTGACCAAAACCCGAATATGTGTGACAAATTAGGCACTAAGTTTTGTTGGATTTATCAGTATGTGTGACTATTTCCCATCCTATGGCCACATGAATATATAATAAATGTGACGTTTGTGATGATTTAGTCACACAACGTGTGTTGTTTTTTTCGAGTTAGTCACATACAATTTAAAAAACAGTGGCCAAAAGTGTTAATAAGTGTGATCATATGCTGTTTAAAGTGAAGAAATGTGTATTTTGTGTGACTATTAATCATCCAATGGTCACATGAATTTTTAGTTTGTGTGGCCTTTTGTAATATTTAGTCACACAAAGCATGTTTGTTTTGGGTATTTAGTCACGTACAATTAAGCAAAAAGTGGCCAAAAATGTTAATAAGTGTGACCATATGCTGTTTAAAGTGAATAAATATGTATTTCGTGTGACTATTGATCATCCAATGGTCACATGAATTTTTAGTTTGTGTGGCCTTTTGTTATATTTAGTCACACAAAGCATGTTTGTTTTGGGTATTTAGTCACATACAATTAAGCATAAAGTGGCCAAAAGTGCTAATAAGTGTGACCATATGCTGTTTAAAGTGAAGAAATATGTATTTTATGTGACTATTGATCATCCAATGGTCACATGAATTTTTAGTTTATGTGGCCTTTTTGTAATATTTAGTCACACAAAGCATGTTTGTTTTGGTTATTTAGTCACATACAATTAAGCATAAAGTGGCCAAATGTGCTAATAAGTGTGAATATAAACAAACAGTACTAACTTATATATCGAAACAAATTCAAATATATATCAAAACAAATTCAAATACAGTAAAATTGGAATGTATATAACAGAACCACTAACACATATCATATAAGCAGTACTAAGAATATAAACAAACAGTACTAACTTATAACTAACAGTTGTAACTAATACACTAGCAGTACTAACAGTTTTAACTAATACACTAGCAGTTTCAAGGGCTTCATGTTCTTCGTTCAACCTTTTAATCTTTTCTCTGATTCATGAAAGTAACTAAAGTTGTTTCTTGGCATTCTTCGTTGAAGTCTTGGTCTCAGGTAATGGCAGTGACGGTTTGATGCCTTTTTGAGCACTCACAGTCCTGCAGAATAGTCAAAGAACTGATAGAAATAAAATCACATGAAAGGCCATAACTCTTTGTGAGACCCTGCAGCTTTGAGAAATCGCTTGATAAAAACATACACAGTCGGGTACGAGAGATTGAATTGAAGTGTATTCACCATTTCCTTTTCTTGTAAACATCGAGGTGAAAACACATACAAAGAAGTTCTACATGAAGTTCGGATTTGAATTCACGATGATGAATGTTGGCACTTAGCCCTATAAATACTTACCTTAATTTGTCAATGTCAACCTGCCCCTTTGTGACATTTCCTGCTTGACGTAGCAACTCGATGAAAGTGTTAAAAACATCCATCTGCAACATTTACGTGTTACCATCAGTAATCAATCACTTCACTCGATGAAAGTGTTAAAAACATCCATATGCAAGGTAACATTTTGCTACCAGAATTTGTAGATGTAATAATATCCATACATAGTACACACCATAAGCAGAAAACTAACATATATAGGTGACAAACCGGCCGGTAAGACAAGCTGGATAACGAGTCAAAACTAGCACTTTTGTGCACATCTAGTTGACCCAAAGACGTTCATAAGTATATAAGAGGAATTGCCACCTACACAAGCATATGCACAAAGATATATCACACATAGATCAAAGACATACAATAGTCGGTGACCAGCTTCTGTAAGCAGCGATACGAGCATTTGGAGCAATGATTAAGTCGGGAACAAATTCCTGTCCATTAAGAAGCAGGTCTACCTAAGAATTGCTATCAAGTAAAAATACTAGTGTGACTAAGAATATAATTTTGGTAAGTTCTTTGTAGCGGTTATGATAATAACCTGAATGAAGCCTTATTGTAATCGCTGAAGGTTTATAAGCAGTTGTGTCTGAACCGAACACACCTTTGCCAGATTTGCAACTGCAGCTTACTTCCATACAATGTGCATAGCCACAAAGAGCGATTGTCTCGCCATCCCTATTTGCCAGAATGTTATCTTATCTTTTCAAAGTTTTGTTTATACTTATCAAGAAATATACTCTTTTAGCAAAAACTGATACTGACCTGTCATATGGAACTGAAGGCCCGACAAAATCTATATGCAGTTGGACTCCAGGAAGAAGAGCGTGTAACTTTAGATTTACTTAATCAATTTTGTTGTAGCTTAAATTAAAGCATTATCGACCCCTGAATACCCAGATAATCATAAGCAGAATCTATATATTAGAACATTAAAAAAAATATGATAATTGTGACTTCAGTTCACAATAATCTTTTAACTGGTTCTAAAACGCAAATCCAAACACCCCCCTAAAAGAAACAAGCCAACCACTTGATGGTGGAACCAGTAACCGTAACTAATTAACATGGAGAACAAAAAACGCCAATTCATTAAGTTAAAAACCGAAAGTAGAAATCAATGAAAATACCTAGGTAGTGTATGCACAGTTGATGAACTCAAATAAGTACATTTTATTACCGTCATTTATCCTATTTATTTGACTTGTTTTATTATATTATCTGTGAGAATTGATACGTTAATGTTTACTTTTGTAATTCTCAGGTAAAAACAAGCATTTGGTGAAACTTGGCGATTTTGGACTAATTATGGAGCAAAACAAGCAAGAAGTTAAGAGTCTACTGAAATGTACAAGATCAAGACATTCTGCTCCAGATACGCCGCATCTTACTTATTACATACGGCGCATCACTATCAAGATTTCACAAGATACGGTCCAAGATACAAGAGGACATGCGCCGCATCTATAAATGGAGTTACGCCGCATCTTCTGGCGGTGTACGAATATTCCTGAATATATTAATCTTGGACCCCACGCGAAGTTAAGTCAATGCGCCGCATCTTACCTCAGACAGAAACTATAAATACCCCAAAGTCAGACGACTTTAAGAGAGACTTTTTGGTACGTACGATATTCGAAGGACAGAAGCCCTAGGCCGAATTCAGTCGAAGTAGCAGCACAAGACATACCTTGAACAAAGATACGAGAGCTGTAAGAAGGTCCTGCATGTATTTAATTCATTAAGTAGTTTTGTTTTATTGTATTAGTACACTTTAATTGATCAGGATTGAGGGGCTTGTGATCATGGATTTAACCATGCACTTCGACTCCCCTTAAAATTGCTTTCCCATTAATTAAAGTTTATATGTTGATGTCTTTGGTGACTTTTATTAGTGCATTGATAACCTCTGTGTCTAGCTGAGCATTGCTTGGGTCGCCATGCCCCTTCCTCGCCTATTTATTAGATCGCCTATGCATTCTATCGTCTGTAGAAAAGTAGGAAGAAAGATAAATAGGATAGTCATAAGTAATCATTAAGGGTTTACTCGCCGATAAGATTAGAACCAACGAGAAAGGACTTAATCTTGGTGCGTTGCATCGAACTATACACTTTATATAAAACTAGCAATAAAACAAGTGACAAGCTACTTAACTATCGGGACAGGTCTTCTTATTGTCTCGAGTATTTATCTGTGTACGTGTGTGCGATTTGCTGATTCGTGCCTATTAGTTAGTTTATTATTTAATTGCAACCAAATCGTGCCAGTCTCTCAGGCTGAACCCTCTTGCGTTAAATTAGGTTGTATAGCTAACTTAAGATATTAAAATACTGATTAGAATAACTAGATAATACGTTCCACTCTTAGTGATCGACACTCTACTTACCATTATATACATACTGACCGGGTACACTGCTCGTTAAAGTGTGTGTGTTATTGATAAGTCGGCTAAATATAAATTTAAAACTTGAATACTGCTAAAACCACAACGACATACCGTGGGTATAAATTAGAGCACTCGCACGCACGCATCAAGTTTTTGGCGCCGCTGCCGGGGAGTGAATTGTTATTATCTGTTAATTTGATTAGTATTTTAATTAGGTTTTTCTTTTTAATTTTTATTCTAACCGCTAACTGTGTTGTATATTAGTTAAATTGCATTCATTGTATTATTTGCATATTTTTTTGTTTGTTTTGTGTGTTATTTGTTTTCTTTAATTTTTGTTTGTTTTCGTTTGTGTTTTATTTTTATTTTTCGTATTTTCTGCATACTGCTATCGTTGTACTGAGCTTATTCAAACGATACGGCGCATCTATTTTCATAGATACGGCGTATTGCGTTTAATTCTTATAAAATACAACGCGTTTAATTAATTCGATACGACGCATCTTTCCCCAAGATACGGCGTATCTGTTTTTAATAAGAAATTTTTTCTAAACGTTAACGCGATACGACGCATCTACTTTAGCAGATACGGCGCATCTATTATTTTAATTAAAAACAGTTTTCGAATTAGTAAACAGATACGACGCATCGATTTTTATCGATACGGCGCATCTTCTGAATCAAAAATCTTGTATTTTGAAACGTAACGAAGATACGGCGCATTAACTTTTGTTAATACGACGCATTAAATTTTAGATAAATATCGATTTTTGATAATTAAAACTGATACGGCGCATTCTAATTTATAAGCGGCGTATCTATTTTCTGAATAAAGTCTGATTAAATTTTAACGATTATAAGATACGGCGTATCCAACTTTTTGGACACGGCGCATCGTCTGCAGATATCAGCAACTTTTATTTTTCTTATCTCCGAACGGAAAATACTCTGGCCCTTATACATGGAAACTTTTACTTTGAAATCTACCTGTCTTTAATTTTCAGGAACAATGTTCGATATTTTCCCCAACTGGTTCGGAAGACCCCAAAGAAACCTTACCATGGAAGAGTTTGCACTACAAATCGCTCAAGCCAATGAAAAAGAACATCATGAAGCAAGAAACTTTATTAATGAATTCAAAGGCAGTCATGAGCTGTTACTAAAGGAACAAAACAACATGATTTATGGATTGGCACTAGTACAAAACTGGGCTTTCGTCAAACCAAAAATGTGTGACTATATGCATATAGTCACACACGTTTTTTTGGGTGTGTGTGACGAAAAGTCACGCCACTATAGGGTTCATATGGTCACATTGTTTAGTTTGTGGCCGTTTTCATTGAAAAAGAGTGACCAAAACCCGAATATGTGTGACAAATTAGGCACTAAGTTTTGTTGGATTTATCAGTATGTGTGACTATTTCCCATCCTATGGCCACATGAATATATAATAAATGTGACGTTTGTGATGATTTAGTCACACAACGTGTGTTGTTTTTTTCGAGTTAGTCACATACAATTTAAAAAACAGTGGCCAAAAGTGTTAATAAGTGTGATCATATGCTGTTTAAAGTGAAGAAATGTGTATTTTGTGTGACTATTAATCATCCAATGGTCACATGAATTTTTAGTTTGTGTGGCCTTTTATAATATTTAGTCACACAAAGCATGTTTGTTTTGGGTATTTAGTCACGTACAATTATGCAAAAAGTGGCCAAAAATGTTAATAAGTGTGACCATATGCTGTTTAAAGTGAATAAATATGTATTTCGTGTGACTATTGATCATCCAATGGTCACATGAATTTTTAGTTTGTGTGGCCTTTTGTAATATTTAGTCACACAAAGCATGTTTGTTTTGGGTATTTAGTCACATACAATTAAGCATAAAGTGGCCAAAAGTGCTAATAAGTGTGACCATATGCTGTTTAAAGTGAAGAAATATGTATTTTATGTGACTATTGATCATCCAATGGTCACATGAATTTTTAGTTTATGTGGCCTTTTTGTAATATTTAGTCACACAAAGCATGTTTGTTTTGGTTATTTAGTCACATACAATTAAGCATAAAGTGGCCAAAAGTGCTAATAAGTGTGAATATAAACAAACAGTACTAACTTATATATCGAAACAAATTCAAATATATATCAAAACAAATTCAAATACAGTAAAATTGGAATGTATATAACAGAACCACTAACACATATCATATAAGCAGTATTAAGAATATAAACAAACAGTACTAACTTATAACTAACAGTTGTAACTAATACACTAGCAGTACTAACAGTTGTAACTAATACACTAGCAGTTTCAAGGGCTTCATGTTCTTCGTTCAACCTTTTAATCTTTTCTCTGATTCATGAAAGTAACTAAAGTTGTTTCATGGCATTGTTCGTTGAAGTCTTGGTCTCAGGTAATGGCAGTGACGGTTTGATGCCTTTTTGAGCACTCACAGTCCTGCAGAATAGTCAAAGAACTGATAGAAATAAAATCACATGAAAGGCCATACCTCTTTGTGAGACCCTGCAGCTTTGAGAAATCGCTTGATAAAAACATACACAGTCGGGTACGAGAGATTGAATTGAAGTGTATTCACCATTTCCTTTTCTTGTAAACATCGAGGTGAAAACACATACAAAGAAGTTCTACATGAAGTTCGGATTTGAATTCACGATGATGAATGTTGGCACTTAGCCCTATAAATACTTACCTTAATTTGTCAATGTCAACCTGCCCCTTTGTGACATTTCCTGCTTGACGTAGCAACTCGATGAAAGTGTTAAAAACATCCATCTGCAACATTTACGTGTTACCATCAGTAATCAATCACTTCACTCGATGAAAGTGTTAAAAACATCCATATGCAAGGTAACATTTTACTACCAGAATTTGTAGATGTAATAATATCCATACATAGTACACACCATAAGCAGAAAACTAACATATATAGGTGACAAACCGGCCGGTAAGACAAGCTGGATAACGAGTCAAAACTAGCACTTTTGTGCACATCTAGTTGACCCAAAGACGTTCATAAGTATATAAGAGGAATTGCCACCTACACAAGCATATGCACAAAGATATATCACACATAGATCAAAGACATACAATAGTCGGTGACCAGCTTCTGTAAGCAGCGATACGAGCATTTGGAGCAATGATTAAGTCGGGAACAAATTCCTGTCCATTAAGAAGCAGGTCTACCTAAGAATTGCTATCAAGTAAAAATACTAGTGTGACTAAGAATATAATTTTGGTAAGTTCTTTGTAGCGGTTATGATAATAACCTGAATGAAGCCTTATTGTAATCGTTGAAGGTTTATAAGCAGTTGTGTCTGAACCGAACACACCTTTGCCAGATTTGCAACTGCAGCTTACTTCCATACAATGTGCATAGCGACAAAGAGCGATTGTCTCGCCATCCCTATTTGCCAGAATGTTATCTTATCTTTTCAAAGTTTTGTTTATACTTATCAAGAAATATACTCTTTTAGCAAAAACTGATACTGACCTGTCATATGGAACTGAAGGCCCGACAAAATCTATATGCAGTTGGACTCCAGGAAGAAGAGCGTGTAACTTTGGATTTCCTTAATCAATTTTGTTGTAGCTTGTATTAAAGCATTATCGACCCCTGAATACCCAGATAATCATAAGCAGAATCTATATATTAGAACATTAAAAAAAATATGATAATTGTGACTTCAGTTCACAATAATCTTTTAACTGGTTCCAAAACGCAAATCCAAACACCCCCCTAAAAGAAACAAGCCAACCACTTGATGGTGGAACCAGTAACCGTAACTAATTAACATGGAGAACAAAAAACGCCAATTCATTAAGTTAAAAACCGAAAGTAGAAATCAATGAAAATACCTAGGTAGTGTATGCACAGTTGATGAACTCAAATAAGTACATTTTATTACCGTCATTTATCCTATTTATTTGACTTGTTTTATTATATTATCTGTGAGAATTGATACGTTAATGTTTACTTTTGTAATTCTCAGGTAAAAACAAGCATTTGGTGAAACTTGGCGATTTTGGACTAATTATGGAGCAAAACAAGCAAGAAGTTAAGAGTCTACTGAAATGCACAAGATCAAGACATTCTGCTCCAGATACGCCGCATCTTACTTATTACATACGGCGCATCACTATCAAGATTTCACAAGATACGATCCAAGATACAAGAGGACATGCGCCGCATCTATAAATGGAGTTACGCCGCATCTTCTGGCGGTGTACGAATATTCCTGAATATATTAATCTTGGACCCCACGCGAAGTTAAGTCAATGCGCCGCATCTTACCTCAGACAGAAACTATAAATACCCCAAAGTCAGACGACTTTGGGAGAGACTTTTTTGTACGTACGATATTCGAAGGACAGAAGCCCTAGGCCAAATTCAGTCGAAGTAGCAGCACAAGACACACCTTGAACAAAGATACGAGAGCTGTAAGAAGGTCCTGCATGTATTTAATTCATTAAGTAGTTTTGTTTTATTGTATTAGTACACTTTAATTGATCAGGATTGATGGGCTTGTGATCATGGATTTAACCATGCACTTCGACTCCCCTTAAAATTGCTTTCCCATTAATTAAAGTTTATATGTTGATGTCTTTGGTGACTTTTATTAGTGCATTGATAACCTCTGTGTCTAGCTGAGCATTGCTTGGGTCGCCATGCCCCTTCCTCGCCTATTTATTAGATCGCCTATGCATTCTATCGTCTGTAGAAAAGTAGGAAGAAAGATAAATAGGATAGTCATAAGTAATCATTAAGGGTTTACTCGCCGATAAGATTAGAACCAACGAGAAAGGACTTAATCTCGGTGCGTTGCATCGAACTATACACTTCCTATAAAACTAGCAATAAAACAAGTGACAAGCTACTTAACTATCAGGACAGGTCTTCTTATTGTCTCGAGTATTTATCTGTGTACGTGTGTGCTATTTGCTGATTCGTGCCTATTAGTTAGTTTATTATTTAATTGCAACCAAATCGTGCCAGTCTCTCAGGCTGAACCCTCTTGCGTTAAATTAGGTTGTATAGCTAACTTAAGATATTAAAATACTGATTAGAATAACTAGATAATACGTTCCACTCTTAGTGATCGACACTTTACTTACCATTATATACATACTGACCGGGTACACTGCTCGTTAAAGTGTGTGTGTTATTGATAAGTCGGCTAAATATAAATTTAAAACTTAAATACTGCTAAAACCACAACGACATACCGTGGGTATAAATTAGAGCACTCGCACGCACGCATCAAGTTTTTGGCGCCGCTGCCGGGGAGTGAATTGTTATTATCTGTTAATTTGATTAGTATTTTAATTAGGTTTTTCTTTTTAATTTTTATTCTAACCGCTAACTGTGTTGTATATTAGTTAAATTGCATTCATTGTATTATTTGCATATTTTTTTGTTTGTTTTGTGTGTTATTTGTTTTCTTTAATTTTTGTTTGTTTTCGTTTGTGTTTTATTTTTATTTTTCGTATTTTCTGCATACTGCTATCGTTGTACTGAGCTTATTCAAACGATACGGCGCATCTATTTTCATAGATACGGCGTATTGCGTTTAATTCTTAATAAATACAACGCGTTTAATTAATTCGATACGACGCATCTTTCCCCAAGATACGGCGTATCTGTTTTTAATAAGAAATTTTTTCTAAACGTTAACGCGATACGACGCATCTACTTTAGCAGATACGGCGCATCTATTATTTTAATTAAAAACAGTTTTTGAATTAGTAAACAGATACGACGCATCGATTTTTATCGATACGGCGCATCTTCTGAATCAAAAATCTTGTATTTTGAAACGTAACGAAGATACGGCGCATTAACTTTTGTTAATACGACGCATTAAATTTTAGATAAATATCGATTTTCGATAATTAAAACTGATACGGCGCATTCTAATTTATAAGCGGCGTATCTATTTTCTGAATAAAGTCTGATTAAATTTTAATGATTATAAGATACGGCGTATCCAACTTTTTGGATACGGCGCATCGTCTGCAGATATCAGCAACTTTTATTTTTCTTATCTCCGAACGGAAAATACTCTGGCCCTTATACTTGGAAACTTTTACTTTGAAATCTACCTGTCTTTAATTTTCAGGAACAATGTTCGATATTTTCCCCAACTGGTTCGGAAGACCCCAAAGAAACCTTACCATGGAAGAGTTTGCACTACAAATCGCTCAAGCCAATGAAAAAGAACATCATGAAGCAAGAAACTTTATTAATGAATTCAAAGGCAGTCATGAGTTGTTACTAAAGGAACAAAACAACATGATTTATGGATTGGCACTAGTACAAAACTGGGCTTTCGTCAAACCAAAAATGTGTGACTATTTGCATATAGTCACACACGTTTTTTTGGGTGTGTGTGACGAAAAGTCACGCCACTATAGGGTTCATATGGTCACATTGTTTAGTTTGTGACCGTTTTCATTGAAAAAGAGTGACCAAAACCCGAATATGTGTGACAAATTAGGCACTAAGTTTTGTTGGATTTATCAGTATGTGTGACTATTTCCCATCCTATGGCCACATGAATATATAATAAATGTGACGTTTGTGATGATTTAGTCACACAACGTGTGTTGTTTTTTTCGAGTTAGTCACATACAATTTAAAAAACAATGGCCAAAAGTGTTAATAAGTGTGATCATATGCTGTTTAAAGTGAAGAAATGTGTATTTTGTGTGACTATTAATCATCCAATGGTCACATGAATTTTTAGTTTGTGGCCTTTTGTAATATTTAGTCACACAAAGCATGTTTGTTTTGGGTATTTAGTCACGTACAATTAAGCAAAAAGTGGCCAAAAATGTTAATAAGTGTGACCATATGCTGTTTAAAGTGAATAAATATGTATTTCGTGTGACTATTGATCATCCAATGGTCACATGAATTTTTAGTTTGTGTGGCCTTTTGTAATATTTAGTCACACAAAGCATGTTTGTTTTGGGTATTTAGTCACATACAATTAAGCATAAAGTGGCCAAAAGTGCTAATAAGTGTGACCATATGCTGTTTAAAGTGAAGAAATATGTATTTTATGTGACTATTGATCATCCAATGGTCACATGAATTTTTAGTTTATGTGGCCTTTTTTTAATATTTAGTCACACAAAGCATGTTTGTTTTGGTTATTTAGTCACATACAATTAAGCATAAAGTGGCCAAAAGTGCTAATAAGTGTGAATATAAACAAACAGTACTAACTTATATATCGAAACAAATTCAAATATATATCAAAACAAATTCAAATACAGTAAAATTGGAATGTATATAACAGAACCACTAACACATATCATATAAGCAGTACTAAGAATATAAACAAACAGTACTAACTTATAACTAACAGTTGTAACTAATACACTAGCAGTACTAACAATTTTAACTAATACACTAGCAGTTTCAAGGGCTTCATGTTCTTCGTTCAACCTTTTAATCTTTTCTCTGATTCATGAAAGTAACTAAAGTTGTTTCTTGGCATTCTTCGTTGAAGTCTTGGTCTCAGGTAATGGCAGTGACGGTTTGATGCCTTTTTGAGCACTCACAGTCCTGCAGAATAGTCAAAGAACTGATAGAAATAAAATCACATGAAAGGCCATACCTCTTTGTGAGACCCTGCAGCTTTGAGAAATCGCTTGATAAAAACATACACAGTCGGGTACGAGAGATTGAATTGAAGTGTATTCACCATTTCCTTTTCTTGTAAACATCGAGGTGAAAACACATACAAAGAAGTTCTACATGAAGTTCGGATTTGAATTCACGATGATGAATGTTGGCACTTAGCCCTATAAATACTTACCTTAATTTGTCAATGTCAACCTGCCCCTTTGTGACATTTCCTGCTTGACGTAGCAACTCGATGAAAGTGTTAAAAACATCCATCTGCAACATTTACGTGTTACCATCAGTAATCAATCACTTCACTCGATGAAAGTGTTAAAAACATCCATATGCAAGGTAACATTTTACTACCAGAATTTGTAGATGTAATAATATCCATACATAGTACACACCATAAGCAGAAAACTAACATATATAGGTGACAAACCGGCCGGTAAGACAAGCTGGATAACGAGTCAAAACTAGCACTTTTGTGCACATCTAGTTGACCCAAAGACGTTCATAAGTATATAAGAGGAATTGCCACCTACACAAGCATATGCACAAAGATATATCACACATAGATCAAAGACATACAATAGTCGGTGACCAGCTTCTGTAAGCAGCGATACGAGCATTTGGAGCAATGATTAAGTCGGGAACAAATTCCTGTCCATTAAGAAGCAGGTCTACCTAAGAATTGCTATCAAGTAAAAATACTAGTGTGACTAAGAATATAATTTTGGTAAGTTCTTTGTAGCGGTTATGATAATAACCTGAATGAAGCCTTATTGTAATCGCTGAAGGTTTATAAGCAGTTGTGTCAGAACCGAACACACCTTTGCCAGATTTGAAACTGCAGCTTACTTCCATACAATGTGCATAGCCACAAAGAGCGATTGTCTCGCCAACCCTATTTGCCAGAATGTTATCTTATCTTTTCAAAGTTTTGTTTATACTTATCAAGAAATATACTCTTTTAGCAAAAACTGATACTGACCTGTCATATGGAACTGAAGGCCCGACAAAATCTATATGCAGTTGGACTCCAGGAAGAAGAGCGTGTAACTTTAGATTTCCTTAATCAATTTTGTTGTAGCTTGTATTAAAGCATTATCGACCCCTGAATACCCAGATAATCATAAGCAGAATCTATATATTAGAACATTAAAAAAAATATGATAATTGTGACTTCAGTTCACAATAATCTTTTAACTGGTTCCAAAACGCAAATCCAAACACCCCCCTAAAAGAAACAAGCCAACCACTTGATGGTGGAACCAGTAACCGTAACTAATTAACATGGAGAACAAAAAACGCCAATTCATTAAGTTAAAAACCGAAAGTAGAAATCAATGAAAATACCTAGGTAGTGTATGCATAGTTGATGAACTCAAATAAGTACATTTTATTACCGTCATTTATCCTATTTATTTGACTTGTTTTATTATATTATCTGTGAGAATTGATACGTTAATGTTTACTTTTGTAATTCTCAGGTAAAAACAAGCATTTGGTGAAACTTGGCGATTTTGGACTAATTATGGAGCAAAACAAGCAAGAAGTTAAGAGTCTACTGAAATGCACAAGATCAAGACATTCTGCTCCAGATACGCCGCATCTTACTTATTACATACGGCGCATCACTATCAAGATTTCACAAGATACGATCCAAGATACAAGAGGACATGCGCCGCATCTATAAATGGAGTTACGCCGCATCTTCTGGCGGTGTACGAATATTCCTGAATATATTAATCTTGGACCCCACGCGAAGTTAAGTCAATGCGCCGCATCTTACCTCAGACAGAAACTATAAATACCCCAAAGTCAGACGACTTTGGGAGAGACTTTTTGGTACGTACGATATTCGAAGGACAGAAGCCCTAGGCCGAATTCAGTCGAAGTAGCAGCACAAGACACACCTTGAACAAAGATACGAGAGCTGTAAGAAGGTCCTGCATGTATTTAATTCATTAAGTAGTTTTGTTTTATTGTATTAGTACACTTTAATTGATCAGGATTGATGGGCTTGTGATCATGGATTTAACCATGCACTTCGACTCCCCTTAAAATTGCTTTCCCATTAATTAAAGTTTATATGTTGATGTCTTTGGTGACTTTTATTAGTGCATTGATAACCTCTGTGTCTAGCTGAGCATTGCTTGGGTCGCCATGCCCCTTCCTCGCCTATTTATTAGATCGCCTATGCATTCTATCGTCTGTAGAAAAGTAGGAAGAAAGATAAATAGGATAGTCATAAGTAATCATTAAGGGTTTACTCGCCGATAAGATTAGAACCAACGAGAAAGGACTTAATCTTGGTGCGTTGCATCGAACTATACACTTCATATAAAACTAGCAATAAAACAAGTGACAAGCTACTTAACTATCAGGACAGGTCTTCTTATTGTCTCGAATATTTATCTGTGTACGTGTGTGCTATTTGCTGATTCGTGCCTATTAGTTAGTTTATTATTTAATTGCAACCAAATCGTGCCAGTCTCTCAGGCTGAACCCCCTTGCGTTAAATTAGGTTGTATAGCTAACTTAAGATATTAAAATAGTGATTAGAATAACTAGATAATACGTTCCACTCTTAGTGATCGACACTCTACTTACCATTATATACATACTGACCGGGTACACTGCTTGTTAAAGTGTGTGTGTTATTGATAAGTCGGCTAAATATAAATTTAAAACTTGAATACTGCTAAAACCACAACGACATACCGTGGGTATAAATTAGAGCACTCGCACGCACGCATCAAGTTTTTGGCGCCGCTGCCGGGGAGTGAATTGTTATTATCTATTAATTTGATTAGTATTTTAATTAGGTTTTTCTTTTTAATTTTTATTCTAACCGCTAACTGTGTTGTATATTAGTTAAATTGCATTCATTGTATTATTTGCATATTTTTTTGTTTGTTTTGTGTGTTATTTGTTTTCTTTAATTTTTGTGTGTTTTCGTTTGTGTTTTATTTTTATTTTTCGTATTTTCTGCATACTGCTATCGTTGTACTGAGCTTATTCAAACGATACGGCGCATCTATTTTCATAGATACGGCGTATTGCGTTTAATTCTTATAAAATACAACGCGTTTAATTAATTCGATACGACGCATCTTTCCCCAAGATACGGCGTATCTGTTTTTAATAAGAAATTTTTTCTAAACGTTAACGCGATACGACGCATCTACTTTAGCAGATATGGCGCATCTATTATTTTAATTAAAAACAGTTTTCGAATTAGTAAACAGATACGACGCATCGATTTTTATCGATACGGCGCATCTTCTGAATCAAAAATCTTGTATTTTGAAACGTAACGAAGATACGGCGCATTAACTTTTGTTAATACGACGCATTAAATTTTAGATAAATATCGATTTTTGATAATTAAAACTGATACGGCGCATTCTAATTTATAAGCGGCGTATCTATTTTCTGAATAAAGTCTGATTAAATTTTAACGATTATAAGATACGGCGTATCCAACTTTTTGGACACGGCGCATCGTCTGCAGATATCAGCAACTTTTATTTTTCTTATCTCCGAACGGAAAATACTCTGGCCCTTATACTTGGAAACTTTTACTTTGAAATCTACCTGTCTTTAATTTTCAGGAACAATGTTCGATATTTTCCCCAACTGGTTCGGAAGACCCCAAAGAAACCTTACCATGGAAGAGTTTGCACTACAAATCGCTCAAGCCAATGAAAAAGAACATCATGAAGCAAGAAACTTTATTAATGAATTCAAAGGCAGTCATGAGCTGTTACTAAAGGAACAAAACAACATGATTTATGGATTGGCAATTGAAGTGCACCAATTGTCAACGGTGCTTAACAAGGTTCTTTTGGTAAAGCAAGATTTGAAAGGGATTACAACTAGAGGCGGAAAGTCAACCTTTCAAATCGGAGAGACACCCGAGGATAACAGAACAAACAAGATTTCCCCTGAATCTTTATCACCTGAGCAAGAGCAACCAAAAGAGACTAATCTAGAACCTGTAATTAGAGAAGAACCCTCTGTTGAACCTAAACGATCAACACTACCTTTCCCACATAGGGTAAGGAAGGAGAAAGAAGATGCCTATCAAAAGAAGTTCTTGGAAAATCTCAAGCAGCTGCAGCTAAGCATACCATTTATGGAAGCCCTAGTGCAAATGCCAAAATACGCTAAATATCTGAAGAGCTTACTTACAAACAAGTCCAAACTTGAAGAGGCTTGCACTGTAACAATGGGGGAAAGAAGCTCAGCAGCATTGCTCAACAAACGTCCGTCTAAAGAAAAAGATCCAGGGAGTTTCACTATTCCTTGTCAAATTAAAAATTTGCATATTGAAAATGCTTTAGCCGACCTAGGAGCTAGTATAAGTCTTATTCCCTCTTCTATGTATGATAAATTGGGTCTTGGTGAACCAAAACCTACTAGGATGTGCTTAGAACTAGCTGATAGGTCCATACAATACCCATTAGGAATAGCTGAAAATATATTAATAAAAGTTGATAAATTTGAATTACCTATCGACTTTGTTATCCTCGATATGCCTGAAAATTCTAGAACTCCTATAATATTAGGACGACCATTTTTAGCCACTACTAGGGCCATAATTGATGTTTTTAATAAAAAGATAACTCTTACCATAGGAAAAGATGAGGTTGAGTTTAACATGGAGCAATCTATGAGTAAAGATAATTTCGATGACGATGAATGCTATAATATCGATTTTTTTGATGACACGATTAATCAATTTACTCAGAGATTGTTAAAAAGTAATTTACTGGATTCTTTTATGCTTAAAATTTTAGAAAACACAATTGCTATAGAAGATCAAGTTGATGAGAATACTATTGATAATAATTTAGCTGCTGACTCTGCTGTATTTAACGCCATACGGCGCATCGAAAATGTCGATGCGGCGCATCTATCTGATGACAGCAGCAATATAATTAAAGAACAAGTTTATTCCGCTAGTGCTACTGAAATTGATAATGTTAAACCTGTGCTTAAGGATCTCCCTTCTACTTTGGAATATGCCTATTTAAATGGAAACACTAATTCGCCCGTTATTATTGCATCTGATTTGACGCCAAAAGAAAAAGAATCCCTTCTGCAGGTACTATATAAACGAAGAGGAGCATTAGCGTGGAGTATGTCTGATATTAAGGGAATTAGCCCGTCATTCTGTACACATAAAATCCTCATGGAAGATGAATTCAAACCAACCATCCAACCCCAAAGGCGTTTGAATCCAAAATTCCAAGACGTGTTGAAAAATGAAATCGTAAAATTACTTGACTCCGGACTTATCTACCTAATTTTCGACAGCTCGTGGGTCAGTCCTATCCACGTTGTACCAAAAAAAGGAGGAATGACGGTAGTACTCAATGTCGACAATGAGCTAATCCCTTCGAGAACTGTTACCGGATGGAGAGTTTGCATCGACTACTGCAAACTCAATGATGCTGCGCGAAAAGATCACTTCCCTCTTCCATTTATTGATCAAATGTTAGAAAGACTATCAGGACATGCTTATTATTGTTTTTTAGATGGGTTTTCAGGTTTCTTCCAAATACCCATTGCCCCCGAGGATCAAGAGAAGACGACTTTCACCTGCCCTTATGGAACCTTCGCCTATAGGAGAATGCCGTTCGGACTATGCAACACCCCTGCTACTTTCCAACGTTGTATGACGGCTATCTTCCATGATATGGTAGAAGACTTTATGGAAGTCTTCATGGACGACTTCTCGGTGTTCGGTAACTCACTTAGTGATTGTCTCTTTAAACTTGATAAAATGCTTGCTAGGTGTGAAGAAACTAACCTTGTTCTTAATTGGGAAAAATGTCATTTTATGGTTAGAGAGGGAATTGTGTTAGGACATAAGATTTCTGGGAAAGGTATAGAAGTCGATAAAGCTAAAATTGATGTAATTGCCAAACTACCTTACCCACTAACGTAAAAGGCGTTAGAAGTTTTTTAGGGCATGCTGGATTTTATCGTAGGTTCATAAAGGATTTTTCAAAAATATCTATGCCTATGACCCAATTATTGCTAAAAGATGCGAAGTTTGATTTTTCTGAAGATTGCAAAAAGGCATTTAACATACTTAAAGAAAAACTAACTTCTGCACCTATTATAATTTCACCGGATTGGAATCTAGCTTTTGAACTAATGTGTGATGCTAGTGATTATGCTGTTGGAGCTGTACTTGGCCAAAAGATAGATAAGAAATTTAAGCCAATTTATTATGCTAGCAAAACATTGAATAATGCCCAAGAACATTACACCACCACGGAAAAAGAACTTTTAGCAGTAGTTTTTGCATTCGATAAATTTAGATCATATCTTATATTGTCAAAAACTATGGTTTACACTGACCATTCTGCTTTGAAGTATTTGTTCAATAAACAGGATGCCAAGCCAAGACTTATTAGATGGGTTTTATTGCTCCAAGGATTCGATATCGAAATTAAAGATAAAAAGGGTGCCGAGAATCTAGCTGCTGACCACTTATCTAGACTTGAAAACCCTGATATGGAGGTGCTTGATGAAAGGGAAATCGCTGATGACTTTCCGGATGAACACCTTATGATGGTAAGAATTAAGAGCGATAATAATGGACCATGGTATGCCGACTATATAAACTTTATTGTTGCAAATGAAATTCCAAAAGGGCTAACATCCGACGAGAAAAGAAGGTTTCTAAATCGCGCTAGCGAGTATATTTGGGATGAACCTTATGCCTTTAAATTATGTCCTGACAATATTATACGAAGATGCGTAGACGGAGATGATGTCACAGCAATATTAGCGCATTGCCATTCAGGGCCGACGGGGGGACATAACGGTGCAGTTATCACGAGAAGAAAAATCCTTGATGCGGGATTTTATTGGCCCACTATGTTGGATGATGCAAAGGATTATATAAAAGGATGTGATGCGTGTCAACGATCCGGGAATATAACATCAAGAAATGAAATGCCGCAAAATTATATCCATGTATGTGAAGTTTTCGACATATGGGGATTGGACTTCATGGGACCGTTTCCTGAATCTAAAGGTAATAAGTATATTTTGGTTGCTGTTGATTACGTATCAAAATGGGTCGAAGCACAAGCATTACCAACAAACGACAGCAAGGTAGTACTTAAATTTTTGCAAAGTTTGTTCTCTAGGTTTGGAATTCCTAAAGCATTGATTAGTGATAGGGGAACACACTTTTGTAATCACCATCTGGGAAGAGCCTTGCAAAAATATGGAGTATATCATAGGGTTTCCACCGCATACCATCCTCAATCCAATGGGCAAACTGAAGTAACCAATAGGGCTATAAAGCAAATTCTTGAAAAAACGACTGGATATAATCCGAAAGGGTGGTCTGATAAGTTAAATGATGCTTTATGGGCATTTCGTACAGCGTATAAGACACCAACGGGATGCACTCCATTTCACCTTGTATACGGAAAAGCATGCCACCTACCGGTCGAAATTGAACAAAGTGCATATTGGGCTTTGACGAATTGTAATATGGATATGGAAGCTGCAACGAAAAACCGTTTCATGGAACTTAATGAACTCTATGAACTAAGAGATGAGGCCTACAAAAATACAAAGATCTACAAAGAAAGAACTAAAAGATGGCATGACTCGAGGTTACATGGGGATAAAACGTTTACTATTGGAGAGAAAGTGCTACTATTTAATTCCAGATTAAAAATATATCCTGGTAAACTTAAATCAAGATGGACGGGTCCGTTCGTTGTCAAGAAAGTGTATCCATATGGAACTATTGAAATATGCGATAAAAATGGTTATGTATTCAAAGTAAATGGGCAACGTGTGAAGAAATACTTTGATAATAAAATTGAGGATACTGAGAACGAGGTGGTGGAGTTTGAGCCTGAAGTATTGGAATGAGCTGAACGTGAGTCTAACTTGAAGACTCTGGAATAAAGACAAGTGCTGACCGGGAGACAACCCGGAAAATTTTTATTATTATGTTCTGTGTCGAGTCAGTCAGGCCCGCAGAGGATACGGCGCATCTCAATCCTGAGATGCGACGCATCTCCTGCAATGGTCATATCTTACTTTATTTTTCTGCATTTTTTATTTTCGACTTTAAAACTTTTTATCAGTTTATTTTAATGCGGCGCATCCCTGGTTAAGGATGCGGCGCATCTTCTATTCTGATTCGTAATTATTCCAGGCTCGATACGGCGTATCTTCTTCCATAAGATACGGCGCATCGACTGACCTGATGATTTTCATTTTAATTCTTATGTTTTATTTTTCCTAACTACTAATGTATTATGCAAGTTTGAACCTTCTTAACTTAGGTGTGTTTAAAGTCTTGGTGGTATTATAGATTCCTGCATTTCCTGTGGATACATCTATTATGAAGCTTAAACGTTCTCATCCACAAGAAAGATGATTTTTGCTCTTATACAAATGGAGGATCATACCGAGCAAATCTCAGGGGAGTTTTTCTGTTCTAATTCTTTTATTTTCCAGTTTTTAACCTTTTATACAAACAACAAGGACGTTGTTTAACTTAAGTGGGGGGATTGGAGAATTAGAACACTTAACACTTACTTGTCCTAAACTTTTCAAAATATGCTTAAAATGTGCTTAATATATCAAAATTTAAAAATTTTTTAGCATGTTTTTGTTTAAGATCTAAGTTGCATAGCTGCACACATGACGTTATTTTCAAAAATTGTGATTTTTTCAAAATTCACAAATCTATGAGTGTGCCGGTGACTTGTAAACTTTAGAACTTGGCTTGTATACTATTCGAGACCACCATAATAAGTATTATTTATATAATTGGAATGACTTATCTAAATTGGTAAAATTCTAGGATTACACCCAAATAGCCTTTATATATTATGTGTTATTAGCTAACTACACTGGTTAGTTAACCCCCGTATAAACCCTTTTGTTACTCTCACTTTTAGAGTAAGATACCCCTAGAAAAACACTCAGAGCCATTCCTTTCGTTTCTTACACCTTTGTTAAAATGTTTCGTTACACCCTTACACCTTAGCCTCCCCTGTAGATTAAAATCCGTGGTTGGTTAATTGCTTTAGGCAAAGTGTGTTTCCTTACATTACCTGTGTTCGCGTGCGTAACTCATTATCTTTGGTTAGGTCGGGAAATTGCACAATGCAATTGGAGTGAAAGTAAATATTGTATATTTTGAGTCTTGTTTTTCGTGTGTTTACTACTTTCACTATTACTGTTATTTCTGAAGTTATGAAAAGTATGGAAAAATTATCCAGAATGATCATTATAGTGATGTGGTGAAATTTTACACATCTATGTTTATGTTTCAAGTGTTAAAAAAAAAAAAAAAAAAAAAAAAAATCCAAAAAAAATCCAAAAAAAAAAAATCCAAAAAAAAATAGAAAAGAAAAAGAAAAAGGAAGAGTTGGAAGTTTGTTTTAACCAACTTATGTAAAGTTTTGTATTAAGTGGTCGATATCACCACTAGTTGTTGTATATTATATCTATGGATTGAATGGGAGTTGAACGTTATGGGAACGCCAACTAAAGGTTATTCTTTGATTAAGATCTTGTTGAGTATAATTCGTGTCTACCTAAAGCGTGTGTTTCAAGTGTTAAAGCGTGAGTTATTCAATGATATGAGTCTTATTCATGGGATGGTTGGGATAGTAATTAACCACACTTAGGATTTTAATTTATCTGTTTCGTTTATTTTTCATTTTACACCAATTTGTATCCCAAATATTATCCATACCCTATATTATTCTTTATCCAAACCTTTGATTTATTGAGATTAGGGATTTGAGCAATCTTAAGTATCGTAGTCGTGGATTCGGCTATGTATTTATGATTTTGTCGCCCTTTTTGATATAATATTATTGGTGAAGATTACTTGGTCCTATCTTTAGCCTATTCGAGTTAAGGATTTGAGCAATTGCAAGTATCGTGTTCGTGGATTCGATCATGTATTTGTGATTTTGTCGCCTTTTCTGGAATTTGAGATCGATAGAGATTAAGGAGAATGATTAATTCTTAAGCCTACAAACCCTTTTTACCGCTTTAGACTTGTTATTCCTTGGCTTTAGTGGGGGAGATGTGTATACTTGCCAAGCTTATGATAGAATATTCGTCACGACTGGACAGTTAAACGATTAGATTTGCTTTTATCAAATTATTTTATTTTACTTCTAATTCGTTAAGTGTTTGGTTGTGTGATTATGACAAAAATGAAAACATGCTTAAATATAAAAATAAATCCTAATATCTTTTAGGATACATTTTCATAAGATTAATTCTAAGGTTTACTTTGGGACAAATAAAGTTCAAGTGGGGGGATATTTGATAAACTCAAATAAGTATATTTTATTACCGTCATTTATCCTATTTATTTGACTTGTTTTATTATATTATCTGTGAGAATTGATACGTTAATGTTTACTTTTGTAATTCTCAGGTAAAAACAAGCATTTGGTGAAACTTGGCGATTTTGGACTAATTATGGAGCAAAACAAGCAAGAAGTTAAGAGTCTACTGAAATGCACAAGATCAAGACATTCTGCTCCAGATACGCCACATCTTACTTATTACATACGGCGCATCACTATCAAGATTTCACAAGATACGATCCAAGATACAAGAGGACATGCGCCGCATCTATAAATGGAGTTACGCCGCATCTTCTGGCGGTGTACGAATATTCCTGAATATATTAATCTTGGACCCCACGCAAAGTTAAGTCAATGCGCCGCATCTACTTATTAGATGCGCCGCATCTTACCTCAGACAGAAACTATAAATACCCCAAAGTCAGACGACTTTGGGAGAGACTTTTTGGTACGTACGATATTCGAAGGACAGAAGCCCTAGGCCGAATTCAGTCGAAGTAGCAGCACAAGACACACCTTGAACAAAGATACGAGAGCTGTAAGAAGGTCCTGCATGTATTTAATTCATTAAGTAGTTTTGTTTTATTGTATTAGTACACTTTAATTGATCAGGATTGATGGGCTTGTGATCATGGATTTAACCATGCACTTCGACTCCCCTTAAAATTGCTTTCCCATTAATTAAAGTTTATATGTTGATGTCTTTGGTGACTTTTATTAGTGCATTGATAACCTCTGTGTCTAGCTGAGCATTGCTTGGGTCGCCATGCCCCTTCCTCGCCTATTTATTAGATCGCCTATGCATTCTATCGTCTGTAGAAAAGTAGGAAGAAAGATAAATAGGATAGTCATAAGTAATCATTAAGGGTTTACTCGCCGATAAGATAAGAACCAACGAGAAAGGACTTAATCTCGGTGCGTTGCATCGAACTATACACTTCATATAAAACTAGCAATAAAACAAGTGACAAGCTACTTAACTATCAGGACAGGTCTTCTTATTGTCTCGAGTATTTATCTGTGTACGTGTGTGCTATTCGCTGATTCGTGCCTATAAGTTAGTTTATTATTTAATTGCAACCAAATCGTGCTAGTCTCTCAGGCTGAACCCCCTTGCGTTAAATTAGGTTGTATAGCTAACTTAAGATATTAAAATACTGATTAGAATAACTAGATAATACGTTCCACTCTTAGTGATCGACACTCTACTTACCATTATATACATACTGACCGGGTACACTGCTCGTTAAAGTGTGTGTGTTATTGATAAGTCGGCTAAATATAAATTTAAAACTTGAATACTGCTAAAACCACAACAACATACCGTGGGTATAAATTAGAGCACTCGCACGCACGCATCAACAGTTCATCCATAGTTTCAGGATCAACTGTTTAGTAGAAGCGAGTTGAATGGCCTGATATATGGTCAACGGTTGCAATATAAGTAGAAGTAGTTATGGCTATTGCTCTTGTGAAGTAATGTCCATTGGTTTTCATAAGTACCAAACAGAAGCTTGATAAGATTTTTATACCTCAAAAGCAAACCGCAGTTCAATACTAGAGACCAGAGCAGGCTTGAAGTCCGCCTAAATATAAATAGAGAGAAGGAGTGAATTGGCAGAACAATAACTAGGCGTTATTTGGTTGACTGTCAAGTAAAATACAGTCAATACCGTTTATAATATATAGTCAAAGGTGGCAATTTCAGTCAATTTGCTAATAAAAGATAGAATTAGGTTGAGTTTCATCTTAAACGGGTCAGTTGGGTTGGATGGGTAGCAAGTCTATCAAAGGTGGCAAGATATCAAGTTGAAACTAGTTAAGAGTTATTTACCTTTGCCATAGTATACTGATGAAGGCACCTACCGGTGCGGTGGCTTGGCATGGCGAGCGTGCCCGATAGGCTTGGCAAGGGTGCCTCGCCACTGCACCCAGCCCTCTTATAGTACTAAATATATTGACATGGAAGTTGAGTACATTGGATCGGCCACTGCCACACCAATACTATATAAACTTATATTACTATAGCCGCATCAATACAAGACTTACAACTCGAGTCATAGAGAACACAGTAACATACCAACAGAACTGCCAGGACATCCAGTATATCCACATAAACACACAACTTTTAACACTGATTTACATGATATCAACCCGGGTTACCTTTTTGTCCCTAGTGGTTGATGAACCAGAAGAGGGTTCACCAGCCGGCACCATTGCACCATCAGTGCCCCACATATCAGTCCAAGGAAGTGTCCACCTGTCCCAGTCTCCGTCACCTTTCCATCCTAAGTGACCATAAGCCTCAAGCCCTATTAACACAACAAATAGCTATGGTTATAAACACTATCTTGTAAAACATATGCCCTTGAACTTCATAGTCTAGTATACCTGCATTCTCAAGAGTAATGAACCCATCATTCCAACCAGGTATATGTTTGTCAGCATTGACTTTCCAATTCTCTTCGAAGCCGCCTAGTTCATCTAAGTAATTATAAATAGCATAAGGTCTTGATCAACTCAACAAAAGTAACGTGTAAATTATAAAAAAATTAAAGAACATACCTTCATTAAGATTATGGAGAATTTGAAAGGAATCCTCATTGCATTCCGGGTTGCGCTTTTTTGTCTGTGTATGACCCTTCACAAATCTTCACATAAAAGCCAACATGTATCCAAATATTCAGTATTCAGGGTCTTTGGGAATTCTTATTGAAAATGCAATAAATTGTTTGGAATAAGTGGATTCCAGTTGCTTATTCTGAACTACTAATTTTAGTTAGCAGTTTTAGTGGGTGTTTGGATAAGCTTATGCTTAAAAGCTTATGTATTCTCAAAAAGCCCCAATCCAAAGGATTAGCTTATTTCCACCCAAAAAGCTGTAGTTAATTTAAACTAAGCTTACCCGAACACCATAAAAGTGCTTGATTAGATTCCCAAGATACAATTAGCTATTAATCACTTTAAAAAGCACACAACTTTGATCGTATAGGAAGTAAAAAGTGTAGCTTACTAGTGAGCTGATGAGGAGAGGGTACATCATTGCAGTGAAATCATGAGTGTTTCCAAATGAGGATTCGGTTTTTCCCCTACTTTAAGTAATCTTATATCTATCTCTGTAACGTAGGTGATTCGGTTTTGCCCTCATCCCAGCTGGCTCTAACGGGCCAATTGAGTATCATTTGTGTAGGTGACTTGTTTTCGGTTGGAGGATTTGAGGAGATAGTGGTGGATTTGAAGCCGGCAACGATGGCGGCATAAGTAGGCCGTTGGATGGGGTTGTTCTCCGGTTGCCCGAGATGGGAGGGTTCGATTGTGTATAAAATCAATCGACCGAAGATCGAATAAGAATGTGTTTAGGGTTTTAGGGTTTGTGAGAATATGCAATGGTTGGTTGTGTTGTTGGTGAGGAGAGTGGTGATATTTGGGATGGTGGATGAAATATGTGGGAAGGAGTCACTTTTAAATAACGTGTGACAAACTTTACTATATGATTTAGTCACATTTAAATAATGTGTGACAAACTTGAGTATATGATTTAGCCACATACACAATTACTTCGTGTGACCATATATGGATTTTGGTCACACTTTTCAATTGTGTGACATATATTTGTCACATATGTATATATATAGTGTGACTAATGTTTCAAACTTATTTGTATCCGTCACACGTCCCAAATTACAAGTGACTAAAAAATCAAATTATTTTTACCAGATACGTATAGTCACCAAAATATTCAAATGTGTGGCTGTAGCCTCAGATGTAATTCCGAAATGGTCATACAAGTCGGATCAAGTGTGGCGGTTTATTTTATTCTGGTACATTTAGTCACATAAAAAAGCGACTGTGTGGCTGTTCGAAAAACAGCATGTGTGACTAAAACCCATTTTTGTACTAGTGTTTCAATATCTAACTTTTTGATTTTGTTTAAAATTGATATATGGCTTTTAGTCAATTTTCTTTCAAATTGGGGAAAAATTAAGGTTTAATAAGTGGGTACCTCAGATAGGCCATTGGTATCATATGTCGTACCAGCTTCAGAGTCACTAAGGTTAACTATCTTCTGAATGTTGGCCAGCATGATAAATGATGCATTCAGATCTTCCAAATCCTCATCTTCCCCTATATCAGCTAGAAAATCGTGTTTTGCACATTCGTCTAAGTACCTCATGCTTCATCGTTCTTTGCTAACAACATTTGTTCCTTAAAGAAGTTTGAATCTCTGACCCTTGGCTTTGGACACGCATCTCTTGGCAGTTATAACACCTGATCACTCCCCCCCCCCTGTTTACGCATTTCCAGTATTTCCAACTCTTCTTTAAACATTCTCCGCGTTTCCAGCATTTCCAACATAACCTACATTCCCAACATTTAGAGCAAACATTTGTCCATTTTCTGTATTCCCAGCATTACCAACATTTCCGACATAACCTACATTCCCAGTGTTTCCAACAAATCTCTTAGCATTTCTTGCATTCATCCCTTATACATCAATCCTTCCACTATGCATCACTGCTTGATTCCTGGTGTTAGATGAGGTTCTGAGTCTGTTGTTTATGAGTGTTGAGTATCATGAGAATGCCTTAGCAAGTAACATCATTTCCTTGTTTAGAGTCTCAAAAGGATCATCATTTTCATAAGCTTCAGGTTGTGTATCATAATATTGTGTTCCTTCTGTATCAGTGAGAAAGTTGTTGGATGAAGGTTGTGGATCATAAAGAAGGTTTGGTTGTGGGTTATAAGCATAGTTTGGTTATGGTTCATAAGCTTGTTATTGTTTTAGGAAAGAGAGTTGTTGTGGTGCATGGTAGGTTTGTGGTGAGGTGTAAGCATTAGCAACCAGTGCAAGTGGGTCACGATTCTATGCCATCTTCCCAGCTCTGACTTCATTAGCTTCATCTTAGTTTTGTTTCATGTGGTCGAACAGATGATCATAGGTGACAACATGTAGATCCGTTGTTTTCCTGACAAGTATTACATAGCATTGCCACTCTGGCTGCAGAGAGTTCAGGAACTTGGTGTTTGCAACAATTGCTTTGGGAAATATTTCATTTCTTTCCAAGTCACTCATAATTTGTGAAAATTGATGATAGTATGACTCAAGAGGTTCCCTGGGCATTGCCTTGAATTTATCATAAATATCCACCAGCTTAGTCTTCATATCCGTCTTACTCAATTCCGTTCCTTGCATGAGACGTCCGACACATTCCCATATTGACTTGGCAGTGTTGCACGAGTCGACACTAGAGAAAATGGTGGTTGGAATACCTATAAGAATTTGTTGCATATCATATCCATCTGCCTCGTAATACTTCCTTTCATTAGCACTTAAATCATCCTCAGTCTGTATTCGACGAGTCTCTTCTCTTGGTGGAACGACATTTGAGTCTCCTGGAATAGTAATTGTCTTCATCTCATAAGGTCCATCCACAATAGGCTTCTTCAGATACTTCCCAATTTCCCTCTTACTCTCAATGTACCTCAAGAATTTACCTGGCCATTGGATCTAACTACCCTTCTCAAGCATTGGTGGACGAGTTTCAAAACCAGCATCAATAATTGATTGCTGCCCATTTGATATCGGTTGAATGATTTGTTGAGACATTGTTAAATGTTGTGTTGATTTTCTTGATCTGGATCGGTTCAACGATAAAGGACTTGTGTTTGTTCTAATTTAATTTAAGTTGTTGTGAAAGTCAAATCTCGGTTCCAAATATTGCTCAAATCTTGGTTCCAGTGTTGGTCAAATCTCAGTTTCAAGTAAAGAACAAATCTCGGTTCCAAGTGAAAGTCAAATCTCTGTTTCAGATAGTCAAGGCTCGGTTCCAAGAATTTTGGTGCCACGTAAGACCAATAACTTTTGAAATAAAGCCGAAGTCGGTTTCAAAAAGTTACAATCTCGGTGTCTAGTATCTCGGTTCCACTAGATGACAAAGCTATGATCTCGATTTCAAAAGTGTTAGTATCTCAGTTCCTATGAATCTCGGTTTCACTACTCGATAATTGAAAATCTCGGTTCCCCTAAAAGACAAATAAGTAATCTCGGTTCCTAAGGTAATGTATCTCGGTTCCTAATTAAAAAGTATCTCGGTTCCACATGTTATACTATTGTATGAACCACTATCTCCCTTTGAAACCGATATCGGTATGAACTTAGGGACTGATTTCGGTATGTTGAGTATTCAACAAACCCGAGCTACGTGACTGAGTAAAAAACGGCTTTAAAAACACCTAAAAATCACTATTTTGACGTTTTGAGCATGTCTCTTTTCTAGAATCTTGCTTAAAAATAGTAGAATTAGTTGAAAAACAATAACGTTTACTACAAAACACGTAAATAAGATAAATTTGAAGATCGTTCTCACATCATGAGTTTTTAACACTTTTTGGAACAAAATTTAATCTTGAAAATGTGTAACAAACACAAGAATCACTCCTAAATCATTATGTAGCTCTGATACCAATTGTAGGATCCCAATATAATAATCAAAGCTCACACAATAATATAGAAATGGGAGAGAACTCTAGAGAGAGAAACCTAGTGAGATAAAGAAAACTAGAACTTGTATTAATGCAAATGAGACTCCCACCTCCTCACCTTGTGTGAGGAGGTTTATATAGTTATTACAGATATCATGAGCTTGGGCTTACTACATAGTATTTACAATATGTGGACTAGTTAAACTATAAAGTCCAAGACGCATTATATTAATTATTACAAACCAAACGTTATAAGTTATGCCACGATTAAGTATTCCGAAATGATTGAGACTTCATTCCTAACATTACAAAGCTAGATATCGATTTCTAGTTCGAAGTAGAACTAACCTAGTGTCGCTTACACTTTTTCCGATAGAAAGCTAACTATCGAGTTCAAGTTCGAGGTATAACCAACCTAAGATCTAACCGATATTTTCTCTACAATGGTGTATGGTGTATGGTACAATGTATGTATATGCTAATGAGATACAAAGAGCAACAAGATGATCTAAGCATGTAGGCAAAGACTAGCAACAAGAAACTTGAAGCTTGAATGTCTTGGATGCAATGGAAGTGATCTTCTCTTCAAGAAAGAGGTTAATAAATAATCACTAAAATGAATATGTAAAGCTATGTAATGATCAGTGAATTGAGTTTATGAATGTGAGAAGTAATGTATGAAATGTGTGTGTAAAGGGAGAAGAAAAATGGTGAGTTGAGGTTGCGATTTATAGGCTGAAATTCATCAGACCTCACGGATCCGACGGATCCTTTTCAAAGGGATTTGTCCTTCTTTGATATGGGATCCGTGGGTCTGTTTTGACAGACCAGATTTAGAAAGATTTGTACCCAAGATATCTTGCACAATCTTTTCATATCTTCAAAAGTCAACTCCGGACTTGAAAATATTTTTTACGTGACTTGTCATAAAAGTCGTCTTTGTAATGTCATGCATGAGGTAAAAAGTATTTAGTTAGTTGGTTTAAATCAAATGTATTTTGTAAAAACAAAATGTAGTTTTGTGTAACCAGACATTTGTTTTGTTGCCAAAAATAAAAAAAATGTGTAGACACAAAAGTATAAGTGACTTGATAAAAACAAGTAATATACTTGTTTGAATAATACTTACAAATGCAAAAGGTATTTTAAATGTATTCTTTGATAATTACTAAAGTTTAGATATTTATTATTCATACCTTTAGTGATATATGACGATGTTAAAACTTTGGGTTTAAAACTTATTTATTTTTAAACGTTATATACTATGTTTATATATTCTTGACTGCTTTTCATGTCTTCTTTATCTTTAAGATCATCTTAAAAGTCCTGAACAACTGAGTTAGAGAAAAATGCAGTTGATATGGGTTTGGTGGTCATGGTTAGGCTTTCTTGTCATCTATTTTAATTTTCCAAAGAGAGTGGCAAGGTCTAGATCTCTAACATGGTTAGAGTTTCTCAAAATTTAACATAAGTTTAAGCAATTTTTAGGAAGACTATTGACAAAACCAATATTTATTTCATGTTTTTAAAGTTTGACATCATCATTTACCAGTTCATTCATGGGAACTTTATATCTGGTAAAGGTTTGAGAAACAGTTTCACTTTCAATGTGTTCGAAAGGGGTTGGATGCTAGTTATAAATCCATGACCCTATTTTCGTTTACTTCTAATGCACCTTCTTGACTTAGACACAGGTCATTCCACGTTTCTTTTGTAGTAGGACAATTAAGTACTTGTTCCATTAGGTCATCAGGTAGACATAAAATGGTGAGAATTTTTACTTGTTGGTCAAGATTAACAAACCTTTATTCATCATTTGATCACAGTTGTTCTGGTTTTGTCCAAACTGTTAATACAAATAAACCTTAAAAACTTTTATTTATATTTTACGATCTTCTAATATTTTGTCGATAACAAACGTAAAATCATTTTAACGAGATAGATAAAATACGTAAACGCTTTGAGCCAATAGCTTACTAACTCATTTCATTAAACAAACCTTAAACACATTTAGTTAAACAAGTTTACATAAAACCAAAACCATTTTATAAAAACACTTAAGTAAACAAGTTACTTACATTTTATAAAATACATGTTACTTGGAAATTAACTAGGAAATACTTGGACTATCCATGACCCAAAAACCAAGTCCATAACCCATAACCCATGGAGCTTGATCCATAACCCATAACCCATTTGCATGACATCATGCATGACTTCATAATGGGAAAAACCCATGACCCATGATTCAAAGTCCATAACCCATAAACCAAAGTCCAAGACCCACGACCCAAGATGCCTTTGACATCATTCATGACATCACTTAACCCATGGACATTGACCCATAACCCAAAACCCGGAATTGTAACCCAAAATCCGAACTGGTACTACCAGATAGCCGGATCCCTTGGATTACACTGGCCGGATCCCTTTGGGAAGGGATCCGCCGGATCTGGGTAAACAGTGGACAGTTTTGCCTATAAATAGTGAGCCATTTCTCTCTTACCTCTCACACCTTTGACATTCCTTCACTTTATGTTCTAAACTCTCCAACCTCAGATCCAAGGATCTTTTTATGTAGTCTCTCTTTGTGATTCTCTAGGTTCCTTCTAAAAGGCGAGATCACGACCTCTCGAAGACTTGCAAGCTCGTGATATGAGTTGCTAGGATTCTTCTCTTCCAAGATCATAGAAGTGCATCTTGTTCTTTCTTCATCTCAAAAGGGTGTTGTAGATGTGTTGAGTCGTTAGGTGTAAAAGGACGTTGGATCCTTTAGTCATGTTGTGCTAGGTGTGTTGGTTTGGTCCACCATGCTAAGGACCCGGTATCTAGCCTTGTACCGGATAAAGTGTAGGTGACGAAGGTTTGCCTTTACCTCGTGGAAAAGCCCGGTATTTAGCTTTGTACCGGATAAAGTGTAAGCGACGTTGTGAAGTCTTATCCACCAAGTGAAAGGAGTTTATGTTGTGAAGTGATTACGAACTCTCGAGTAGGTGACTCGGGGAGTGGAGTAGGGCAAGGAAGTTGACCTTGTAGCCGAACCACTATAAATACTTGTGTTGTGGTTGTGTCTCTCTAACTCTATCTCGTAGTTTAGTTTATATGCTTTTATTTCTATCAATATCTAACACACCAAAACTAGATTGACGTAAGTCGATCTACAAGTTTTAAAACGAAGTTTTAATCGGTAAAACTATTCAATCCCCCTTCTAGTTTTCTACAATTGGCATCAGAGCTTCGTTACCAAGTTTCTTAGAGTATATTGTACTTTAAAAACTTGATACGATCCATGTATGTTTTGAAAACTACAAAGAAGGAAAAACTTTTGTAAAAAATAACAAATAACTCTTTTACAAAAATAACAAAAACTTTTACAATTGGATATTGATAAAAACTGTTATAACATTTTTTGTAACATGTCTTCTCTTAGAAATCTTCATATTAGGAAGCCCGTTAAAAATGCGTGAAGTGTAACACCCCCTAAATTTTGAGTTAACAGCGGAAGACTTAATAGGGGTATTACTGGTAGGATCATAGTCATAACCATAGAAAACGACTCAAAAGAGACGTTTTGTAAATCATTGTCATTTATTTAGAAATTAAAATACAGAAAGGAAATTTCAACGTTTAATATTCCACAAAAGACAATATAAGTTTGATATGAATGACAGAAATTTATTTGACACCAAAACCATCTGTTACGTGCCCGCTCCAATGCCTTGAATGCTCCTACTAATTTCCTAAGATAACATGCTTAAAAGTCAACAAAATTGTTGAGTGAAAACATAGCATTTATAATCATAATCAGTTTTGAACACAAGTCTATAATTGCATAAAAATACAATTATCATGAAAAAGAAAATATTGTGATCAGTATATATTGCACTAAGCCTCATGACACTCAAAACTTAACAGTACCGCACAGACGGTCAGAACAATCCAAATTAATGGCATGAGTTATGGCCCTCTATAGGATATTGCCAATTTCCTATTTCAAAGTCAAATAAAGTGTATCTGAACCTATCTAGCTAACAAATAAGGCCACCTTCTAGATATTTCAAACAGGCAGTCAGCCTTCACAGATTTGTTCACTATATTCGCGTCCACCTCAGTGGTTAATGGTTCATGATGGGAGGGACTTTAAATAAAGGCAATAATCGGTAACCTAGGCAATATCAGTCAGGTAAAGCATACAGAAAATACTTGCGTCCAGTTTTATAACATGTATCTCCCCACGTATTTGAAAACATTAAAAAGTTAAAAGTGGGACTATGAACTCACCTTGAATGTAACTGGCAAAAATGAAATATGAAACCAAATGAAATTAAGGAAAATGCTCCAACACAGGACCTGGATAATAATAAGGAAGTTTGAGATTTTGACGGTTTAATATGAATAATGGTTGAAAATGGTATCGGATGACGAAGTGGTTTGTGATGAGAGTGAATGATATGCTTAAAATGCCTAAAGTTTAAAAATAATATCATATATAATCTATCTTGTTTTATGTTATTTAAATCATAAATATCGTTTCCTCGAAAGTGGTTTGAATAAACGTTAAGTAAATCGTTAAAATCCGTTATATATAAATATAAACATTATAAGTTAAATATTAAACGAAACGTAATAAAATGCACGTAAATGAGATTAGAAACGTAAAATATGAAATGGAAATGAAAATAACATAAAGTTACTATTGGTCCTTGAACTTATTGACATGAAATTGCAAACCGAAAAGAGATCCATTCTTCTCTTCCACCACTCTGCGAGTAGTATAAAAAGAAACGAATATCGGTTGACGAATCGATTCCAAAAATATTGTTTTTCCATTTTTCTTAAATATAAAAACTCAAAAATATTTTCTTTCAAAATTTGTTTTAAATTTGTTTTTCTTCTATCTTCATTTGTTTTCCATTTTTTCTTTCTTTTATAAAAATCCATAAAAAAATCTCCACTATCCTCTTAAATGTTTAATTCTTATCTCCTTATCCTCTCATTGTTTAATTCTCCACAATGATCGATTTTCCACCGTATCATCCCCATGACCCTCGGACCATGGAGGATTTCTATCGTCCAACACTGATCGGTAGAGGAGGACCGATCACTCCTACATCAGTTCCGGGAACCAATTTCAAATTGAAAAATCATATGGTTCGACTAATCCGGCAAAATTGCCAATTTCACGGATTTCGAGATGAGGATGCAAACGAACACTTTAACAAATACCTATCCTTCACTCAATCCATAAAGCAAAATGGAGTTTCTCAAGATAGCATCCGTTTGAATCTCTTTCCATTCTCTTTATCCCACGAAGTTGAAACTTGGTTTTATACCCATAAAACTCATTCAATTCATACTTGGGAAGAGATGTTCCTCAAGTTTCTTTCAAAATACTTTCCATATTCTAAAACGGTGCAGCTAAGGAAAGACATTCGAAATTTCCAGCAATTGCCCAAGGAATCAGTATTTGAAGCTTGGGAGAGATTCAAATCGTTATTGCGGAAATGTCCAGACCATAAAATTTTGCTTCTTGATCAAATCCTAACCTTTTATAATGGCATAACTCCGATTAATCAAGACAAAATTATGTTGGCAGACGGTGGGAATCTCATGCGGAAAACTCCTCAAGAAGCTTATGATCTGATCGAGAATATGACACTTCATCATTATCAGTGGGATGCTGAAGTTCAGCATGACTCTACCACTATTTTGAGTGATCATTATTCCGATTACAATTCCGTAGTGAGTGCACGAGTCGAGGTCCTTGACAATAACACTAGATACACAATTAAAAATTGTCAACATCAACAAGGACCAGGTCATCCACACACCTTTTACTATTCAGACTCTGACGAGAGTGATGAGGATGAACCTTCAGAAGTATTGAAAGTTCAGACGTCGATTCTTCCTCCGAGTGGCAATCCCACTCCGTCTTCAAAACTCGTCATTTCCGACTCTTCCCCTTCTCTCATGCCGTTTGAGGGAGGTGACGTCACTATGGAAGAGCTCGAGGTTTTCTTGATTGATGATCCAATTTCGCTGGAAATTATTGATGCAGATTGTGATCCGGGGGGAGAAGCTCCTTTATTAGAAAAGATGATATTCGATGAACCGTCATTTTCCCTCCCCCCGAAGGAAGTTATTAAGGAAGTTATTGTTGAAGATAAGCCGTCAGATCCTCCGGAGCTCGAGCTCAAGGATTCTTTTTCCGAATATGAGAGTTTTATCTTTGATGCCGAAGAAGAGAGTAGTGGCAACCCCACTTCTCATCCCGATTATTCTCTCTTGGCTTATGAAGCCTTTTGCTTGGATATCAATCTTTCGGAAGAGACGAGTAGTGGCAGTACCACCTCTCATGCTTATATCTCTCTTCCCGAGTATGACTCGTTTCTTTTTGATAAGAATGATCCGATTATTTTTGAAGAGTTCTCCGGTGAACTCTCTCATCCGAAGTATGATCATTTCTATTTTGATCTTGTGAAAATTTTTAGTCTGGGGGAGGTGTACTTGATCCTAAGAATTTTCTAATTGATGACATCACCCCAACCCTCCCTCCCGAGACTTTTGTTGCAAATGAACCTAAGAGCTTTAATGTTGATATCCAAATTAAGAACAAATTTGCTTTTGATGATGAAGAGTTTTTCACAATAATCATAAAAATCTTTCTTCCCTTCATCACATATGATGTGATTTCTCCTCTCTTTCACTCCGTCGGGAGTGAGGATACTATCTTTGACCCCGGTATCATCGTTTATGGTTGCTATTCTTTTGATCCGTGGGTATCTCATCGGTGTGGAACTTTCATATGTTGCAATGTTTATCCAAACCTCTTGAACGAAAGTCCGATGGAGATTATCTTTTCCACATGCTCCCCCAAGAACAATTAAATTCGGACGAGTCAGGCTATACAACTCGATAAAAAAACAAGCGCTTCGTGGGAGGCACCCCATGCTTATCATTCTATCTTCTTTCTATTTTCTTTATAATAAGTGACGTGAGGAGGGCTACCTCTTCCATTTCTCGTGTTTTGTGCTTGTTGTTGTTTATGTCCAGGATTTGCCCAAAGTTTGAAGACTCTCGTGCTCGTGGTTTTGTCTTTACTCCACTCGAGTCTCATCCTTCGTTGCTCATTGGGGAAATCCGGTATCCTAATCTTATCGACTAACGTTTATCTTTTGGCATAATTAATAAACGGCCTTAGATTTATGTAGGAGAACCCTTACCGTTAAGACATTGGGGACAATGTCTCGTTTTAGTCTGGGGGGGGGGGGGTAATCTTTCGATTTTATTTTTTCCTTGCATCTTTGCTATAACTCTTGCGACCCCGTTTTTCCTCCAAAAAAGTGAAAAATGAAAAAAATGAAAAAATTTAAAAATTTTGCAAAAATATAATAAGTGTTTTGACACATTGTTGACTTTCCGCTGGTGAGAGCAGGAATAAAATTTTGACTTGACCGGGCGTGTTGAGCCCTAGCTTGTCCCCTTAACCTTTATAATCAATAAGCTTGTGCTAGTCTTTTATACAAGGAGCTATAAAACGCGAATTCTTTTTAAGAGTTGACAAGTTCACATAATTGACTTTATATATGCATGACTTGATTATTGGCTAAGCATTCGCGGATCTTATTACTTAAGATTTTAAATTTGCGAAGAACGAGAAATGATAGAGTTATTTATAAGTTAGATTGCTAAACGTGGAGTAGCTGGATCTCTTTAGAGCTCATCGAAGTTACTTGTGGCTTTTTGCTCCCATAAGCTTGTATCACCAAAAATAGTAATCTGGGAATAATTAAAGGTGCATAGTTTTGGCGATAATTAGTTTTTACTCCTTCTTTAGAGAATCCTTGCTTATAAGAGTTGGGTACACATCAAGGTACTGACAGTGTTACGGTGTAATAGGCAACTGATTCCTGATAGTACGTGCTATTGTCTCTATTGCTATAAAGACCGTAGGACTCGGAATTTGGCAAAATATATAATAAATAATAATAATATTCCAAAGCCGATAAAAGTTTTCTGTTTCCTGACGGCTCGCTCCCGTTGACTTAGACTTCAAAAAGGCAGAGGAAAAATATCCAAGGTTAAAATAAGACTCCCGATTCTTGACGGTTCGCTCCCGTTTTCTAGGTTGTTTAAAAGGCCAAGGATTAACAATATGTGCTTAATAATGTTAAAAATGCCAAATTTCGACTCCGGGGATATCCTAATAAAAGCTTCTGTCTCTGGACTCGTAGATGAGTTGTTTCGGTCGTATATAAAAAGGATATCCCCTGAATCATGTTAAATCAGAGACCTTGATGTGGACCTCATTTTTGTATGCAACGGCTCTCGAGGGAAGGATTTGAAACTACTTAGCGTCTAAACTTGGTGCCTTTATCGGACTAAAAACTTATCGAAACGAGAATATGAAGAAATTAATTTCTCAACAAAAATAAAATAAATAGAGGAAAAATAGGAATATGGGAGCAAGAAGTAATACACAATTAGCTTCAATGGGTAGTGTTAGCATCTAACTTGTATTTAACAATGATTTCGTTTTTAAGCTCAGTTTGGGGACTCGTGAAAAATCAAGGACGACAAATTTTATCCGTATGGTCACTTCTTTATGAGTTGTGTTTCCTACTCCGTGATCCTAAAAGTTATTGTGAAGTAATGAAAGTCAACATACCATCTCATGAAAAAGAGAAAAGTACAAAAATAGTATAAGTGTGAATAAATTGGAAAAACGGGGCGTTTTTAGAACTTTTGATTTCTTAACCTCTTTTGAATATTTTTCTACTTTTCAAAGTTAGTAAAAAGAGGTTGGAAATTTTTTGTATCAAAAGCGTGAGTTGATGACATTGCATGAGGACACGGCAATACCTTAGTCTGGGGGATTTTATAGGTTGTAATCTAAAGATAATCCGAAAATAATTGATTTCACGATTTATTTTTTCGTTTTTTAATTTATTTATTTTTTTGGTATTGTAAACACTTTAGGGAAAGTGTTTGTGGTTTTTTTATTTTTTATGATTTTTGGTTTTTAGAAAATATTCACAAACGAAAACGGTAACTTCACGGGGAAGGGTCTTCAAAACACGAATCGACGAACGGGAAATCAAAAACTCACTTCAACCTTCCCCGTCAACAGCACCAAAAATTGATATGATTTAACAATTATAGTATATATTTTTCTCCAAGGAATACAAAGGAAAATGTACACCCGGGTCATTTTCCCCGTCGAAGGATGAATGGAATTTTGTGAATTCGGGTTGTGAAACGTGTCGTGAATAGTGAAAATATAGAGATTTTGGATTTTTAAGCTTAAAATTATAAACATAAACTAAAATCAACTAAATAAGCAAGAAAATCAATTATCTAAAGCACACGTAAGCAAAAACGTAAAGAAAAACCTAAAAACGCGCACGCTCAGGCTAATCCCGAGCTTTAAAAGTGAAAACTAAGAGATTCTAATCCTAGGAACGCGAAACTATTTTTCCTAAGTCCTATTTGATAAAAGAAAATTTTGGAAAAAAGAAAATTATATTTTTGATTTATATTTAATTTATTATGAATTAAAAACGAATTAAAAGAAATTAAATGTTTAAAAATAGTAAAACTTGAAAAATAAATCTGAAACTTTTTCTAAAAATGCTTAATACTAGAGGAAATGTAGGAAAAATAAAGTGACCCCAACTGCTTATTCAGATAAGCAGTTACAGAGCAAATGAAGTAAATAAGCTAAAATAAGCAAAACTTGGTTAAATAAAAAACAAGGTAAAGATAATACTAAAAAAAGACCCTAGGGCAGTTGGTTGGGTGTGTGTGTGATGAGGCTTGGTTGTGCAGAAGGTCACAGGTTCGAACTTGTGACCTCCTTTTTGCAAAATCTATTTTATTTTGATTTTACTTTAGAAACTTAATAAGCTCAAGAGAATAAGCTAATTATATAAAAGCAACAAATCATGCAAACTAAAAATAAGCTCAGAAAAAGCAGAAGGGAATAGCAGTTAACTAAAGCTTATGAAAGTCTAACTTTTCAAAATTAAAAAGCTACTAAACAAGCTACAAGCTAGAAGCTAAAGGCTATAACCAAGTTAAATAAGCTAAGAGGCAACTAAGGGAATCTAAATAAGCAGAAAAATCCTAAAAATCACAGCTAGATAAGCAAATAAGCACTAAGAAGAAGCAAGAATGACTGCATATCCAAACAGCCTCTACCCTATACTTGCAGCTAGGAAAAAGCTATCTTAAAGCTAATATTAAAAATCAAAAAAATGTGGAACAAGTATATTAGCAACCAAAGAGTAATTGTACCAATTTTGAGATTAATTGAGCTTATAATGAACTCATGAAAATTCATAAACAAGAGCTGATTGAGCAATTAGATAAAAAAAAGTGCAGGTATAGAACAACCTACTAAGGTCTATTTAAACTAACCAAAAAGCTACTGATCAATAAGCTAATCTAATTATAACTGAAAACAAATCAAGTTCTTACACCAATAAGCTATAGAAGGAATTTCAGTCCTTAATTAACTTATTATGAGCTTAAAAACAAGCTGAAAAGAAGGTGGTTTGGTGAAACACTATACTGATGAATCAGTATGGAATCACTGAACTAGCTACTTTTGAGATTCTGAATAAGCCATAATAAGCTGAGTTGAGTACTGAAAACTATGAATTAACAAAGACCAATAAGCTATCAATTATGAAATATGAAATTTAAGCACTAAGGGATGGATATAAGCACTACAATGAACACAGACAACTACTCAGATTTGGTGCAGGACTGCCTACTTAAAATTATCTAAAATGACCTCAAATGAAAATGGAATGGAACAACTCTTAGAGATCAACTTAATCTACCCTGAATGGACTCAAAAATCACAATAACAAGATCTAACACTGATTCCTAGTTAATAAGCTACTTAAAGGCAGTTATGAACTCAAACCTAAAGATACTAACTCAAAACATGCAATTCTACTCAAATTAACTTAAAACAAACTACCAACAGCTTATCTGAGTATAATTAACCACCCGTAATTTTTCGAATATATTTTTATACGAGATTATCTCCGTTCTTCATTTACGGACCTTTTCTGAACTCTTTTGACTCTAAAACGTGAAATTTATCTCGCGAAACGTGAAATTCGTACACAACGCGTACTGGCACAATCGACGATTTGTTTTGATTATTTAATTATTCGTGAGAAACGAGACGTATGAATAGTCGTTTTTATTGGAAAATTTATTCTGAGCGCAGTGGTGAAATTCTCGTGTCCTGAATCGATCATTTGCCATCTTAAACGAGCCCCGAGCCTCATTTCAAGAAAGATAGCAAAAATTACAACTATGGTCCCTGCAGTAAAATTTTATTCCTCTTCCCTTAAACTTTGTTAATTACAGCTTTGGTCCCTAAAGTTTTTCTAAACCTAACCCTAGCTATATATATATTTCTTTATACTAATTCTAGGGTTAGTATCCCCATTTTAGTTCCTGCAGCCGCCAACCTCACTCTCTCTTGTCCGGCCATCTCAGGCCACCCTTCGCCGGCAACACCCCATCTCCGGCGACCTCATCACAACCATTATTAAACACCACGATTTCACCACAAAACCACCATCTATTTCGTCCTTTTGTTAACCGAAGGTTCAAGGTAGGTAAAACCCACCGTTAACGCAACGGTGGGGATGTGAAACTCGTAAAAATAAACCACATTTCATCGCATATTTTGGAGCTACTTTGGGTTGTTTTGGTTCGGAGTCACCACAGCCGCCGTCACTTTCGTCTCCTCATTCTCTTCTCTTCTCTCGTCCTCCCTCTCGACATGGTAAAAATCGAGACAACCATTGGTTATTTATTGTTTTGAATGAAAATGATTATAAACCTTTGTTATAGCTTTTCGTGGATTTATTATGAAACGAGATTTAAAACATTTTTGAGATATATAAATTCGTGTGGTAAGAATATTTGTGTAGCGTCACAGTCAAGAGTTTTGCTCTCGGATGGTTTTTGTCGTGTATACATTGAAGTCCGTTTGGTTGCTACTGTTAAACAGATTTGAAGCCGAGACCTCCCATGGTCTCGGCATGAGGGATTCGTTAATATTTTTGGTGATTGATTGTCGTGTCATGAACTTAGGATTTGGGTTAAGTTAGTGAGATTTGTGGTCCGTTTGGGTTGTCGTCCTTGCGGCATAGACTCACAACCGAGACCTCGTGGTCTCGGTGAGGTAAGATTATTATTTTTGGCTCGATTGGTTATTTTAGTATCGTGTTTGGTCAAGCTACCCAAAAGGGTGCTTACGTTTGGTCTCGGTTCCACAGCGACAACACCAAATGGTGTTTATTTGATTTGTTATGTGTCGAGTGTTGTTTTGTTTGGCTAGCTGTGAACATCCACATAGGGTGCGTTCGTTAATTGTATTTCAGCCCAACTTTGGGTGTGTTTGTTTATTTGTTTGGGCCCCGCAACCCATTAGAGGGTGTGTTTGGTTTTAAAGTGGGCCTCAAGCCCATTTCTCACATAAGATGTGTTGGTTATAAGTAGTGGTGTCAAAATATATATTTTACTAACGAGATTGATTTGTTTGGTTATTGGTGTATATTTAGTACGTTTCAGATTATAGAGAAATTGTGAATTTGGATTTGAATTCGGAATATGATTATTATACTTGGACATTGAACATTATGGATTTATTGGACTAGAGACGAATACAATATATTAGACTCACGACGACTTTAATATATTTGATTCGTAACTGATACTTTTTGTTAAATTCCATTAAACCGATTTGAGAAAAACTAATTTTATTAGTTAAACTTATTTCTATTTATAAAACGTTTATCTTTTATACAAACTATTTGGGATATCGGGGTAAATGTCGAAACGTACAAACCGATATATTTTATTTGAGGTGCTTATTGGTCGATTAACTTCTAGGTTTGTCTTCTTGGTTGAGTTCTCGTCAGTATTCTCTCGACTATGTCGATGTCTATTCTCTTTGGCGTGAGTTGTCTGTCGAGTCCATGTCTTCTTACCACACTACACGAAACGTGAAACTAAACTTTTGATAAGTTTTGAAAACTGAGAAATCCACGAAAACTACGACACGCTGTCTTTTATAGACTTTATTATTTTGCGAGACATGTTTTGAGATAATCGTATACGTATTAGGTTGTGCCGAGCCTAGACCGTTGTGTACCGCCGTGCTTGTACCGTCGTGCCGTATGTCTTGAGATTGTTATGTCTTGCTTCTCGATGCCAGTCGTGTTAGTTGTGATCTTGCATTGCTGTGGCTAAGGTGAGTTCATGACCCCTACTTTTACTGGTTTTTAAACTATTTTGGGGGAGAATACATGCTCGTTGTTTTTCACTAAACTCAATACTTTTGAAAGCTTTAAATGATGTGATCTACTGAATTATAGTTTTGGACAATATATGTGCTTTGATTGCAATATGTTCTTTATTGTGTGAACTTAATTTGTGTGACTTGAATTGAACGTGTGCAACTATTTTGTGATGCATTGTGGTATACCATTTTGGGAATATGGCACCCAGTATATCATTTTGGGAATATGGCACCCTGTATATCATATTTGGGAATATGGCACCCAGTATATCATTTTGGGAATATGGCACCCAATCTATGTGTGGATCATTTATGCGTAATTGTAGTCTGAGGTTCAGTTGGCACGTCACTATATGAGTGTAGTACTTATATGATGGATTATGGTTCGAGATGTTTGACTATGTTTTTATCTGCGTGTTTGGTTCTAGAACTATTACTTAGGCAGTGTTGGCCTACGTTGGACTTGACTTGTTTATGAACAACGATTTTGAACTCGAAAACCTTTTGGTTCAACCAAACTGTTTTAAACTAAAACCTATGAACTCACCAGCGTAAGCTGACCCTTTTTAGCATGTATTTTCAGGTTTAAGACTATAGCTTATCTCTGGAGGCGCTTGGCAAGGGGCATGGTCATAGACGACTCTGATGAATATGTTTGGGACCGCTTAAATCCTTTCATGGGCCTATTTCCGCACTACTCTTGATTTATATAAATTTAACATTTTTTTGTAAATGAATTTTATTCTAAACGGTTAAGGTAAAACCGTTCTTTGAACCTTGTGTTGTGATACCAATTGAGTAGCACCCCAGTGACATGTATGCTTCCGCTGGACCCAATTTTCGGGGTGTGACAGATTGGTATCAGAGCCTAGGTTATAGAGAACTGGGTTTATTTTCAAATACCTGGACTATAACCACTTTTGGCAAAAACTTAACCCTATGACCGAAACGTGCCTGCCTGCCAAGCTGATGCCTCGCGTATGATCTTGTTTGGTGAGATAATTGATGAGATATTAGATGAGATGTTCATGGTATATTTGACGAGTTATTTGATGAGATGCTTGATTATATATTTGTTGAGATGTGTGCCTGACTCTTGGATATTTTATATCCACTCGTTTTAGCTGTTCACTAGAAGCATTTCCATATGCTTATGCACGCACCGAACCTGTCACAGAGTTACGCTATTTCCTTGCGTAATTTCACTATTGAATGTCGAGTTTGTACACTTGTCGTGATTTTTGGGAATGATTCTGGATATAATGGACATACTACTAGTGTAACTAGGCTTAGTATTTCAAAATTCATTGAACCTCGGGTGAATATAGACTGATCACCTATATTCAACCAGGGACAGTGGGACATAGCCTGATCACCTATGTCCGACTCAGAGGTGAATTTTGCAATACTCAGAGTAGTTATAATGGAATTATGTCCGGGTTGGTCATTGATTTTTGGGATGGTACCGTTTCGTGTGGGTGCACAGACATTGGAATTTTACTTCCACACACACTACACACTGGCATCACAACACCGCATGAATCGTAATGCCCTTGGCATCGCTATACGTCTCCATCATATGGAAATCCTGTTTGCCGCCGTCTGGCCGTACTTTACATCTGGTCGAGTTAGATCCGATTGGCATCGTTTGAATCCGAGTTACTTATTTGTAACTCCTTAAGAGCATTATAAGCCGTCCGAGCTTACTGGAACGTTTAGATTCGATTTCGACTATGTTTGGTTTTGAATTTTGGCTACGTTTGGAATTGATTTTGGCCACGTTTGGATTTGATTTTATCTACGCTTATGTTTGAATTTGGCTACGTCTGGATTTAATTTTTTACCTCGTTTGGATTTGATTCTGGCTACGTTTGGATTCGATTTTGACTACGTTTGGATTCGATATCGACTATGTTTGGATTGGTTTTGATTCTGATTTAGTTCGAGTTGTTTGATTTTATGATTTTGGACGTCATCCTGGATTTGGATTTGTTATCCGACCTCGTTTTGTTGTGACCTTGTTACAGTCGCCGCTACTCTAAGCCTTGTGCTCAATCGATGATATTCATTTTTTTCAACCGAGGTTGTTCATTCGAAGCTGTTCAATCAATGTTGTACCTTCCGTTTTGAGTACCTTGTACATTACCAATTCAACCAATTGATTGCTTGTGGCAATCAACTTCTTTTCTCAGAATTATACTCTGAACTCGCTAAACTCTCTATTTGGCAGAGATTCCACACCCAGCAGAAATCTTGAGACTCTAAGGGGTAACTGAAACTGCGATTCCTTGGGACAACCATCTGACTTCTCACTCGTCCCTCGGAAGTACCAGTGATCCTTGCTACTTTCTTACCGGATAATAAACTATATCATAAACGAAACTTTGGAAATAAATCCCGCGCCGCTACCAGAGTAATTGTTGATAATCCTACCTAATCTACTCACCTTCTCTAATCGATGAAACGACTGTATGGGCAAACTTGCTCGTCCATACTCATATGAAATCATTACCCGGTATAGAGTGTCGACTCTTACCATCCTCTGATCGGGATAGTTGTTTCACATCAAGTTCCCGGCAATCACTCCAAAGAGCCATGCGAACAGATTTGGTGATGAATACTGTGTATCATCTCCAGACTGATGGCCAAAATGGAAAAATCATTCGAGTGTTAAGGGACATGTTGTGTTCCTGCGTAATTTGGCAATAATTGGTATCGACACCCCCTGTTGGCCAAATTCTCTTATGACGATACCTACGACTCCAGTATTTCACGGCACCGTACTAGACACCATATGGTTGCAAGTGCCGATCGCTGACTTGATGGGTAGAAATTGGGGATACCCAACTTACCGACCCCGAATTTGTTCATTGAGACTACCGAGAAAATCGTTTAGATCAGAACCGAGTTATACGCTGCTCACGAGTCGTCAGAAGAGCATGCTGGCAAATGACGTAAACCCCTTGAATTTCCAGATAAAGCCTAGATTATGCTTAAAGACTCACCATGTGAAGGTGTGATACGTTTAGTAAACGTGGGAAGCTTAATCTCGTTGTATTGATCTTTTTGAAATCCTTGCTAGAGTTGAACCGGTAGCACACAGGCTCGAGCTACCGTCATGACTCAACAGTATTCGCAATGTTTTTTTTGCGCATTATGATGAAATGACTTGTCGATGAGGCAACCGCTATTCCTCCGGGAAAGATCAAGATTGACGAATGTTTGAATCTTGTTGAGAAACCTGTCAAAATCATGAACCGTGAAATCGAACGACTTTAGTAAAGTCGCATCCCTGTCGACAAAGCTCGTCGAAGCTCGTGAAAAAGTCCTGAATTCACGTGGAGAACGTGACGATGAATCCTCGTGTGTATGTACTCATCTCTTTTCAACCGTAACGAGTAACTTGAATTGAATCGCGAGGACGCGATTCTGTTTAAGGAGGTGAGATTGTAACCACCCGTAATTTTTCGAATATATTTTTATACGAGATTATCTCCGTTCTTCATTTACGGACCTTTTCTGAACTCTTTTGACTCTAAAACGTGAAATTTATCTCGCGAAACGTGAAATTCGTACACAACGCGTACTGGCACAATCGACGATTTGTTTTGATTATTTAATTATTCGTGAGAAACGAGACGTATGAATAGTCGTTTTTATTGGAAAATTTATTCTGAGCGCAGTGGTGAAATTCTCGTGTCCTGAATCGATCATTTGCCATCTTAAACGAGCCCCGAGCCTCATTTCAAGAAAGATAGCAAAAATTACAACTATGGTCCCTGCAGTAAAATTTTATTCCTCTTCCCTTAAACTTTGTTAATTACAGCTTTGGTCCCTAAAGTTTTTCTAAACCTAACCCTAGCTATATATATATTTCTTTATACTAATTCTAGGGTTAGTATCCCCATTTTAGTTCCTGCAGCCGCCAACCTCACTCTCTCTTGTCCGGCCATCTCAGGCCACCCTTCGCCGGCAACACCCCATCTCCGGCGACCTCATCACAACCATTATTAAACACCACGATTTCACCACAAAACCACCATCTATTTCGTCCTTTTGTTAACCGAAGGTTCAAGGTAGGTAAAACCCACCGTTAACGCAACGGTGGGGATGTGAAACTCGTAAAAATAAACCACATTTCATCGCATATTTTGGAGCTACTTTGGGTTGTTTTGGTTCGGAGTCACCACAGCCGCCGTCACTTTCGTCTCCTCATTCTCTTCTCTTCTCTCGTCCTCCCTCTCGACATGGTAAAAATCGAGACAACCATTGGTTATTTATTGTTTTGAATGAAAATGATTATAAACCTTTGTTATAGCTTTTCGTGGATTTATTATGAAACGAGATTTAAAACATTTTTGAGATATATAAATTCGTGTGGTAAGAATATTTGTGTAGCGTCACAGTCAAGAGTTTTGCTCTCGGATGGTTTTTGTCGTGTATACATTGAAGTCCGTTTGGTTGCTACTGTTAAACAGATTTGAAGCCGAGACCTCCCATGGTCTCGGCATGAGGGATTCGTTAATATTTTTGGTGATTGATTGTCGTGTCATGAACTTAGGATTTGGGTTAAGTTAGTGAGATTTGTGGTCCGTTTGGGTTGTCGTCCTTGCGGCATAGACTCACAACCGAGACCTCGTGGTCTCGGTGAGGTAAGATTATTATTTTTGGCTCGATTGGTTATTTTAGTATCGTGTTTGGTCAAGCTACCCAAAAGGGTGCTTACGTTTGGTCTCGGTTCCACAGCGACAACACCAAATGGTGTTTATTTGATTTGTTATGTGTCGAGTGTTGTTTTGTTTGGCTAGCTGTGAACATCCACATAGGGTGCGTTCGTTAATTGTATTTCAGCCCAACTTTGGGTGTGTTTGTTTATTTGTTTGGGCCCCGCAACCCATTAGAGGGTGTGTTTGGTTTTAAAGTGGGCCTCAAGCCCATTTCTCACATAAGATGTGTTGGTTATAAGTAGTGGTGTCAAAATATATATTTTACTAACGAGATTGATTTGTTTGGTTATTGGTGTATATTTAGTACGTTTCAGATTATAGAGAAATTGTGAATTTGGATTTGAATTCGGAATATGATTATTATACTTGGACATTGAACATTATGGATTTATTGGACTAGAGACGAATACAATATATTAGACTCACGACGACTTTAATATATTTGATTCGTAACTGATACTTTTTGTTAAATTCCATTAAACCGATTTGAGAAAAACTAATTTTATTAGTTAAACTTATTTCTATTTATAAAACGTTTATCTTTTATACAAACTATTTGGGATATCGGGGTAAATGTCGAAACGTACAAACCGATATATTTTATTTGAGGTGCTTATTGGTCGATTAACTTCTAGGTTTGTCTTCTTGGTTGAGTTCTCGTCAGTATTCTCTCGACTATGTCGATGTCTATTCTCTTTGGCGTGAGTTGTCTGTCGAGTCCATGTCTTCTTACCACACTACACGAAACGTGAAACTAAACTTTTGATAAGTTTTGAAAACTGAGAAATCCACGAAAACTACGACACGCTGTCTTTTATAGACTTTATTATTTTGCGAGACATGTTTTGAGATAATCGTATACGTATTAGGTTGTGCCGAGCCTAGACCGTTGTGTACCGCCGTGCTTGTACCGTCGTGCCGTATGTCTTGAGATTGTTATGTCTTGCTTCTCGATGCCAGTCGTGTTAGTTGTGATCTTGCATTGCTGTGGCTAAGGTGAGTTCATGACCCCTACTTTTACTGGTTTTTAAACTATTTTGGGGGAGAATACATGCTCGTTGTTTTTCACTAAACTCAATACTTTTGAAAGCTTTAAATGATGTGATCTACTGAATTATAGTTTTGGACAATATATGTGCTTTGATTGCAATATGTTCTTTATTGTGTGAACTTAATTTGTGTGACTTGAATTGAACGTGTGCAACTATTTTGTGATGCATTGTGGTATACCATTTTGGGAATATGGCACCCAGTATATCATTTTGGGAATATGGCACCCTGTATATCATATTTGGGAATATGGCACCCAGTATATCATTTTGGGAATATGGCACCCAATCTATGTGTGGATCATTTATGCGTAATTGTAGTCTGAGGTTCAGTTGGCACGTCACTATATGAGTGTAGTACTTATATGATGGATTATGGTTCGAGATGTTTGACTATGTTTTTATCTGCGTGTTTGGTTCTAGAACTATTACTTAGGCAGTGTTGGCCTACGTTGGACTTGACTTGTTTATGAACAACGATTTTGAACTCGAAAACCTTTTGGTTCAACCAAACTGTTTTAAACTAAAACCTATGAACTCACCAGCGTAAGCTGACCCTTTTTAGCATGTATTTTCAGGTTTAAGACTATAGCTTATCTCTGGAGGCGCTTGGCAAGGGGCATGGTCATAGACGACTCTGATGAATATGTTTGGGACCGCTTAAATCCTTTCATGGGCCTATTTCCGCACTACTCTTGATTTATATAAATTTAACATTTTTTTGTAAATGAATTTTATTCTAAACGGTTAAGGTAAAACCGTTCTTTGAACCTTGTGTTGTGATACCAATTGAGTAGCACCCCAGTGACATGTATGCTTCCGCTGGACCCAATTTTCGGGGTGTGACATGATCTGAGTATAATTAAGCTAAATCAAACTATACCAAAGTGCAAATGAACAGTATCCTTCATTTTAACCCATTTTCAGGCCTATTCCAAACACCCCCTTAATGTGGACTGTGATGATTTTAAAGCTATTTAAGGCCTAATTGAGCTATCATTCTGAGAGACAAAGGTTTAACTAGCTATATTGATGTATAAAAAGTACTATTTAACAAAAATTAAGCTCTTAAATAAGCTACTTCTAGATTAAGCTATTTTTGGTTTTTTTTAATGATTTTTAAGCACAAATGAGTTCTAATGATCTAAAAGCTAAGTAAAAGCAATTAAACTAGAACAGGGAATGAAAATAAGCAAATTTAAGCATAAAATTAACAAATAAGCAATGAGAATAAGCAAATAAGCAGTTTTCACTAAGAATAGAAATTAAATGAAAAACTTACAAAACCATTAAAAACTTGAAGTGAATACAATACTTTAAAGCTGAGAAGAACATTACAATAAGCTAAAGCATTAAGCTAAAATTACACAAAAAGCTATACTTAAGCTACTCCTAAACTACACCTACTCCTAGCTCATGTTCTGTGTGAGTGAGGAGGGGCTATTTATAGGCCTGGAGCTAGGGTTTGGGAAGCTTCATTCTCAGCCTTTGATTTCAACTTGGCCTCCAATCTTTAATTCGTAGCCCTTGGATCATGGGTTATGGTGCCTTACCAATGAGATGCTGCCATTTGGTCCATGTGGCATTCCTTAGGTCACATCAGCTTCTAGAAGCGTTTAAATGAAGTGGGATAAAATTTGTTGCAAGGTAAATGTTGGAGGGGATGATGAATAGTAAAGGGCGGTAAAAGGGGATGGGGGTTTGATTGGGTATTAATTAGGGCTGAATTGGGTTAAATAAAAGGGATGGTCAGGTTTTGGTACATCACGGGTTTAGGGGTTGGATCCGGATTTAGTATAAATAATAGGGATTGGGCTTGAGTGGGCTGGTGATGGGTTTTGGTTTAATTTTGTTTTTGGTCCGGTTGTAGTTTAGTAATAGTTTAGGATTTTATCAAAGGACCAATTTTGTAAACTTTATAATTTTAGGGACCAATCCTGCCAAATTTGCAAAGTTAATCCAAGGACTGATTTTGTAAAATAAAGTGATCCAAGGGCTTGTTTTGGCATTTTTGAGCTTGAATATGATTTCCTTTGATGATTTCTTTCCCGGTCTCGGCTTTAAATGCTCTTTCCATTTCTCGTGCTCGTTTTTGCCGTTTTCTCATGATTTTTGTCCATTTCTCACATATCCGTACCTGCACATGCATAAACACAAAAACACAACATATTTGGCATATTTGGTTAGTTTTTGGTCTTTTTGGTCTATTTTTTGTCAATAAAAGGTATGTCAATAAGCACATACCACTTATACAAATTTTACATTTTTAACCCTAATGGTGTAACATTTGCATCGTTAGTCCATGGTTAACATTTTAGTCCCAAAACTCCCCAAAATGACAAAATAGACTTTAAAGTTACTATTTTATCAATATATATACCCATGTTACTGATTTAACTGTTTATACCCTGTTTTTACAAAGTTGGCAGTTTTGGTCCTTGTGGTTGAAAATAGTTGCAAACTTAGTCCATTTTTCACAAAAAGAATAGGAACTTAATTCCGAGAGTTTTATAAGTTTAATAAGGCTTATTCAACTGCTTTTTAACTGCTTATTATACGTATGGATTAATTTAGAGTTTAATGGGCTTTTAAGGTTCGAAAACAAGGCCCATTAACGATTTAAGAAGCGTGGGCTTTTAGGATTTAATGGGCTTGGGTTTGGGCTCAATTTAAGGTTATAAAAACATTACAATAGGGCTTAATTGGACTGCTTAAACAAATAAGCCAAAAACATCTTAATGGGCCTATTAGTCCACTCGAAAAATTATATAAAGGTTTTAAATGTTTTTGACTAGCGATTGGTTTGAGAATTTTCAAGAGCTTTTAAGGACTTGTGAGAGAAATCTCAAAACACGTTTTTGGTACATTAGCTTATGAAGAATTAGGTTGGTCAGTAAAAAGGATAGGTTGCGTACAAGAATTCGTTTTAACATGGTTCTTTCTATGTCGAGTATAACATGAACAAGTAAATATCGAAATGACATAAATAATAAAATGCGATACGTTAAATAAATAAAAGAAGCTTGAAACGAAATGAAATAAACGTGTAAATGAAATACGAATGCATAAAAATGAAATTCCTAGCCTTCCATGGAGGAGGCGATATATATATACAACGTAAAAATAAATAAATAAAGCGTATATATGAATAATAAGGAAACATGCGTTCAAAAGATAGAAACAATGCATGAAACGTATAGAACTTCGAATGGAAATGATTTGAGAAGGATTGGAAGCGCTTACAATGCCAAAGGAGTAGGTATACACGTTCGAATGATCAACTAAGCTTCGAATGGAGGTTTATACGTGTGAGAATGAACTCGAATGGTAGGGAATTGAGCTTGGCTTACTTCGAACTGAATTGGTAGGGACTTTAACAGGTTTTAGAGAGCTGTAAGAGTGAGTTTTACAAGTGGAAATCAAGTTATACTTATGGTTCGAATAGGTGCATGCATGTGAATGATTTTATAGTTTTTCAAGTTGGGCAAGTTGATGTGGGAATCGAATATGGCAGGATAAGATGAGATAAGGAATATTTTCTGCACTTAAGAGCCTAGGGGAGGACTTAGAGGTATGGGTAAGCTATAGAAACCGAAGAAGAAATATATGTTTGTATTTGTGCTCGTTCGAAATAAATCAAAGGGTCCAAATGAGGTTTAACGTGTGATATCATATGACAATGTGAGAAAATAGTTTTATAAACTCAAAAAAAGTATTAGGAAGTCAAATGATCTAGTATAAATCGGTTTGAATCAAATTGGAACAAACATGAAAAATGTTATACGTTTTGGACATGTTGCGATGGACATTTACTTTGTGTCTCGTTAGGCTATCAAATGATCATAATAAGACATGGAATTCGACATCTCAATAGTTGGGAGTATAGAGAATCGAGTGGGATAAAAATTGATATAACTTATGTGTCAAAATAAAAAATAAACGGGGCAAAGTGAATGGTTCTAGTCGACAGAAATCTAAGAAATAAATAAATTAAAATTATTTGATTGGGCTAGATGAATAGTAACAGGCTATTATTTGGGCTAATGAATAGTATATAAGAGTTCGTTTGATTTATAATGAATGAGTTGGGTTATCCATGGTCCGTGTGTGAGCTCGTTCCAACGTTTTGAGAATTAATAATAAGTAATAAACAAAATTTCAAATTTTGCTCGTAGAAATGGTTAACTGAACCGTAATGATAATTAATACTTGATTAACGTTTACAAAGCACTGGTAAATTTTACAGGTTGCTACAGTACCCACCAGTCAAACAGAATTCCGTCCCGGAATTCTAATCTAAGGTAGTCTCTAGGGTTACCTATGGAAATAAATGTGGATATTTGTCACGCATCTGATCTTCACGCTCCCATGTATACTCTGTTCCTCGCTTGGAGTTCCATCTAACCTTGACAATGGGAATACGGCTTTGTTTAAGTTGTTTCACTTTCCGGTCCATTATTTCTACCGGTTCTTCTGTGAACACGAGTTTGTCATCTAATCTGATTTCCTTCAGTGGAATGACGAGCATTTCATCTGACAAACATTTCTTTAGTTGTGAAACATGAAATGTGGGGTGTATCCTACTGAGTTCTTCTGGGAGCTCTAGTTTATAAGCAACTGGACCAATCCTTTCAAGAATCTTTTATGGTCCAATATTCCTAGGGTTTAACTTTCCACGCTTTCCAAAGCGTATCATTCCCTTCCATGGGGAAACTTTCAACATAACCCTGTCAGCATAACTTTTCTGTCAGTCACGAGCGGCTTGAAGTTGTTGCCTAATCTTGCAAATCTTTTCCGTCGTATCTTGGATTAGTTTTGGTCCCGTGAGTTGTACATCACCTACTTCTGCCTAACAAATAGGCGATCTGCACTTTCAACCATAAAGTGCTTCAAATGGTACCGCCTTGATGCTGTCATGGTGACTGTTATTGTAGGAAAATTCAGCCAATGGTAAGTGTTTATCCCAACCTTTTCCGAAGTCTATCACACATGCCCTGAGCATGTCTTTCAAGGTTTGAATCGTTCTTTCACTTTGACCATCAGTCTAAGGGTGGTAAGCGGTGCTCATATCTAGACGCGTACCGAGAGCTTTCTGCAGAGACTGCCAAAATCTTGAGGTAAATCGGCTATCTCTGTTGGAGATAATGGAGATCGGAACTTCATGTCGAACCACTATTTCTTTCAGATACAACTGAGCGAGAGTGCTCATCTCATCAGTTTCCTTGATCGGTAAGAAATGTGCGGACTTGGTGAATCGATCAATGATGACCCAAATTGTGTCTAGACCAGTGGACGTCCTTAGCAACTTAGTGATGAAATCCATAGTAATTCTCTCCCATTTCCACATTTGTAGTTCAGGTTGTACAAGTAGTCCCGACGGTTTTTGACTATCCGCCTTGACTCTCGAACAAGTCAAACATTTCCCGACATACTCTGCTATGTCGGCTTTCATGTTTGGCCACCAATAGACCTTCTTAAGATCCTGATACATCTTATCAGAACCCGGGTGAATTGAGTACTTGGACTTGTGAGATTCATGCGAGATGATATCACAAATACCTCCGTAGAGAGGAACCCAACTTCTTTCTTTAAAGCATAACATTCTGTTTGATTTTTTTACAAAACCATTTTCATTCTCTGGCATTCCGTAAATCTTCTCCTAGGGTCGGTTCTCTTCTTTGAGAGCTTCTTCTTGGGCAATGAGAATCTGTGATGGGAGTGGTGAACAAATGGTCATTCCCAGAGATCGGACTCTGAGAGGTTTGATCCGTTCTTTTCTGCTTAGTGCATCGGCCACAACATTCGCTTTCCCTGGGTGGTAGCGAATTTCACAGTCGTAGTCGTTGAGTAATTCCAACCATCGGCGTTGTCTCATCTTCAGCTCCTTTTGATCTAGTATGTGCTGAAGACTTTTGTGATCGGTGAAAACCGTACACTTTGTAACGTATAAGTAATGTCTCCACATCTTAAGAGCAAAGACTACTGCTCCTAATTCCAGATCGTGAGTGGTATAGTTTTCTTCATTCTTCTTAAGCTGTCTAGAAGCATAGGCTATCACTTTGGTTCGTTGCATCAGTACTGCACCTAGACCATGATGTGATGCATCACAATACACTACGAAGTCTTCGATTCCTTCGGGTAGTGCTAGGATGGGTGCTTCACAAAGCTTTTGTTTCAAGAGTTGAAAAGCCGATTCCTGTTTCTCTTCCCAGATATACTTCTTGTTCTTCTAGGTTAATTCTATTAAAGGCTTTGCAATCTTCGAAAAAACTCTGATGAATCTTCTATAGTAACCAGCGAGACCTAAAAATTAACGAATCTCCGTTGGGTTTGTAGGAGATGCCCAACTTTTAACTGCTTCAATCTTGGCAGGGTCCACGTGGATACCTTGACTATTAATGATATGACCAAGAAATTGTACTGCTGGGAGCCAAAAATCACACTTATAGAATTTGGCGTACAAATTTTATGTTTTGAGCAACTCTAGAATGGTTCTCAAGTTCTTAGCATGTTCTTCTTTACTGCGTGAGTAGATTATAATCTCATCGATGAACACAATCACAAATTTGTCCAAGTATGGTTTGCATACTCGGTTCATCAAATCCATGAATACGGCAGGCGCATTGGTAAGACCAAATGGCATTACTTGAAATTCATAATGACTGTACCATGTTCGAAAGGCTGTTTTGGGAATATCTTCTTCCCTTACTCTTAGCTGATGATAACCTGACCTTAGGTCAATCTTTGATTAGACACTCGATCCTTGTAACTGGTCAAACAAATCATCGATCCTGGGTAATGGATACCTGTTCTTGACGGTGAGTTTGTTCAATTATCTGTAGTCAATACACATTCGGAAAGTCCCGTCCTTCTTCTTGACAAATAAGACTGGAGGCTCCCCAAGGTGACGAACTTGGTCGGATGAATCCTTTATCTAACAGCTCCTTCAACTGTTCAGACAACTCTTTAATTTCAGATGGTGCTAACCGATAAGGTGCTTTTGCAACAGGTGCCGCTCCAGGCACTAAGTCAATCTGAAATTATACTTGCCGAGCTGGTGGGATACCGGGAAAGTCTTCCGAAAATACTTTAGGAAAGTCCTTGACGATTGGTACTTCTTCAATTCGCTTTTCCTTTGATTCATTCTCCGTCACTTGAACCATAAATACCTGACATCCCTTGTTCATGTCTTTCACCGTCTTAATATACGAGATGATGTTGAGTCGGGTTTTGCTGTGATCGCCACAAACAATAAGGGTTTCACCGTTGAGCGGGATTTGGACGACCTTCTCGTCACAAATGATTCTGGCATGATGCTTGGATAACCAATCCATGCCGACGATGATGTCAAAACTACCTAGTTGGATGGGCATGATGTCGATGGAAAAAGGTTTGTCGAGTAAAGTTAGGGTGCATCGTTGGATAATCTTATTGGTTCCTATGAGGTTTCCGTTGGCTATTTCTATTTCATAGGTGGTGTCTAGTTCTACTGAGGCAATATTAAGCAATGAAGCAAATGAAGTAGAAACAAAGCTCTTATCAGCTCCAGAATCAAATAATACTTTAGCACTATGTTGGTTTAATAAGAATGTACCCGTAACGACGCCGGGATCCGTTGGTGCATTCCCATCACCAAGCACATATGCTCTCCCACGAGCAACGTTGTTCTGGGTTGCAGTCTGCTTTGGGCAATGGTTCTTGTAATGCCCCTTCTCTCCACATCTGTGGCACACTACTATTACTGGCTGCAGATTTGCACCAGTGTCTCTACATTCATTGGTTCTATGTCCCACTTGGCGGCACTTTGCGCATCTGGACTGACAAGGCCCAGTGTGATGTAGTCTACACCTTTTACACTAAAGTTATGTTTCGGCATACCCTCTTCTTTCATTGGGGGCGGCGACATAAGACCTGGCGGCTTCCTGTCTACGGTTCTGCTGATGGTGGTGGTTGTTGCGGTTCTGATGGTAGCTACGGTTACGGTTGTTGTTGTTGTTGTTGTTGTTGTTGTTGTTCCTGTTGTTGTTGCAGTTGGTGGTCCCACGATCATCCAGCCTTCATTTGTGGTTGTTGCTTCTACAGGTAGAACTCCTTCTAATCTCCCGTTCCAACAATTTCTGAGATATGGAGATAGCTTCTTCTAAAGTTGCTAGTTTGGAAGAGGTGACATTGTTGGAATTTGACACTCATGACAATCATATTATTCCATAACACAAAGTACATAATAGCGGAAGCATGTAAACAATTAGGTATAACACATAAATATTAACTTAAACATAAATAGAAAACGTACCCGATGCACTTCAATAAATCTTGAATATGATTTAAACTAGATCAATGAATAACCCCTTACCGTTTTGTTATTCGATCTCTTGATAATAACTATAGTGAGTTATTACCTCGTTCTTGTACACACAAATTAAACCGTATAAAGGTTATGCAAGTAAAACACAAGAACTATTTTTGTTTAACAAAAATCGATCCAAACACCCTTGGAGAAGGTGATTCGATCGGCAAACCCAAAGGAAAAGACCAAGAAAACTTTAGGGATAATTGTGTGTTCAAGAGTTATGAAAACCAAGACCCCTTGTGTTTGTATTTATACTAAATTAGAAACTTGGAGGAAAAGCAAAGCATGGGTCGATCCAACCCATATGGCCGGTCGATCTATAACCCAAAGAAGGGTTCTAGATCTTTTCCATGTTTCCTAATTCCATACAAATACTTCTTTCCTTATTTGCGTTTAACGGTCGTTAGTCATTTAACGGAAAACACTAACGGTCGTTAAGTTCTCGTGCTAATAATAAATATATAAAATACATTTATTATTATTCCTTAATACTCATTTGTAATGTGTGCAATCCCGAGGTCTCGGGTTCGATACTAGACATTTACCTATTAATTTGTTAACCACAATTCAACAACTCCCACTTGGTTAATTTATTAATAGTAAAATGACATTGGTTGGCGTCTTGCAACACTCCAATGCCCCTAGTCCGACTCGAGCTAGATTTCCTGGAAAATCTTTAATGATTCATCATTATTATTATCCTTTTGTTACTAATACTCTATTAATAAAGAAATGGATCTAAGTCACTCTTTATTAATGTTTCTGTTTCTCGTTATTATTGATTGAACAAAATTACCAAATCATCTGAACGTATTCCAGATAGACTTTGGGCGTGGCCACGCAAACATTTTGTCAACCCTACGAGGGGCCCAGCAGTATTAAACTTCAAACAAAATTTGAAGGAACAAATTCTTTCTTGACTACAAGAATAACCCATGGACTTTGCAACACTTCTGAAAACAATCCTTATAACTTCCAGTTACGGTAAGCGGTAGATTGCTTTACAAAAATGCACTACATCCATGACTCTTATCTGGTATCTCAAGTCTGAGGATAACTATTTCATGAATTACTTGATGACAAGATCCATAAGTAATCTCATGCTTAGTTGGGATAAGTCCTATACTCTACACTTAGAATATCATGTGAATTTGGTATGACTACGCATCAATATACTTTCAAGTATATTCTCACCAACATTCACATTTGTCTTAATTTAATGATATTCCCATATCATTAACCGACAATGGACACATTTTAGAATAATAAAATTATTCAAGGATATAAACATGCAAAAACAGGATATATGTATATTTCAACAAGACAATATAAATAAACATAACCAATACTTTATTTCATAAAATCAATAATTGTCTATTACATCCTTTATCCAAATACTAATCACAAATGGGCATGAAACTTTCAGCCTTACGAAGACCTATTCCTTCAGCTAACTTATAAAGCTTAGTGCCAGGAAGAGCTTTCGTCAATTGATCTGCCAAGTTATCATCTGTGTGAACTTTGAGTACTTCGATCTGCCCAATCTCTATTTGCTCTCGCACATAGTGATATTTGATCGGATAATGTCTGGTGCCCTTCATGATTCCAGGTTCATTGGCAAATGTAATTGCAGCTGAGTTGTCACAATACATTTTAATAGGTCGTTGAATCGAAGGCATAACTCCAAGCCTTGATACAAACTTCCTAATCCAGACGGCTTCCATTGCAGCATCTGATGCAGCTATGTACTCACTTTCTGCTGCAGACATCGCTAATGTACTCTGCTTCTTGCTCCTCCAATCCACAGCTCCTCCATTAATGACAAAGACGTATCCAGTCTGAGACTTCATATCATCCTTATCACTTTTCCATGAAGCATCGCAGTAACCTGTAACATCAAGTTCTGCTTGTGGATCACCCCCATAAACTAAGAACAAATCTTTAGTAGCCCTAAGGTACTTAAGAATATTCTTAACAGCAGTCCAGTGAGCTTCACCGGTATCCTGCTGATATCGACTGGTTAAGTTCTGAGCAAACGCCACATCTGGCCTCGTGCTTTTAACAACATACATAATAGATCCTACAGCCGAAGCATAAGGAACTTTTGCCATGCGTTTCACCTCTTCAGGTGTTGAAGCACAAACTTTCTTGCTCAAGCCATGTTGTTCTTGCATCGGCAAATATCCCTTCTTGGAATCTTGCATATTGAATCTCTTCAATATTTTATCGATGTAAGCACTATGGCTTAATCCAATTAATCGCTGAGATCTATCTCTATATATCTTAATTCCCAGAATGAAAGCAGCTTCCCCTAAATCTTTCATAGAAAAACACTTTCCAAGATATGCCTTGACTTCATGCAAACTTGGAATGTCTTTTCCCATGATCAATATGTCATCGACATATAATATAAGGAAAATTACTTCACTCCCACTAACTTTGTGGTATACACATGGCTCATCAAGATTTTGAGTAAAACCAAACTTCTTTATTTCACTATCAAACCTCTTGTTCCATTGTCGTGATGCTTGCTTCAATCCATAAATGGATCTTTGAAGTTTGCATACACGATTTGGAAACTTTGGATTCACAAACCCCTCAGGCTGCGCCATATAGATATCCTCATCTAGGCGACCATTTAAGAAGGCGGTTTTGACATCCATCTGCCAAATCTCATAATCATAGTACGCAGCTATGGCTATGAGAATCCTAATAGCCCTAATGTCAGCTACAGGAGAAAAGGTCTCCTCGTAGTCAACACCATACGTTTGAGTAAAGCCTTTAGCTACCAAACGGGCTTTATAGGTGTGTACATTGCCATCCATGTCAGTTTTCTTCTTGAAGAGCCACTTACTCCCAACTACCTTGGCATTAGGAGGAAGGTCTACTTCAATCCAAACTTCATTATCTCTCATGGATTGCATTTCCCCATTCATAGCAACCAACCATTTTTCCTTTTCAGGACTATTAATGGCAGCTTTATAACTAGGCGGTTCATCAAGATCCCCTAGTATATATTCCTCACATTCTACGTTAAGACATAGACGTTCAGGAGCTTTTACAGTCCTTACGGATCTGCGAATGGGAACCACTTCAACTTCTGGTGGAGGACCCAGACTATCTGGTTCTTTAGGAAGTTGGTTAATGTTTTCAGAAGGTAATGCATCATCTTGATCTTCTTCAAGATCATATATCCTCCCACTTAATTCTTGAGATATGAGATCCTTCTCCAAGAAGTCTCCATACCTAGCAACGAATACTTTGTTCTCAGGAGGATAATAAAAGTAGTAACCCATTGTTTCCTTTGGGTATCCTACGAAGATACATTTTACAGATCTTTGTTGGAGCTTGTCGCCCGAGTCACGTTTAACGTACGCCTCGCAACCCCAGACCTTAAGATAAGACAAGTTAGGAGCATTTCCAGTCCATAACTCATATGGTGTCTTATCTACCTTCTTTGTGGGAACCATGTTAAGAATGCGAACAGCAGACTCTAAGGCATAATCCCAGAATGAGAAGGGAAGAGTAGTTAGATTAAACATAGATCGTATCATGTCTTGCAATGTACGATTTCTTCTCTCAGATACACCATTTTGTTGTGGTGTATATGGAGAAGTAAGGTGCTGGACAATTCCTTCCTTAGCTAGATAATCCACAAACTCTTGACTCAGGTATTCACCACCTCTATCGGATCGAAGGGCTTTAATCTTCTTTCCAAGTTGCAACTCTACTTCAGCTTTAAACACTTTGAATGTTTCAAACACCTCATGTTTATGTTTAAGTAAATAAACATAACCATAACGGCTGAAATCATCCGTAAATGTTAAGAAGTAGCTAGCACCTCTCCTTGACACGTGTCTAAGTGGTCCACACACATCTGTATGAATAAGACCAAGTAGATCAGTAGCCCTTTCAATCCTATTATTAAAGGGTTTCTTTGTCATCTTCCCACTAATACAAGACTCGCATTTATCAAATGATTCATCATTGATCTTTTCTAAAAGCCCATCATGTTGCAGCTTTTTCATGCGATCCTTGCTTATGTGTGCAAGACGACAATGCCAAAGATAAGACGAATCCAGACTTTTCTTGATTCTCTTATTGTTGATGCTATACATCGAATTATTTTTAACACAAGCATTATCATTATCATTCATATCAAGTTCAAAAATACCATTCACAGCAATAGCTTTAAAATAAAATACACCATTTAAAGAAACAGAAATTCCATTGCTATTAATAGTATGTTCAAAACCAAGGTTCAACAAACATGAAAATGAAATAACACCTCTAACAATTGACGGTGCATAATGACAATTATTTAAAGATAGTACTAGGCCCGAAGGCAACACTAAATCAAATATGCCTATAGCTTCAACTGCTGCATGTGCTCCATTACCCACGTGCAAGAATTGTTGTCCATAGGCCAGCTTTCTCTCAACTCTAAACCCCTGCATAGTATTGCAAATATGAATACCACATCCCGTATCATATACCCAGGAATTTAACTTACGAGTTAGAGTAAATAATTCGATCATAAAGAACGCACCTGAAGAGCTGGGATTACCAGCTTCACTCTTTTGCTTCTTCTGTCGCAAGTCATTGATGTAGAGTGGACAGTTCCTCTTCCAGTGCCCTACTTCATGACAGTGGTGACAAGCCTGATCCTTCTTTCCTGGAGGACTCACCTTGTTCTTCTTGGGCTGGTGTTGATTCACCTTAGGATTTGGTTGATAGGCCATGACCTGCTTGCCTTTATCACCTTTACCCTTACCCTTGTTCACACGCGATTTTTTCTGGATCCTACCTCCTTGAATTGCCAACACTTGCGGAGTAGGAGCCTTGCCCTTGGGTGGTAAGTGTTTCTCATAGTCAACAAGCAATGCGAGTAACTCAGAAACTGTCTTCCCCGAGCAATGCATGTTGAAGTTCTGTACAAAACCAGCAAAATCCTTGTTAAGGGATCTGTTGATTAGGTTAACTTGAACATTCTCGGGATAACCAAATCCGACTCTATGAAGTTGATCAAAGAAATCTCTCATCTCATTCACATAGTCTTCAACTGGTTTACCATCACCATGTTTGCAGCTGTGTAGTTTGTCAAGTGACTCATACATTTCAATTTCAGGAGACTTTTCATAAGACTTCTTAAGCTGCTCGAGCATGTTGTATGGAAAATAATACTCAAACTTCTTTTGCATCATTGGATCCATACTTTGTAGCATTAAGCACCCAACTTCAGTGTACTTAGCATACTCAGCTCTCCATGCTGCTTTGACCTCTTCAGAAGCAGTCGAAGCAGGCTCATCAGGGCAAGGAGTATTCAAGTAATTGAGCTTACCAGTCGCCCTCAAAACAATTCTGAGCGATCTGTGCCAATCATTGAAATTTTTCCCAGTCAATTTGGCTCTTTCAAGATGACTCTTGAAAGCAGCATACACGGAGTTATCGGGTTGAGCCATTCTACAGAAAATAGAAAAGTTCAAACATTAGTATTTTCGATAATACTTATTCTCAAGAAAATATAATACCCATGGATATATTCATATAACCAACTTAATTTCCTTGAAAATCTAGGATCCAACTTTACATAGTTCCACTACATCAGTTGATCTGCTAGTAGTGGAAGTACAAAAGATGGTAATCTGTCGTACAATAATTGGCAAACAAAATTTTCCAATTCCTAGATAATTTATGGGATTTACTACATATTGATTCATCAATATGTCACGTAAGCATGTTTTATCCCATCTCATGCCTTAAGCTCTAGGTCTCACGCATCAGCTTAATTAAGTTGTCTAACTTAGAAACTGCAAATCCATCCATGTGTGGTCTCACGCACACTCGGAAATTTACCTTGTCATTAATTTTGGTCCAGGTCTCACGCATACCCAAAATTAACTTCAAGTGTTCCTTATAGTTAGATAGCACGTAACTTAAATTTTAGGGTATTTAGTTTTTGATGTGACAAAAACATGTACAAAGATGCATGCACTCATCTTTGTATCATTAGTTTTCAAAACAATTTTTATTTACCAATTAGTTAAGAGTAAACCAAAAAACTATTTACTTGAGGTATTGGGTTCACCAATTAAAGAAGTACCAACAATTATCGCCCACATATCCTACTACTTACATGTTATTCGGATATTTGCCACAAAAGTGGCGCGTGGAATTGAGGTAAATCACCCTTAAGATGATAGTGTACGTAAATAGTGATATAGGTAAGTCGCAGTTGACGCACAAGCGGGCCCGGAGAGCCGGTAGGAGCGAATCTCTTAAAAAACCCCTCTCCAGTTAAACCCCCCACACAGTTTGTCAACTTTGGTCCGCCTTTCACACACTATTGTACAAAAACATCAATCAAGCAAAAGTTTATGATCTTAGTCTTAAAAAATAAGTAACAAAGTTTAGATCTTGCTAGTCTCGCCTGGGAGCAAATTACCGTGCGAAGCGAACCACTGTCGGCACATAAGACTTGCAAGATCCTTACTTTATTACTTTATGTTTCACCATTATTAGTCCAATTTAATTTTTCTTTGAAAATTACCCTTTTATTGCTTACTTTAACATATCACATATATAAAAAAAACAATAAACAAGTAATTAAAGAAAACAAATAATCAACTAATAATAAAACAATTAAAACAATTAATTGTAATTGAAACATCTAGCCACATGCAATCTTTTTAAACAAATCCTATTAATAATCTATATGTGAATTATTATGTATAGAATCAATAAAACTCCCATTGGTTTTCGAGCGCATTGTACCCAATGGACCACAGACACCAACAATTGGCCGCGTAAGTTTTAATGATAATATACCACGTTGCACATAACTGATTCATTAATTTATATATATTAGGTCTTCCCTAATTTTAGATTTATCTAACATGTAGCATACATCTAAACAATTTAATTCAAATAATTTAATCCGTGACTAATTATGCATAAATAGTCACGAATTCATGCATATCATATAGCAATTAGGTCACAAGATTCATAACACAACAATTGTTTAAAGACCTAGGGTTTCTAATTAATTACAATTAATTATGAAAAACACAAACCCTAATTAGGGTTTATGTAGCAAATCGACACCCCTCCCCAAATTAGGGTTAGGGTTCGACATTAATTAAAAAAAACAAATTTTTAATAATTAAAACCCTAGAAAACAATCATGTATATTCTAAACAATTTAAAAGATACGTTTTTTTTATTGTTTAAGTAATCAATTACATGTTATACATGGCTCTTGATGCCACTGTTGGAATTTGACACTCATGACAATCATATTATTCCATAACACAAAGTACATAATAGCGGAAGCATGTAAACAATTAGGTATAACACATAAATATTAACTTAAACATAAATAGAAAACGTACCCGATGCACTTCAATAAATCTTGAATATGATTTAAACTAGATCAATGAATAACCCCTTACCGTTTTGTTATTCGATCTCTTGATAATAACTATAGTGAGTTATTACCTCGTTCTTGTACACACAAATTAAACCGTATAAAGGTTATGCAAGTAAAACACAAGAACTATTTTTGTTTAACAAAAATCGATCCAAACACCCTTGGAGAAGGTGATTCGATCGGCAAACCCAAAGGAAAAGACCAAGAAAACTTTAGGGATAATTGTGTGTTCAAGAGTTATGAAAACCAAGACCCCTTGTGTTTGTATTTATACTAAATTAGAAACTTGGAGGAAAAGCAAAGCATGGGTCGATCCAACCCATATGGCCGGTCGATCTATAACCCAAAGAAGGGTTCTAGATCTTTTCCATGTTTCCTAATTCCATACAAACACTTCTTTCCTTATTTGCGTTTAACGGTCGTTAGTCATTTAACGGAAAACACTAACGGTCGTTAAGTTCTCGTGCTAATAATAAATATATAAAATACATTTATTATTATTCCTTAATACTCATTTGTAATGTGTGCAATCCCGAGGTCTCGGGTTCGATACTAGACATTTACCTATTAATTTGTTAACCACAATTCAACAGGTGACATTTCCCTCTATGCTTGAAGGCAAACCCTCGACGTATCTCCCCAGTGTCTTTTCAACATCCGGCACCATGGTCGGACATAATACTGATAGTTCCTAAAACCTTCGGTTGTAGGTCTTGATGTCGTTTCCTCTCACAGTCAACCGATGAAATTCCTCCTCTAACTTCCTAATCTCCGTACGCGGACAATACTTCTTGAGCATTTTTATTTTCAATTCTGCCCAAGAAATTTGATACGCTTCTTCCATTCCCATAGTTTGGGCGGTTGCGTTCCACCAGGACAAAGCATCTTCCAGTAAAGTTCCCGTAGCAAACGTGACTTTGCTGTCTTCTGGGCATTTACTTCTTATGAACACTGTCTCTGTACGCTCAAACCACTGAGCCAATTCGGTCACTCCTTCTGACCCTTTGAAATAAGTTGCCTTGCAACTAACGAAATCCTTAAAGGTACATTTGCGAGACGCATATGCCTTGCTTTTCGCGGTGGATCGATTGTTGTTGTTGCTCGAGCGGGCTATGGTTGCCGCTTGAGTCTCCAAAGTTGCTGCGATACCATCAGCTATCATTCTCTGGATAGCTTCAGGGGTCAAAGCTGTTGTGGGAGTGGCAGTTTCATTTCTTGTGCGAGCCATAAGTCTATTAATACCACAAGAAAACACAATTTAGAATCCACATAATGACCATACTAGAATAATTCGAGTAACAAGGTAATTGCATACTATTCCTAACAATATGGTCACAATGCAAAATCATAACAAATTGAGAATCATAAAATCACGATATGTTTGGGTACTATCGTAAATAAATGATCAACTCTTGGTATAGTATTGCTATGGAACAAACGAATTCATCATCTACAAAAGCTGAAGTTTAGCAACTTTCTCTTCATTCATCAATTTTCTCTTGAAATATTCTTTGTTATAATTTTTGTAATTACATCTCAATGGTAATATCCAACGAATCATAACATTATGACCTGTTTGATCACAATTCACATGAATAACCACAATAGTATAGATCAACATCAATATATAGTAAATCATAACTAACAACATATATTAATATCTTGAATCGATTTTGTTACAAAACAGAATGATCACAAGGTCTTTTATTAATACAATATGCGGTAGGCTAAGATGCCTCAAAACTATATAGATGTCTGCTCTATCTAATTGTTGGAAGTCACATCCATGGGTCCTGTGAGTTCTGAAATCTGATCAAGAAGTCCTTGTATATCGGTTTGATGTTGAACCTGCATGTCTTCCATGAGTCTCATAAGTATTTTGATCTGCTCCTCATGATGCTCCAAACGCGTCATGATAGTTCGGTCAGCTGCTGCTCTAGAGCTTTCTCCAGTCTCGAAAACTTGGGCTGGAGGGGGTGATGATGCATATTGATGTTCAGGAGATGATGGTGGCATTATCCTAATCACGTATAGAGATGAAGTAGGGTATAGAAGTGGTGGCGGTATAATTGGAACTATGGGTAGTCGAACTCTCTTGCGAGGTGTGTTTATCTGGATACAACTGTTGGGGTGTCTTCGAAATGGTGTCCCGAATGGTTCGGGCTCGTAACGTTCTAAGATTTTGACTCGTCTGCGCCGGACTATCGGTGCCGGTGGGGGTGGAGGTAATGAGGTTTCGGAATCTTCTGCAGGCAGGAATTGCTGAGTCTGCATATACTGATCATTTGAAATTGGGGTATAAGTGGGATGATTCTCTGGACGAGTTGATGAAAGATATGCCCGTCTAGCTAATAAGTACGGGTCTTCAGATATGGGTGAATCTGGGTTACCTAATGCAACTGGTGGCATGGGTGGTGTAGCGACAACTTCTCCTTCTTCAAAGGGTTCCGTTTCATCTGATGCAATGCTTAACACTACAGCAGGCGATGCGTTGGCAACTATGGGTGAGGTGATGGATGAATAAGTATCTTCGGATTCCAAGTCCGATGATGAGGTACTAATGTGTGATACTGTAGACATGGTACTGTAATATCCTCGTAATAGTAATTGTAAGAAATTAATAACATCAAGTATATAAAGTAAACATGCAGTAAAGCAATACTGTAAACATGATGTTATGAAACCTGCAGGCACGGAGGGCGTAACGTGGTATGGTGTAAAGTTGGTCCGTTTTGAAAATGTGTTTATAGTCCAAAGTTTCAAAAACATTTGGTTCCCTATAACTATAGCTCTGATGCCAATCTGTAACACTCCTTAAATTTTGAGTTAACAGCGGAAGACTTAATAGGGGTATTACTGGTAGGATCATAGTCATAATCATAGAAAACGACTCAAAAGGGACGTTTTGTAAATCATTGTCATTTATTTAGAAATTAAAATACAGAAAGGAAATTTCAATGTTTAATATTCCACAAAAGACAATATAAGTTTGATATGAATGACAGAAATTTATTTGACACCAAAACCATCCGTTACGTGCCCGCTCCAATGCCTTGAATGCTCCTACTAATTTCCTGAGATAACATGCTTAAAAGTCAACAAAATTGTTGAGTGAAAACATAGCATTTATAATCATAATCAATTTTGAACACAAGTCTATAATTGCATAAAAATACAATTATCATGAAAAAGAAAATATTGCGATCAGTATATATTGCACTAAGCCTCATCACACTCAAAACTTAACAGTACCGCACAGACGGTCAGAACAATCCAAATTAATGGCATGAGTTATGGCCCTCTATAGGATATTGCCAATTTCCTATTTCAAAGTCAAATAAAGTGTATCTGAACCTATCTAGCTAGAAATTAAGGCCACCTTCTAGATATTTCAAACAGGCAGTCAGCCTTCACAGATTTGTTCACTATATTCGCGTCCACCTCAGTGGTTAATGGTTCATGATGGGAGGGACTTTAAATAAAGGCAATAATCGGTAACTTAGGCAATATCAGTCAGGTAAAGCATACAGAAAATACTTGCGTTCAGTTTTATAACATGTATCTCCCCACGTATTTGAAAACATTAAAAAATTAAAAGTGGGACTATGAACTCACCTTGAATGTAACTGGCAAAGATGAAATGTGAAACCAAATGAAATTAAGGAAAATGCTCCAACACAGGACCTGGATAATAATAAGGAAGTCTGAGATTTTGACGGTTTTGGCCTAATATGAATATTGGTTGAAAATGGTATCGGATGACGAAGTGGTTTGTGATGAGAGTGAATGATATGCTTAAAATGCCTAAAGTTTAAAAATAATATTATATATAATATTATCTTGTTTTTATGTTATTTAAATCATAAATATCGTTTCCTCGAAAGTGGTTTGAATAAAACGTTAAGTAAATCATTAAAATCCGTTATATATAAATATAAACGTTATAAGTTAAATATTAAACGAAACTAAATAAAATGCACGTGAATGAGATGAGAAACGTAAAATATGAAATGGAAATGAAGATAACATAAAGTTACTGTTGGTCCTTGAACTTATACAAATTTTACATTTTTAACCCTAACGGTGTAACATTTGCACCGTTAGTCCCTGGTTAACATTTTTAGTCCAAAAGTTCACCAAAATGACAAAATAGACTTTAAAGTTACTATTTTATCAATATATATCCCCATGTTGCTGATTTGACCGTTTATACCCTGGTTTTACAAAGTTGGCAGTTTTGGTCCTTGTGGTTGAAAATAGTTGCAAACTTAGTCCATTTTTCACAAAAAGAATAGGAACTTAATTCCGAGAGTTTTATAAGTTTAATAAGGCTTATTCAACTGGTTTTTAACTGCTTATTATAAGTATGGCTTAATTTAGAGTTTAATGGGCTTTTAAGGTTCAAAAACAAGGCCCATTAACAATTTAAGAAGCCTCGGCTTTTAAGATTTAATGGGCTTGGGTTTGGGCTCAATTTAAGGTTATTAAAACATTACAATAGGGCCTAATTGGACTGCTTAAACGAATAAGCCGATAACAACTTAATGGGCTTATTAGTCCACTCGAAAAATTATATAAAGGTTTTAAATGTTTTCGACTAGCGATTGGTTTGAGGATTTTCAAGAGTTTTTAATTGACTTGTGAGAGAAATCTCAAAATATGTTTTTAGTACATTAGCTTATGAAGAATTAGGTTGGTCAGTAAAAAGGATAGGTCGCGTACAAGAATTCGTTTTAACATGGTTCTTTCTATGTCGGGTATAACATGAACAAATAAATATCGAAATGACATAAATAATAAAATGCGATACGTTAAATAAATAAAAGAAGCTTGAAACGAAATGAAATAAACGTGTAAATGAAATACGAATGCATAAAAATGAAATTCCTAGCCTTCCATGGAGGAGGCGATATATATATACAATGTAAAAATAAATAAATAAAGCGTATATATGAATAATAAGGAAACATGTGTTCGAAAAATAGAAACAATGCATGAAACGTATAGAACTTCGAATGGAAATGATTTGAGAAGGATTGGAAGTGCTTACAATGCCAAATGAGTGGGTATACACGTTCGAATGATCAACTAAGCTTCGAATGGAGGTTTATACGTGTGAGAATGAACTCGAATGGTAGGGAATTGAGCTTGGCTTACTTCGAACTGAATTGGCAGGGGCTTTAACAAGTTTTAGAGAGTTGTAAGAGTGAGTTTTACAAGTGGAAATCAAGTTATATGTATGGTTCGAATAGGTGCACGCATGTGAATGATTTAATAGTTTTTCAAGTTGGGCAAGTTGATGTGGGAATCGAATATGGCAGGAGAAGATGAGATAAGGAATATTTTCTGCATTTAAGAGCCTAGGGGAGGACTTAAAGGTATGGGTAAGCTATAGAAACCGAAGAAGAAATATATGTTTGTATTTGTGCTCGTTCGAAATAAATCAAAGGGTCCAAATGAGGTTTAACGTGTGATATCATATGACAATGTGAGAAAATAGTTTTATAAACTCAAAACAAGTATTAGGAAGTCAAATGATCTAGTATAAATCGGTTTGGATCAAATTGGAACAAAAATGAAAAATGTTATACGTTTTGGACATGTTGCGATGGACATTTACTTTGTGTCTCGTTAGGCTATCAAATGATCATAATAAAACATGGAATTCGACATCTCAATAGTTGGGAGTATAGAGAATCGAGTGGGATAAAAATTGATATAACTTATGTGTCGAAATCAAAAATAAATGGGGCAAAGTGAATGGTTCTAGTCGACAGAAATCTAAGAAAGAAATAAATTAAAATTATTGGATTGGGCTAGATGAATAGTAACAGGCTATTATTTGGGCTAATGAATAGTATATAAGAGTCCGTTTGGTTTATAATGAATGAGTTGGGTTATCCGTGGTCCGTGTGTGAGCTCGTTCCAATGTTTTGAGAATTAATAATAAGTAATAAAAAAAAATCAAATTTTGATCGTAAAAATGGTTAACTGAACCGTAATGATAATTAATACTTGATTAACGTTTACAAAGCACTGGTAAATTTTACAGGTTGCTACCTGAAGTATTGCTTATCTAGGAATGCTTTCTTCTCCAAGATAACATATCAAAGGTATGCTTTCCTTTATTAAAATATGTTGATTTGTATGATACACATTTACTTGCTATACTTGTATCTACATGATTTATTCTATTATACTTATTTTCTTCAAAAAGAAGTCACATTAAAACAAAAATATTTTAAATCCAAATCACAATTTTCAGAGAGTCTTTCTTCACTAATCTCTCAAACTATAAGGAATTGTATTCTATTATCCACGTCATTCTCGAAACTCATTCACAACCAACATTAAATAAAAAAGGTTAACACAAGGAAAACTTTTTCATCATTCCAATCATACTCGTGATAATCCTCTAATTTTCTCTAAATCATCCTCAATTCACTCATCGACATAAGAATAAAGTGTATCTACTCTTTCGTCACAAAGTTACCCATGACATTTATTCTTTCCTGCATATCTATCCCTTCCTTTAATCATTAAAGTTGAACATAACTACTTGTTCGTTATGATCTATTTCTTAGCTATCTCTCGTATAAGTCTTGTCTAAATCCCACCTCATATAGTTAAACTCTTCCTCATCCTAATTGCTTAGAAACACTAGTCATGATCAACGTTAAACCAAGTTAATTAAAAGAAATAATACACCAAAACACCAAACATTATTTGTGCCAAAAATATACTGTCATCCCGGATCCATTCGTTTTAACGTACTGGATCCCTTTTCATAAGGATCCGGCGAAACCGGCACATCAGATGACAGCCCATGTAGTTCAAACATAAAACAAAGAATCTTCTTTCCCTCTCATTACATCAAAGAACGATCAAAAACAAAACCCTCTCAATTTGGGGTTCCATCCTTCACAAAATCAATCCTCTAATCGTCATTGTAAGTAAATACATTATCTCCTTTTATCTTCTTCTCTAATTTAATTCTAGGGTTCGATTATCAAGAGTTAAATTAAATGGGTTTAATCAAATCACTTAAAAAAATTGAATTACTCTAAACTAAATTTGTTTTGACATTGTTAATAAATTAAAACCCTCATCTTAAATTCCATTTGATTAAATTTTTTGATAACATGGTTAACCAAGAACCCTCATACATGACTCTTATTCATATAACATAAACCTTATTTTTTGTTTAAACTTGTCTAGGATCAAAATGCCTAAGTCTACCCAACAAGACCATTATGATACCGTTTATTACATTCCTAGATACTACCGTAAGGATGATCTCTCTCCCAACGATCGAAAAAATTTCAAAATCCTCCATAAACGTCTCATTCATGAAGGACGTGTCGTTGAAGAATCCTATCTTGATGATACAAATATTCGTCAAGTCTTTTCCGCAATCAACTTTGATTGCCTTCTTAACATCAATGAACAAATTTGTCCTGTGTTCATTTTCCAATTCTATAAAAGTGTTCAGATTATCCTAAACGATGACGGATCTATGTCCATCTCCTTCACTATCAACAACCAAAACATTGTTCTATCTCTCACTAAATTTGCTGAAATTCTTCAAATTCCATGCCATGGAATTTGCATGTATTCCAATGATTGGTCCATTGCCAATCAACATCTTTCTCTAGATTATCACCATACATATCTCACTCCTCTTGACGAACCCTCCTTTGTTCGAGATACCGTCTTCATAAAAAGAACTGATCAATCTCGAATGACTCGAAACAAGGAAGTCATTCATCGTGATCCTTTTCAAATGGAACTATTTGAAATGATTCCAACTTACAAAAAGTGGGAAGAAATTCTTAGGGAAAATGTCATTTGTTTGGTCAGGAATAAAGACCACCCTAATGCTTTTCTTGTTCAAATGATCTTTTGTCTTATATGCCAAAAACCTTTCAACCTTGCATACTACATCGCCAAAAGAATGGTTAGTGTTTTCAAAACTGACAAAATGGTTCTTCCATATGGTATGCTCCTCACACGTCTCCTTAGGTACGTTAGTACAATCGAACCTTCTCCAATCACCAATGACCATGCTCTTGTAAATCATGTCATGGTACCCATCGCCGAAGGTCGTGCCAAAAGATTATTGGTGAATGGAAAAAGGCCTCGTCCTCTCTCAGATTCCTCAGACGAAGTTGAAGCTGATAAAGAAAATCCTATTTCAAACTTTCGCCTTGATCCAATCTCTTATATCGAACAACTTCCCAAACTTCCAAAAGAAACCGAAGAATTCAAACAAACAAAGGGAATGGTCAAGTGTCTTGCTCATTTTATCACAAACATGGGAAAAAAGAAAAAGTGAAGAGATTGAAAATTGTGGTTTAAATCATCTTCTGAATACTTATAAGACTGTTGTAGTCATTTATCTCTTTGAACTATTATACTTACTCTTCTGAATGTTTCTATTATGCTCTTGTATAACACTTTTTATCAGTTTTGTGCCTTATTTGTCTATGAATATACATGTCCTGCTTGCATTACCATATATAACTATTGCCTGATCTGCTAGATTTGACTTATGACTAGTGAGGATACTTCTACAAGCCCACTGTGAAAGAACTAGTCTAAGAAGTCGGATCCCTTAGTTATAACTAGCCGGATCCCTTTTAGAAAGGATCCGGAGGATCCGAGCATACAGAGTGATTTTTTATACCACCTCTCATCACACTCAACCATTCTAACCTTAGTACACTAGTTATCCATCTTCTATTAGTCACATTTGAGCTGAATTTGAGGTTAGTAGCTCTTTTGATCTCTTAGGATTAACTTAAGTTTATTCCGAGATATTTATGATTTATCATTTTCAAAATAACCACCATTTATTAGTACCACTTCTTGCATCACCTCCCTCTGATCATTATACACTTATCTGTAATTTAAATAAATTTTTAACAAATTTATTTTCACCAAACTACCTCAAAATGCTCTAAAACCAATCTTTTAATTTTTATGATTTTTAAAGAATTTTTAAAATTTTCATATAACCTTTCCCTGCAACCCACATATAATTAACACTTAGTGGTATAATTCTCTTAACTCATATTCACTTACTAACCTACTTTAGATTTCTTTCTCCTTACTAAAAACCATTAATGGCAACCCCTCACCATTAGCCTTAAGTCTCTCAGGATTTTCACATTTAAGACACCTATCTCAACTCAAACTATACAAGTCTCACCTCTTGAACCTAGAATCTTTTCTTTCACCACACCCCATTCATCACCTCACCTCTACTTTAACTCATTAGAGGACTTACCTCCTAGACCCTCTAATCCACCACCATTACCTACATTCTCATCCATTGAGAGAATGTCAACTCAACCACCATCTCATCACCTACATGTTGACATTAACATAACACCACCTATAGCAAACTTTTCTTCCTCTCCTCCACCCTCAAATGGCCCATTTTGGGTTATAAGAAGATATCAACAATCTCAACCAACTCAACCACCACATATACTTCCTCCTACACATACTTCTCAACGAACACCCGTGGTACATCCACAATCTTTCCAACTAGGTGCTTCCACCACAAACATACCTCAACAACCTTCTACCTTAGGTCATCAACAAACAAACCACGATGATACTTGTGATCATTGTCAACATATCCAAACTTTAGTTCATGAACTATGTGATGAAGTACGTTTCATGTTCTACCACCTCCTTGAACGTCTTGATGACGTCACCAAGCCAAACCTACCCAAAAAACCTTGAAGTGCAAGCACAAGTGGTCTTCCTACTCTTAGTCTTAAGCCTATTTTTGGATACTAGGACTTTTTCATTTTAAGATCATTTTCTTAGTTCTTAGAGATTTGACCTTTGTTGTATCTTTTCTCTTAGGTTTATTAAATGATTCTTCATGACTATGTGCTTATGTAAACATGATTGGTGTGATTATTACTTATTTTTCATACCCTCTCTACTCTTTACTGCTGCTAACACGTTACAGGTAGCCGGATCCCTAAGTTTATGCTTAGCGGATCCCTTCTGAAAAGGATCCGTGGGATCCGGGCAAACAGATAACTAACAAATTTTGTATGCAGCCAACCTTTCAAAGGGACAACATATACTTGTTTTCTAACCATTGTTTTGTAGATTTTCAAAAATACACATGAAGCACTCGACGCCCTCAATGAGGGGTAGCTTTTTTCAAAGCAAAAACATTGCAAAAAAACTTGCAATGATCACTTTTAATCTTCCTAATTACTTGACGCCCTCATCAAGGGGGAGCAAACGTCAGGGGGAGCAACTAAGCACCTTTTTACTTTCTTTGCTCCATATTTACTTCTTTATGCTTCTTAAAACTTGCAATAAGGTTAGTTCCTTTTCGACACTCTTTTTGTTTCGACAAAAAGGGGGAGAAAAGTGTAAAAGCTTAAATTCAAACTTACGAATTTTATCCTTTTACTTAAAATAATTTTGTGTTTTGTCATCAACAAAAAGGGGGAGATTGTTAATACAAATAAACCTTAAAAACGTTTATTTATATTTTACGATCTTCTAATGTTTTGTCGATAACAAACGTAAAATCATTTTAACGAGATAGATAAAATATGTAAATACTTTGAGCCAAAAGCTTACTAACTCATTTCATTAAACAAACCTTAAACACATTTAGTTAAACAAGTTTACAAAAAACCAAAGCCATTTTATAAGAACACTTAAGTAAACTAGTTACTTACATTTTATAAAATATGTGTTACTTGGAAATTAATTAGGAAATACTTGGACTATCCATGACCCAAAAACCAAGTCCATAACCCATAACCCATGGAGCTTGATCCATAACCCATAACCCATTTGCATGACATCATGCATGACTTCATAATGGGTAAAACCCATGACCCATGATTCAAATTCCATAACCCATAAACCAAAGTCCATGACCCTTGACCCAAAATGTCTTTGACATCATTCACGACATCACTTAACCCATGGACATTGACCCATAAACCAAAACCTGAAATTGTAACCCAAAATCCGAACTGGTACTACCAGATAGCCGGATCCCTTGGATTACACTAGCCGGATCCCTTTGGGAAGGGATCCGCCAGATCCGGGTGAACAGTGGACAGTTTTGCCTATAAATAGGGAGCCATTTCTCTCTTACCACTCACACCTTTTAGACATTCCTTCTCTCTATGTTCTAAACTCTCTAACCTCAGATCCAAGGATCTTTCTATGTAGTCTCTCTTTGTGATTCTCTAGGTTCCTTCTAAAAGGCGAGATCACGACCTCTAGAAGACTTGCAAGCTCGTGATATGAGTTGCTAGAATTCTTCTCTTCCAAGATCACAGAAGTGCATCTTGTTCTTTATTCTTCTCAAAAGGGTGTTGTAGATGTGTTGAGTCGTTAGGTGTAAAAGGACGTTGGATCCTTTAGTCATGTTGTGCTAGGTGTGTTGGTTTGGTCCGCCGTGCTAAGGACCCGGTATCTAGCCTTGTATAGGATAAAGTTTAGGCGACGAAGGTTTGGCTTTACCTCGTGGAAAAGCCCGGTGTCTAGCTTTGTATCGGATAAAGTGTAAGCGACGTTGTGAAGGCTTCTCCGCTAAGTGAAAGGAGTTTGTGTTGTGAAGTGATTACAAACTCTCGAGTAGGTGGCTCGGGGAGTGGAGTAGGGCAAGGAAGGTGACCTTGTAGCCGAACCACTATAAATACTTGTGTTGTGGTTGTGTCTCTCTAACTCTATCTCGTAGTTTAGTTTATATGCTTTTATTTCTATCAATATTCAACACGCCAAAACTAGATTGACATAAGTCGATCTATAAGTTTTAAAACGAAGTTTTAATCGATAAAAATATTCAACCCACCCCCCTCCCCCCTCCCTTCTAGTTTTCTACACAAAGTAGTATTAGTTTTTGGAACATAGGTCCATTTGTAATGGTTTTCATGAATTGAGGTTCTATATTCACAATGTGACATAGACACCATTTCTTCCATTTGTGAATTTTTCCTCTTTTATTTTAGGAGCAACGGTGTAGCTACCCCTATCGTTTAGAAGTTGAGGAACTTCATTGTTTGACATGGTGGATCTTGATTTTAAAAACTTTGAGAAATCTGTTTATAGACGTGCATAAACAGTCTATAACAACAATACTTAAAGCAATTTAATACACAAGACACAAAGTTAATTTTCAACGTTTAAAATTCTTACTTGAACGAATCAAAGAATTTGATAAGGTTTGCTTGCGGAATACCGAACATAGTTGAATAACAATGTGTGGTGATATCCTCTCTAACTTAAACACAAACCTTAGTATTTGTTGAAGTACCAACCTTTCTTACTCATTGGACGTCCAGCGGCTAAGTTAGGTTCTAGGAGTAAAGTGCTATCTTGAAAGTGTTTTTCACTTTAATTGCAAGAGATGCTTTACTCCTTTATGAACATTCCCTTTTATAAAAGAGAATTAGGGTTTCAAGGGTTCCTAAAGTACACGTGTCTAGCATCTAATGGAGTGATGAGATGCTTCTAAAGAGGTACTAGGTTAAAACTTACTTTAGGGAATAGGTGATTACACTGTTTGTACTTTTATACCAACTCTGGAAGTTGGTCATTCCCAAGAAGATTTTGCTTTATATCTTTTGTATAAAGTATCTTTTTCCCACTTTGAAACCTTCTAAATGCTAGGAGCTTTTTGCTCAGCATCTTTGTTGAGGAGATCGACATTGTTCAGCGAGATATTGCCACCCTCGCTGATTCTTCTTTTGGACTTTGTCTTCAGTTTCTGAACCGCTTCAATTGTTGAAGTGAAGACTTCTCTTGTCTTCAAGGACTTTGAAGAAGTTGGTGCTAAACTTTTTCTTCAGTTCAGTCTCTGCTAAAGATGTCTTCAGCTTTTATACTTAGGCTATTTTATGTTCAAATCCTTGGTCAGGGGTTGTGGGCACTGAAGTGACCCAACATATATTACAACTCAACACTTATCAAACATGTAAAAACACTTTAAGCATGTAACCGTTAATGAGACAAGTCACGTGGTTAGATGTCATAGAACATTTACGCATGCCCATAACCACCTAATTCTGTCTCAAATAACATGTGCACTCTTTTCTTTTATGATCAGCTATCTATCTTTCAGTTATGTTTTAGATTCCACATCATGTGCAGATAAAACGCGTTTTTGGGGAACTAACGATTCAAAAAAAAACCCCGAAAAATCATTTAGTTTACTCGACTAGAATGAGCTTTTGGGGGTAAAATTGTTGGTCCACGCAGTTTAGCAAATGACGATACCAAACGCACATTGAGAAAATTGACATCTTTTACTCAAGACTACTTAGTCTACTAATAACACCATTTGTACTTTTCAACGTATATAAATCTTATTGGAAATGAATCACAGATTTACAATGGAATAGCTCACGGTAAACTATTCTGGTTGATGAAAATGTAACACTCCTATTAGAATGACTAGGGCAACTAGCTTTGCTTAGTTCATTCCTATGAGAGGGGATCCTATCAACTATAGTACTGAGTACTATTTTATGTGTTTGTTTAGAATCCTACTTAACTCGTTTACAAAGTTTCGTTTAAATAGGAAGGGAAATACTATGGATGCACATGGGTATAATAGTTTGCCAACTGGGTGTAGATAGCACTTGCCTAGGAAACTAGGTAAATTGTTCTTTTGGTTTTCCAATGCTGACAACCTTTTGTACCCAAAATCTTGCTTTATCGTCCTTTGATAAGACCTTCGCTTATCTTCCCGAGAGGTTTCCCGCCCATTTATCAGAGACTAAGTTTCTCTTCAGAGATAAGCCTTCAACGTCATTGAGACATTTGTCAGATCTCAGTGCCTCTAGTATTGTTTGTAGCTTCTTATACCTTGCTCCCTGTCACCGCATCAGTTTACAAAGTGCTTATTCACTTGGTCTTTGACTTCCCTGAAGCTTGGCTGTTGATTGAGCTTTATACAACTCTCACTAATTTCTTTTATCAACAAGCTGCTCATACTGATAACTATCAGTGACCAATGTTCACCGATAACTGTCAGTGAGCTCTGCTCTCTGATAACCATCAGGGAGTAACACTCTCTGATAACCATCAGAGCGTAAGACTTCTGATTTCCATCAGGGGACCTTAGTGAGTGTTGTTCTCCCTGATCCTTATCAGAGACTTAATGAATTAGGATATTTTATGTTTAAATACTTGTAAGAGACAATTGGGTCGAAATTCAGACCTAACAATCTCTCTCTATTTGAATATACAAATAGCCTAATTTTAATCAGTAGTAAGTGAGCATAACGACTTCTTATTACGTACTGAATTACAACAAGGAATAAATTATTAAGCAGTCATGGTCTGATTCTTCGTTGTTGCCGAACATGAAATAGACCCGCGGACCTTGAACTATCGTCGTCAGAGATCCTGAGTCACTAGTGCTTCAGCTTCCATATAGTAATAGACTATTCTAATTAAATCAGAGACTGTTTGCCCAGCTTTTCCTAGCCCACGGTCTCTTCCTATTTAAATACATGAATAGCCTAGATTAATTAATTGTAAGTCAGCATAATGGCGTCTTCTTACAACTAAAATACAACAAAGAATAAAAATAAAATAAATAAAGCTTGATTCTTTGTTGTTGATGTCTTCTGGTGAAGTTTCTGAAAGATCATGGACTGTCTTGTTTACTGAACACTCCCTGATGCATTTGATGCGCATTCCCTGAAGACATCTCCTATTCCCAGGATGCTCCCTTCTTCAATTTACTTCTGACACTCCAATTTGCAAGAATGCTTAATGCTTCTTTCTTTATCTTGGTAGCTCCTGAGAGTAACCATAACCACACTTATATCTTGTGTGTCTTAATGCACATATTTTTACAAGGACCTCCGTACAGAAGTTTTCAAGATGAAAATATTTACTCAGGACGAGTTGTCCTAGTGAGCTTTATTTCTGAATAAAGGTACTTGCAAGGAATTTATACTTTGAAGTGTGGTTGAGTGAGCTGGAAAAGAAGCATTTGGAGCTTTTTCTACACAAAAAGAGTATGGAAGTACTCAATCGTGTAGTTGAGAAGAGAAATGAAGTTATGAGGAGGGAGTTTTTGGTGGTGTTTTGTTGAGAATCGGGCTTGAATGTTATTAGCTGACATTCAAGAACGGCTTTGTATTTTTAGCAGACATTCAAGAACGGATCTGGATTAAGAGAAATCCACCCGCTTTGATACCACTTGTTGGTCTACGCAGTTTGAGCAAATGACGATACCAAACGCACAATGAGAAAATCGACATCTTTTACTCAAGACCACTTAGTCTACTAATAACATCTTTTGTACTTTTCAACGTATATAAATCTTATTAGAAATGAATCAAATATTTACAATGGAATAGCTCACGACAAACTATTCCGGTTAATGACAAATGTAACACTCCTATTAGAATGACTAGTGGCAGCTAGCTTTGCTTAGTTCGTTCCTAGGAGAGGGGATCCTATCAACTATAGTGCTGAGTACTATTTTATGTGTTTGTTTAGAATCCTAGTTAACTCGTTTATAAAGTTTCGTTTAAATAGGAAAGGAAATACTGTTGATGCACAAGGGTATAGTAGTTTGCCAACTGGGTGTAGATAGCACTTGCCTAAGAAACTAGGTAAAGCGTGCTTTTGGTTTTCCAATGCTGACAACCTTTTGTACCCAAAATCTTGCTTTATCATCCTTTGATAAGACATTTCGCTTATCTTCCCAAGAAGTTTTCAACCCATTTATCAGAGACTAAGTTTCTCTTTAGAGATAAGTCTTCTGGTTCATTGAGACATTTTTCAGATCTCAGTGCCTCTGGTGTTGTTTGTAGCTCCTTATACCTTGCTCCCTGACACCGCATCAGTTTACAAAGTGCTTCTTCAGTTGGTCTTCGACTTCCTTGAAGTTTGGCGCTGATTGAGCTTTATATAACTCTCACTAATTTCTTTTATCAGTGAGCTACTCTTACTGATAACTATCAGTGACCAAAGTTCATGACCAATGTTCACCGATAATTTTCAGTGAGCTCTGCTTTCTGATAACCATCAGGGAGTAACACTCTCTGATAACCATCAGAGAGTAAGACTTCTGATTTCCATCGGGGGATCTTACTCTTTGATCCTTACAGTGAGTGCTATTCTCCCTGATCCTTACCAGAGACTTAATGAATTAAGCTATTTTATGTTTAAATAATTGTAAGAGACAATTGGGTCAAAATTCAGACCTAACGAAAATGTACAATTCTTTTAGAATTAAATTCCATATGAATGGTGAAAACTCCATGTGAGATATTCACATATAAACATTGATTTACAATGTTTTAACAAAAAAAAACTTAAACCAGTAACTTATAGATTTGATTCATGACTAAACTCGATGTGTGCAATTACTTTTTAGTTCACAATATTCATTATTTATACATAACTATAAGTTTATGTCAAAACCTCGTACCTAGACGGGTATTATACCTAGTCTAATACATAGGAAAATAAAGATTCAATGTACACCTTTCCATCATAAAACAATTTAGCAGTTTCGTATATTAAGCCTGTCTAACATGCAATTGATACTAGTACTTATACCTTTCGTGTGATAAACTAGATGATCATAATTTGAATATCCCTATATGATCAAACTTGTAGGAATAACTAAAATATTATTCAAAATACAGTTAGCAATAAAAAGCATAGTGTGTTTAGCTGGTTAAAAATACTCCATTTTTCACGAAATTTTTCATTAGAAACTAAAAAAACTGAAAATCCATTTAGTCAAAAAAAATTGAAATTATTTTCTGAAAGAAGAAAATCTCATTTTTCATAATTTATCTAGAATTAGCAAAGTGCTCTTTACTTTTATTCTATATTTTTCCTTCCATTTTTTTACATTTCCCTGCATTTTTCAATTTTTTAAAAATATCATCTAAACGCGTTCTTGGAATTTATAGTACCTTTCTAGAGATAAAACCCCTTCCTTGTTTCTAATGAAATTGAAATACAAAATTAAAGAATTTTTTCTACGATTAAACGTACTCTAAAGCTTTGGCTTTTATTTGGATCCAGAACTAGCTACTACAATAAGGTCCAGCTTTCTAGATCCAGGCAAAATTGCTCTCAAATATAAAGTAATTGGTGTTGATTCGAGTCAATCTGGTAGTAAAACCTCTGGTCTCTCGCTGATTTCGAGTCTAATATATAGATTTTATTCGCAGTTAAAAAAAAGTAACAATAACAAACAAGATACACTTTCTATTGAAGCTATATTTCAAACCTTCTAACCAATGTACCTGAAAGAAGGATTTCTAGATTTGACTTCCGAGAAAAAATCGTATTCCTCACATGCTAAAACAACTCTTTCTTCTGGTTTCCTAGAAAGCCAATAGAATTTTGGAATAAAAAGGCTTAAAGAATATAATATGAAGCCATATCACTATAAGCTTTATACAGAAAATCGAATACCTGGAACCTAATCGCTATCTGTTACCAACCTAAACCATTCTCTATTCTCCACATATCATCCTCAGATGCCCTATATATATCTCCCAATGCTCACATGTATTACGCACAACAAAAAACGATTACTGAATTGTACACAGTCTCTTCAATTACTAAATCAAATAAAGGCCCTTTGTTCGCAAACGATTATCAGTTCATTAACATATGGACCGAGTTAACAGAATGGTTATGGATAGGCCTGTAGTGATCTTCAGTAAGAGTTCATGTATATTGTCCTACACAATCAAGTCTCTCTTCAATGACTTCGGAGTAAACACTACTATCTATGAGCTTGATGAGATGACTAAAGGCCGAGATATAGAGCAGGCATTGTCTGTGCATGGGCGTACAGCAGTGCCGACTGTCTATATCGGTGGTGAGTTGGTTGGTGGAGCTAACGAGATTATGAGTCTACATCTCAAGAGGGACTTGAAGCCAATGCTTATCAGGGCAGGAGCTTTATGGGTTTGATTCGCCTTATAATCTCTGCAATAATTTAATGATCAGCAGGTTCGTCTGAGTGCAAACAATTTGAGACCTAAGAAAATGATCATATCATAAAACATATCAAATAAAAAATATATATATATGCATGACGAGGATACTAGTTTTGGGTTTGAATAATCTCCTCTCTTTTCGTCCATTACAATATTATAAGTAATACAATGTTATCTTTTAATCGAGGTTGCCTGTGAGATTAGTTAAGTTTAGGTATTCGTTAATGCGCTTTGCACTTCAACAAGTCATATAAATAATACATTAAGTTCATTTAGTTAACATATACTTGCATGAGTGTGTAAATGAAATCTCAAACAATTACCAAGAATAAAACCTCTTCAAATCTATGTATGCATTGATATGTTTGCATACGGTGTACATGTAGTCTCATAATGAATAATTTCAGTTAAAAAAAAAAAAAAAAAAGCATACAGCACCTTCATGGCTTCATAATAGAAAAACCAGAACATGAAAAGAAAAAAAAAATCATGCTCAGTTTTACTGAAATGAATTATATATTTGGTTGATTACATACTTGAGTGTGATGTAGAGTATAAGTTAATACTGTAATCGAGTATTTGTTTAATTAGAAGCTAAATACATATAGTAGTGACTGTAATAATTACCCGTGCTAATCTTAACAACGTATGACTTAGTGTGTAGATAATTACACTAAGAGTTTATATATCTTTTTGAACACGGCAAAATTTATTACTAACATGCAAGGAGGTACAAAAAATACAAGCAAAAGAGATGCATATTAAAAAGAGATTAAACAAGCATTAATAGTTTAATTATACATTTATTTGAACAAAGTTTATATGTATAATGAATTATGAAAAGGGTTTTAAATTCTAAATTTTGTACAAATTCGTAAGCATATTGTAATAGATGCATTATGAGTGGAACAATTTGATCTGTCACTATAATATGCTCATGTCAACATACTTGTTAAGATGCAAACACTGCTATCAAGAACACAATTCTATTCAGCATCAGTTGCATGCCTTTATTCTTTAGTAGTCCATTATGAGATTATTCTACTGACTCTATATAAATGACCACATGGTTTCTCTACTTCCTCACACTAAACCCTATAAACCTTTTTAATTTCCTTGTATATACACAATTAAATCTATAAAACCAAGAAGATCAATTAACTTTAAATGGATATGGTGATGCGAATGGTGTCCGAGTTGCCAGTGGTGATTTTTAGTAAGAGCTCATGCTGTATATGTCACTCTATAAAGACTCTCTTTTTTCATCTTGGCGTAAACCCGGCAATCTACGAGCTAGATGAGATCCCCAAAGGTAACGAAATTGAGCAAAGTCTTTTAAGACGCGGACGCAACCCCCCTGCTGTGTTCATAGGAGGCGAATATATTGGTGGAGCTAATAAGATTATTAGCCTTCACCTTGAGCAAGCTCTACAACCTATGTTGATAAATGCGGGAGCTCTAGTGGAATTACCGGCTGTTGAGTAGTCCTTTGGTATATATAGATATTACCCTTTAGTCGCATATATGTTGGTCGTTTGATATTTGAGTTCATTTAACAATAAGGGATCAATTATAGTGTTCAGAAGCCTACATATATGGTGCTACTTAAGAAAATGAATGCTATAAATTATTTATCTTTTTCAATCTTTCTTATATCAGTTAACTATGTAATAATTAACTATTGCGAGCTCTTCAAGCGGGTAAAATTAAAGGCAAATGTTTTAAAAAGGTATCATATTTGCCACTATTTGTTTTTCTGGGTAGCGAACAAAATTTTTTGCTTTTATGAACATTTTTTCATTTTTTTTATCTTTTATGGGTACTGATAACTAATGATGACCATTTTTCCCTTCCAAATTACATAAATGTAACATGTGGTTAGCAAAAATTGCATCCATCGTCACTAAGGTAAATTACATAAATGGTCCCTTTAAAAAAAAGAACTCAGAATTTTTTTTTCTGGAATTTTTTTTTTCCAATTTTTTTTCAAAATTCTTTTTCAAAATTTATTTTTTCCGAATTTTTTTTCCCAAATTCTTTTTCAAAATTTTTTTTTGGAAATTTTTTTTTCGAAAAACTTTTTTTCGGAATTTTTTTGTCGAAAACCTTTTTTCTGATTTTTTTTCTAAAATGTTTTTTTCGTCGGATGTGAAAAAAAAATTCTGAATCTTTTTCGTCCGATGTAAAAACGTATAAAATCGGATGAAAACGTATAAAAATAGATGAATAAAAGTGGACGAAAACGTATAAAAACGGTTTATAATACGAGTTCAAATAGTTGAAAAATGATGACAAAGTGGTTTGTTAAATGATAGAAAAAATAAGTAGTGCAACGGGCGGCAATTGATACGTCTAATTGACATAGGACTGCTGATAGTCAGGAGTCAAATAAGCTTACATCTCATAATAAAAGTTCACCAAATTCATACAATACGACGGGGTTCACAAAAGATACTACTGAAGTCTTACAGAAATGTAACTTAAAAGAGTCTAAGCTTAGGTCTCGTTACATAGGGTAGTCATTCTTATGACATCGCATTTGGGTTTTGGTTTCCTTCCGCTCCCTGTTTTCCTTGATTGTTCACTTTTCCTTGGTCATTCGGTTCCTGACACTCGACCCTGTAGTACCCCTTCTTTCTACACCTAAAGCAGGTTACCTCAGCCTTCCGATTGTTCCCTGGTATTTTCTATGCTACTGCAAAGGTTTTAGACCTACAACCTCTAGCCAGATGTCCAACCTTCTCGCATTTGTGGCACTTCACGGTGCAAGGCCCATTGTGGTATAGTTTGCAACGACTACACGTTGGTAACTTTCTAGCATAAGCCTTTATGTTACTAGGTCCAGCAGTGAAAGTTTTGGCCAAATTTGGCTTTCTGAGGGGTTGTGGAACCCCTTTGTTTCCTAGGTTGTTATCCCGTTTCCTCTTTTTGTTAATGTTCTCAACTTCTTAAAGTGCCCCTCGGTTCATTAAGTCGCAAGCCGCGCGAATTCCTAACTCGTAGGCAGCAATAGTCTCTGCTACTCGTTGGGCTACGAGTTGTTCCATGGCTGCGGAATTTAGGTCTTGCCTCTCAGGTGACAAGGTCCTTCACAATGAGAAAAGAATCGTGAGACATAGCAAGGATGTGTCCTAAGAGTAGATGGTTCCAGGAGATATGTTATAAGGCGGTAGGTTAGGGTCGTGCTCACATAAGTTGGTGGGTTCCTTTACGATAGTAATATAAGTGTTTCGAAAGAATAAGACGGTTGTCCAAACTTGGAGTCGAATAGAAAATGAATTCATGTGGTATGTAGCTAGTATTCAACTCAAAGTGAAATAATAACGTTACGTAGGGACATGGTCTGTGACAATTATGGTATGGTATGTGTAAGTATATAGAAAATACTTATATCATATATGTTAAGTAAAATACTCAAACAGCATAGTATAACGCTTAATCATATAAGGCAAATAACGATCAAATCATGGCAAGCTAGGTAGGCATGTATCTGGCGGTCATAAGGAAACGTTTTTCATAAACTAGTTATAGTTTAGGGTTTTTATACACCTAGTTCTCTATAACCTAGGCTCTGACTACCAATCTGTAACACCCCCAAAATCAGGATTTGCGGAAGCATACATATTTGGGTGCTACTAAATCGATAATCATAACACAAAGATATAGAGAACGGATTAAAATCCGTTTTAAAATAGTTTACATTTCCAAAGTGAATTGTCATACATAAAGTTCAATTCGATTAAAACAAAGCACATTTAATATGACTGTCCCAAATCAGAGTTTAACAGATAAGCAAAAACATTTCTAGAAATTTATGACCAATGCCATGCCCTGCCTTCATGAATACAATCTCAAACACCTGAGAAAAACATGCTAAAAGTCATCTAACGCTAGTGAGTTCATAGGTTTCAAGTAAATAACCACATATGGACCATAGCAAATAATTCAGCAATCACACTCATTCTGTATGCTAACACTAAGCTCATCTAACCGAAACTCGACAAACAATATGCCAAGCTGGCATAGCAAACAAAGGGTGCCCGCGAGTGTTAATCCCCAGACACTCGGTAAAATCCGACATGGTATACGTTCATGTTGACCTGCCGGGCCAACCGAACGGGCGAGTCACCCCCAATAGATCTATTTATATCATACGCGCTTCCCAGCAGGAATTGACGGTTGATGATAGTGGGCGCAATGGGATTCAAACATACTTAGGTTATTCGCATACCAGTGTGTATAAAAACAAATTTCAATTTGGTCCATGAAAACAATTTTGCATGTTTCTCACCCCAAGGTTTATAAAAACAATACGTATAAAAATGGTGCTATAAACTCACCTTAATAATAATAGCAATCTGCTAGTCAACAATAACACAGTGCAACCGCTCCGACACGCGACCTAGATCAGTATGGTAAGTCTTAGCGAAACATTCGTGTTTTAAACGTTTTAACTCAGTTGAAAGGCTTACATGTGTCAAGTGCTCGTGTATTTCTTGCTTGCTGTGTGGTAAGGTACATTTCAAAATAGTTTATCGTATAAGACTCTTTGATGATGGCTCATGGTGAAAGTGGTGAAAATACGTGCGACGGAAACTTTTAAGTAATATATATATATATATATATATATATATATATATATATATATATATATATATATATATATATATATATATATATATATATATATATATATATATTATCGCATATTAATAAGGTTTAATAATTAAACATTTAATTAATTAGGGCTTAATATTAATCAAATAGATATTGAAAAATTTATATGATAATAGTGATAGTGGGGTATTATTATATTATAAATATTATAATTATTTATAATACAATGACAATTATAAAGGAATTTATAAGTATTTAATTTCGAGAAATTAAATAAAGTGTAAGTGTATAAATATATAACATATATTTATAAGTCTCATAAAGTCTAAAAATATTAATTTAGAAGAATTAATATTTTTAATAATAAAAATAATTCGTTTCGTTTTTTAGTCGGTTTTCAGCCAAAAATATTCTAAGTGTCGAAATTTTAGAAAAATCGGGCATGACCCATTCGTTTATTCAAACTTTTCTATTTTTCCCAAGTGTTGCAATTTCCTCAAATAATCATTTTCGTTAACTATATTTGCAAAACTAGTCCAAAATTTATATATTTATCGTTATAAGTATATTTATCGTTACGTTTACTTCTAAGTTATAAGTTTCGATTCAAAATCAACGTTTAGTCAAATATTTCCAAAAGTCAGCAACAAATCAACATTCATAAAATTGGGCCGAAAATCCATTTATTAGCCTTATTTGGCTCAAAGTGTCCAAACGAGTTTAAAATGGTTTTAATCGATATATAACGTTCTATTACACAAAAATAATTATAGTGAGTCGAAAAATGTTCCAAAGCTCATTTTTGTCTTCCGAAATATACATTGCGCCGAATAGGCCATAATGGGTCCAATAGTCCATTTTTAGTCCGAAAACTAATTTACCCTTTTTATTTACGTTATATTTTACGTTAAGTATTAAATAAGCTAATAAGCACTTTAAATAAGGAATTTGGTCAAAAAGTCAAATTAGGCCGAATATTTTTGGGCTCGGCCCATGTTGTGTCGAGACCAAGTTTAACCCAAAACAAATAAGTCAAAACCAATAAGCTAGTGCTTATTTCAATAAGCTAACTAAAATAAACTAATAAGCATAAATTTCACAATTTCACCACTAGAGCCAAAACTTTATGTTTTTCAAAACCCCAATTTTTATTTCTCACAAAAACTAGCCGAGCTATACATATATACAAATAAGTGTATATTTCGTTTTAAATTCGCGTAATCAACACTAAACACATTTGTATCACCAAATTAGTACCACAAGCAACAAGATTTACCATACATGCAAGCAAGAAATAACCAAATTTGTATGCACACTTCATAAAATTCGAGCACTAGAAAAAAAATATGTCAAACCCTAGCTTTTTCATCTTAACAAAACATAAACATTTAACATTTGGTAATACTTTTAAACATCACAAGAACATGAAATGAACAAGATTGAAAAAGTTTTGAGAATCCTTACAAAGAGGGTGTGAAAATTCGAGACTCACAAGACCAAAGAACAACCCAAATTGCTTCAAATTTACCCAAGACACGTTCCGATCGTTCCCAAAAGCTCAAAAGTACAACCCGATTGTCTTGAACCTCAATAAATTTTTGTGGATCTAGGAATTGTTGGTGATGAGAGGAAGCTTTGGAAGTGTTTAGTGATAGAAATGAGTGTGTAAAACAATATGTGTTAAGGTTTAAGTAAACTACAAATCTTGATGATGTCATAGTATGACCCAAAAAAAATCTTTCTTGTTTACTTATGTTGGTGGCGGCAAAAGACAAAAGTGGAAGAGGAGGGAAATAATTTTGGACATTATCAACGTATCGTATGTCGGTGTGAGCTTAAATATTACCGTAAAGTCCCGATTTGACGTTTTTGGACATGTACTCGAAAAATAAAGTTTTTATCGACGTTTTCGTCAGAATAATAATAAAATATTATTATTTGCTCAGAAATGCATTTATTAGAATGCTACCATATATACTGTAGTGTCGGTACGCGCGTGGGGTTGCTTTTCAGTAAATACGAGAAAGCTTCTCAGTTAAATACGAAACTTGCCAGTAACTATCAAAAATAGAATAATTTACGCTTACTGAAAAAAATAAACTTTTTCAGCAGTGACTGTAAGCTACAGTATGCGGAACAGCTCCCCCAAAATGTTCAGAAATGCACAGAAACATGCAGTTACGCATAGAAATGCTTGGCTTTAAAATAATAAATGAATATTTATCATTAACTTAAAATGTGAAAATTACCATTTGTCACAGTCTCCCCAGCTAATGGGGAAATCCGTCTCGGATTTCAATTCGCGTTACTCGATGAATTCAAAAAGAGATGAGGATACTTTCGCTTGATTTCATCCTCTCGCTCCCAAGTGTACTCGAGACATCTGCGAGAGTTCCAACGGACCTTCACAATTGGGATACGACTCTGCTTTAGTCGTTTAACTTTCCGGTCCATGATTTCAATCGGTTCCTCGATGAAATTCAGTTTCTCATCAAGCGGAATCTCATCCAAATGAATGGCAACGTTATCATCAGATAAGCACTTTTTCATGTTGCTGACATGAAAGACGTCATGCACAGCACTGAGTTCGGATGGCAACTCGAGTCGATAGGCTACCGGCCCGACTCTGGCAAGAATCTCAAAAGGTCCAATATAACGAGGGTTCAACTTCCCACGTTTACCAAATCTTAACACATCTTTCCATGGCGAGACCTTTAACATCACTTTATCACCCACTTGGAACTCAAGGGGTTTTTGCCTCTTGTTGGCATAGCCCTTTTGACGGTCACAAGCCGTTTGCATTCGGCTCTTGATCTGCACAATTTTCTCGGTAGCCTCGTGGACTAGGTCTGGTCTGGTAAGTTGGCTTTCTCCGACTTCAGCCCAACATATTGGCGATCTGCACTTACGACCATAAAGTGTTTCATATGATGCAGCCTTGATGCTGGTGTGGTAGCTGTTATTGTAGGAAAACTCGGCTAAAGGCAAATGCCTATCCCAGCCGTTCCTGAAGTCAATCACACAGGCTCTCAGCATGTCCTCTAACATCTGAATGGTCCTTTCACTTTGACCATCAGTCTAAGGGTGATAAGCTGTACTCATGTCGAGGTCTTTTCCCAATGCGTCCTGGAGTGACTTCCAGAAGTTTGACGTGAAACGACTGTCTCGATCAGAGATGATAGAAATAGGCACACCATGTCTTGCGACAATTTCCTTCACGTACAGTCGTGCAAGTTTGTCCATGCTATCATTCTCTTTTATAGGAAGGAAATGAGCAGATTTAGTGAGACGGTCCACGATTACCCAGATCGTGTCGTAACCGCTCGATGTCTTAGGCAGTTTGGTGATGAAATCCATAGTAATGCTCCCACTTCCATTCTGGAATTTCAGGTTGTACAAGTAGACCGGATGGTCTCTGGTGTTCGTCAGAATAATAATAAAATATTATCATTTGCTCAGAAATGCATTTATTTGACTGCTACCATATATACTGTACTGTCGGTACGCGTATGGGTTGCTTTTCAGTAAATACGAGAAAACTTCTCAGTTAAATATGAAACTTGTCAGTAACTATCAGAAATAGAATAGTTTACGCTTACTGAAAAAAATAAACTTTTTTCAGCAGTGAATGTAAGCTACAGTATGCGGAACAGCTCCCAAAAAATGTTCAGAAATGCTCAGAAACATGCAGTTACGCATAGAAATGCTCGGATTAAAAATAATAAATGAATATTTATCATTAACTTAAAATGTGAAAATTACCATTTGTCACATATGCAATTTTCGTTAAACCAGAGGTACCATTTATGTAATTTACCCTAGGAACGGTGGATGCAATTTTCGCAAATTCACTGGGCAAAATGATCATCATAAGTTTTCAGTACCCATAAAAGATCAAAAAAAGAGAAAAATGTACTGAAAATCAAAAAATTTGTTAGCTACCCAAAAAAACAAAAGGTAGCAAGTATGATACTTTTTTAAAATATTTGCCCTAAAATTAAATCACAGCTTTACGAGCTGCAAAATTATCATTTTTTTTTTTCCTTCTTCTCTATTGAGTTTGTAAATAAATGAACCTTCATTTGTAAGGCTAGCCACACTCTTGACCTGAAGCGACCCTGGGTCACCGGCTGCCACGTCAGCTTTCTCTCTCCGGCGATCAGAAGCGACCGACCTGCCACAATCTGTGACCCGACTTTTTTTTTTTTTTTTTTTCAAACCAACTAATTTTTTATTTATTCAAATAAAAATAAAAAAAATAACTTTATTGTAGTTGTTTTAGTGTATTTTTCTTAAATAAAATAAACTTTTTTGTTAACACATTATATAACTTAAAGTAATAAATAAAGAATAAAATGTAGCCAAGGTCATTTATAAGAAACATGTAATTATAGAAAACAAATTATATCTTTTCATGTTTTCTTCTTCGTTGAGCCGCAAACACACAAACACAATTCACAGTTCCTCCATTTTTGGTCTTCTTCTTTGCTCTAAAAATATCCATAAAATTATAACCAAACAAATAAACACAAACACAATCCAACCGTTTCAAGTTTTGCAAAATGGTTTGTGTAACATTCGGTCGGATACGCGATCGATTGTTAAAAAAAAAAAAGCGACCGACCATGGCTTCACACTCCAACCGACCCTTCTACTGATCGGTTGCTTTTGCCGATTGTGGGAGACCGACCGAAAAAATCAGGTAGAGTGTGGGCAGCCTAAGTTTTTAGACAACCAAGTACTTTTTTTAATACCCAAATGGCAGAAACGTTCGCCTTATGTCATTGTATTTTTTTCCAAAGGAAAAAAGATAATATACGTTCATTATAAAAAAGTGCCAAGAAACTAGAATACACAGTGCAGAAAAACTTTAAAAAAAAATAAATAAATAAAAAATAATCTAACGTAAAATAATGCCAAAGAGAACGCGATAACATTTCAAACCCATAGGCCCCCACCCTTAGTAACAAATAAAATCTCCTAGCTGCCATAAAATTTTGGCGACTACTTAGACTGAAGGGAATGGGGCTACCCAACTAAGGGGCGACTCGCGACACGTGCCGCCTAGTCAGCATGTTGGGTAGCCTCAAAAAAAAAGGGGAGTGGGGCTACCCAGGAGGGTGGGGCGACTCGTGACACGTGTCACTTGTAATGATTTTTTTTTTTCTTTTTTTCTTTTTTTTTTCACTATTAACTTATTAATAATAACTAAAAATACATTTTATATAAATAATAACTAAAAATACATATTAGTTAAATACCCCTTATAAAACATAAATATTACATAATTGTTATACCTAATAATACTAAAAATTATTCTTCATCACTAACAAAATCGCCAAGATCATTTTTATCGCCAAGATCATGGATCGCCGTTTGCCAACGGCTATATTTTTTCTAAAAGGGGAGAAAGCCGTTTGCCAACGGCTATATTTTTCTCGAACGAATAGCACAGCCGCCGACCCATTTTTATCGCCAAGATCATGGATCGCCTAGGAGGGGCGGTGTTCCAGGCGAACCAGGGGCGTTCCGAGGGTGAGTCGCCGGTTTCATCGCCCCACTCCTCTCAGTCTTAGGAGACATATCAGGGCACCTTAACTTATTTGGGCTCTGATATATGTGGTATGTGGAATCTTAACCACAATTCAAAGCTTCATTTTCTTCCAAATAATATACAAAGGGTTTTAATCTCACAATCAATGCTAAAAGTTTTTTGGCGGGATCGATTGGTTTTATGAAGGAATTACTGAGAAAGAAAATTGAAAATTAAAATGGAAACCCTTTTAGCAACGACACATCATGGTTCGTTGAAAGTCAAAGTCAAAGAACCGGGTTTTGTCGTTTTATGACTTTTAGCGACCTCTTTATTGTTGTACTGATTGATCTAAAAAAAATAGTTTTCATTTCTTTTTTCTAGCATGAAGGTAAAAGATATTTTTATTGCTCTGCTTGTGAATAGATGATCAAAAGCTTCTCTGCGATTGTTATCTTTTGACTTTAAAAGTAAAGGCTGGAAACAAGCATATTGTGAGACAAACTGAAGAAGGTGATCAGAATCCAACACAAAGAAATGGCCCATTTACTTTTCATGATTTATCATATTTGTTTTATCAGGCCCAAAAGAATTAAGCTCATTCCCGCACCTCCTGGCTTTTCAACAACATGTACACACGATCCATTGCTATGTCACTGGCTAGTCGATCTTATACTCGGCTAAGAATTTGGTTCATGCTGACAAAGTACAAAAATTCAGTACGTTTCTTATGTAACTGGATCATTAAGTTGTTGAATTACCATCAAAAGAACTAATGGGTTGATGCTTTCTTCCAAGATAAAAAAATGATTTGCAAATGACGTTCCCTTGTAGAATAAACATTGTGTTAGGATCAGAATGTGAGTGATACATACTCTTGAGTAGAAGAATGTTGCGCCAACTCATTGTTCACGTATAAGAATGACTCGTTGATAAAAAAAAATCAGCAAGCATCCTCAACAAGATTCATGTCAGAGATATCGTCAAGGAGTAAAAGACAACTTGAAGATATATTCTCTAGCTAATGCGGAGTTAGCTAGTATGTATAAGAAATAGAAGCTAAAGGATAAAGGTTCATCAGGGATCGACAATGCTCTAATGATCCTTTCAGCTCTCTGATTCAATAGGGGTTGTTTGGTTCAAGTAATTTGGAGAGTATTGTTGGAATTTGAAATTTAAATCTCTCATTTATTGTGTTTGGTTGCAATTTGACAGCTTTTAGATTCCCATAAATTTCCTAATTTTGAGAGTTTTTAAATCTCTTGGTTTAGCAGTGAAATTCAATTTCCAAAAGGGACCAATTTTTAAAGGCCCATTTCAGACAAAATTACTCTTCACATACATTACTGTACAAGATTATCTCTTTCTTCTCCACCATACATTTCAGCCTTTCATCTCCTTCTACTTTGTGCAAGTTCAGCTCGACCTGCTCTCCTTAATACATATTAGAATATTGGTTCTTTCAATTGCTTCCTCCTGAGCTCGATTTCATCGTTGTTGTTGTGCTTTCTTATTTACATCGATTTCATCGTTGTTGTTGTGCTTTCAGATGTTGTTTGGAAACATGTGTATGGTTTTGAGTTAGTTAAGAAAATGACTTGATAAATACAGAGTGTTACTCCATAAGGGACTAAACATAGTTGATTGTGATTGGGTTTTACATTTGGTAAAAGGGTTTTTCTATCCTGGAGGGGCACAGGATAAGAAAACTAAAAGGACACAAAAATGACTCAGAGATCCACAAAAATTACATTTTTTATGGGTCTTTGAGTTTTTTTTGTGGGTACTTGTGTCATTTTTGTGTCCTTTTTGCCTTCTTATCCTATACCCTTGTGGCACAAGATAGAAAAACCATTAGTAAAAAGATACTCTTAACTCGTGAACAAATCTTCAGATTAAAACAATGATTCATAATAATGGGAAGGATATGTTTGTGTATCCATCTATGTTGGTTTATAGAATTTATAAAATACTGATATAAGGGCAATTGTGCCATTTTCTTATTATATCATTAAAAATTGAAGACAAATGTCAAAATATTTCAATTTCTGAAATTTGAAATTCCCCAAAATTTAAAAATCTTGAAATTTCAAACGCCCCGTTAAACATTTAGGCGTGACTTTTCAAGACAGCAAATGAGTGGGATAAAGTGTATCATTGAGAAATTCAAAGACAAGTAACAGTTGGTGAAAAGGGAGGAACAGTTGTCATCACTGTTCCTCAAAAGCAGTGTTATTAGGGTGGTGGCAACCATACCTCCCAAAAAAACTCATACCTCCCAACCCACCAATAATATCATTCCACCTTACTCACACTATTTCCATACCTCCCAACCCTTTTTTAGTGGCAATGGTCACTTTTTTCATACCTCCCAAACCACCAACTTTTTTTTTTTTTTTTTTTTTTTCATAAATAAATAATTTAATAAAAACATAATATTTCATTAATAATTAAAATAAAAATACATAATACTTTAAAAAGAAAATTACACAATACTTGAAAAAAAAAACATAATTATTCTAAAAATCCGTAGGCCATCCATATTTCTCCGCGATCTCACGTTTTTTAGCAATAGTGAAATCTCGCATAGCCTGATTGGTTATGTGATCATGCGGTTCGTTAAAGAACTTCAAGGCCCGAAACATTTGCTTTTCTTTAACACTATCGAGTTGTGCCGACATCAACTGTTCGGCCAATGCATCATTTGCACGTTTTTTTTCCATCTCCTCCTCCAACATTTGTGTTTTTTTTTGACGTGTACGCCTCGAATTGTTCAACAACACTATTCTTTGTCGATGCCTCGCTAACGGTCTTTTTCCCTTTTCTTTTCCTTGTGGGAGTTGTGTCATCATTTAGATCGGGAATAACAGTATCGACATGCTCATTGCTTCCCGACTCGTAGTAAGTAGATTCCGACGACTTTCTTCGTTTGTCGGAATTAGATGCCGAAGATGTTTGAACAAAGCATGGTTGTTCCAACCATTTCGGTTCTCCCCTAACAACCTCCCATGCATCAATATGAGTAAAAGATTTGCCTTTATTTTTCTTATTAAAATCGGCCAAGGCATTTTTCAATTCATCAACATCGCCACATCCAGTCTCCCGAATACGCTTCTACAAGTATACAAAAGTATATAAATTAACAAAAGTATATAAATTAAAAAAAGTATATAAATTAAAAAAAGTATATAAATTAAAAAATTACTTGTTGGATGTATAGCCCGTTAAAGACACCCATGGCGGCATTCATAGTTGCCCACTTCGTGTTCAAGGAATGATGAGATCGGGTAATACCTTTCACGTTTTGAGTGAAATGTTCGGTAATTCTCTCCCAAAACTTTTCTCTACGTTGTGAATTCCCGACTTTTCGACATGTCGAGATATAAACCCACGCTTTTGCCAAAGCAACCTCTTGGTCCGTCGTCCAAGCCACTTTATCCGCCTTAGTTCTTACTTTCACAACTTGAACATCTTCATCTATATAAAAAATAATAACGTATAAAAAAAAAAAAAAAAAAAAATTAACGTATAAAAAAAAAATTAACGTATAAAAAAAAAAAATTAACGTATAAAAAAAATAATAACGTATAGAAATTAATACCGGTTTGAGTTTGTTGTTGCGTTTCGGGGACAGACTCAACCTCTTCATCATCATCATCATATAGAGGTAGTTCGCGCTCAACACTAGGCTCACGATGTGAAGGACCTTCACGGTACTCACCAAACGGGTTGAACTCATTTGTCATAATTACGTTATATTGACTTGGATTCAACGGTGGTGGGGGTCGTGCATAATATTGTTCTTGAAAGAATTGTGGTTGAACCGGTGGTGGAGGTTGGGGATAGTAGGCCGATTGAGGGTGTTGTTGAGTTGCAACTTGCGGACGAAAATGTTGTCCACGAACGCCACGAGCACGACCTCTTGAGCTAGATTTTCTTTGATCCATGCTACACTTATTTTTAAGATATAGAGATGATTTAAAGATTATATAGTATGATATAGTTTGAGTATGAAATAGAATGTGATATAGTATAGTATTTATAGGAATTTTTTTTTTTTTTTGTTCCAAGCCAACGTTCACATTTTAAATGCCCAACGTTCAAATTTGCTTTTCAAACGTTCGAATAATAACCCAAACCGCGGCTGTGTTTTTTCCCGTTGAAGCAAACCGCCCACCCAAACCGCTAGGGTGGCGGCGGTGTTCCCCGGCGGTTTGGGGCAAACCGCTGGCCTTAACGGCATGGCTGCCAGTACCCTTATGTTTCCAAGAATAGAAGCATTTAATGGAAGATGTACTTCATCAGTAAATGTTTGACATGTTTCAACAACTCTCATGTGACATCAGAAGCATTCTCAATATGGTCTGAAGCATGTTGAAAAGTAAGAAGATGCCAAAGGAGTTTTGAGTTGATGGGGTTGATTGTGTGGTATATCTATTGAACCGGTGTTCGTCAAAAAGTTTAGACAACAAGACTCCAAAAGAATCCTGGAATGGGATAAAGCCTACTGTATCTCACCTAAGGGTATGCAGAAGCACAGCGTATGACAGTGTTCCACGCCAAAGGCGATCCAAGCTTGATGATAGAAGTGAGAAAGCATGTATTCGTTAGCTATGATAAGTAATCTAAAGGTTATAAGCTCTATAATCCGGTCACAAGTAAGGTCGTAGTGAGTAGAAACGTAGAATTCTATGAAGAAGGATCATGGGATTGGAGCATTAAGGAAAATGAAATGTATGACTTTCTTCCTATGAGTAATGAAGAAGAGATGGGTGAATCAAGTGAAGAAGCCCAACAACCCTTAAAGTCCAATTCCAACCCAAGACTTACCTTCAAGTTCAAGTGAAGGAGAACCAAAGATAAGAAGTTTGTAGGAGCTCTACGAGATAACTAAGGAGATACCCTTCTTTGCTTATACGTCGACTGTTAACCTTTAGTTTTTGAAGAGGCTATGAAAAGAAAGAAATTGAGACACGCGATGGATGAGGAGATAAAGTCAATCGAGAATAATTATATGTGGGACTTGACGACCCTTTCGAAAGGATAAAAGGCTATTGGAGTCAAGTGGGTATACAAGGCCAAAAAAAACTCCAAAGGCAAAGTGGATAAGTACAAGGCAAAACTGGTGGCAAAAGGTTACAAGCAAAAGCATGGTATCGACTACGAAGAGGTATTTGCTCATGTTGCTCACTTAGAAACTATAAGAACGATTATTGCTATTGTTGCTCAATATAGGTGGAAAATCCACCAAATGGATGTGAAGTCTGCATTTCTATAAGGACTTCTGGGAAAAGAAGTTTATGTGGAGCTGCCAGAGGGATATGTTGCCAAAGAGCAAGAAGGTAAGGTGTTAAGGTTGAAGAATGCCTTGTTTGGTCTAAAGCTTGCACCATGTGCTTTGAATACTAGAACTGACAAGTGTTTCCAAGACCGTGGTTTTACAAAATGCCTAAGTGAATATGCACTTTACGTGAAGTTTGCAAATGGAAGTATAATGCTTGTCTGCTTGTACGTGGATGATTTGATCTTTATAGAAAACTCTCAAAGTATGATTGATGAGCTCAAGAAGTCAATGACGATAGATTTTGAGATGATAGACATCGGACTTATGTCTAATTATCTTGGCATTGAGGTGAAGCAAACAGACGAAGGAATATTCATATGTCAAGAAAGATACACAAAGGAGGTATTAAAGAGGTTTGGAAGTTTTATCCAAAAAATGAAGACTTCAAGCTACTAGGATATAGCGACAGTGACTGGGCTGGAAACAAAGACGATGGAAGAAGTATAGCAGGATTCAACAATGCTTTTACATGGTCTTCAAAGAAGCAACCTATCCTTACATTGTCCAGTTTATGTCACGCAATTTGGCTCAGAAGTATGCTAAAGGGATATACATGGAGCACAAAGATGCGACTAAGATCTACGTGGATAACTAGTCGGCAATCGACTTAGTTAAAAATCCAGTCTACCATGATTGAAGTAATCATATGAACACCCCTTTATCACTTTATTCAATAGTGCATTTCAAGGAAGGATCTCCGAGTAATACATACAAGGTCCGAAAACCAAGTTTGAGATATCTTCACCAAGCCGCTCAACGAGCGAGATTTCTCATGACTAAGGATGATGCTTGCAGTCGGAAAATCAAGTTCAATTGGGGGGGGGGGTTCGTAAACTTGATTTAGTCCAATAAAGATTCGACTATCCACACAGGCTCGAGTCCATATGAAATCTAGAATGTTATTAGAAGTATCTAGTTAAACTTATCTATATTGGATAGGAATTATCAAGATAATGCAAGAAGTATCCATGAAAAATCTTGTATCTAGAACCTTCTATGGAGTAGTATAAATAGGTGAGAGGGTGATGCATTTGTAATTGAGCAATCAAGCAAAGCTTAAGAAATTCTATAACATTGTAAATCTTATCATAAGTATTCATCTCTTAGTAAGCCTAAAAGGCCCTCGTATTTCCAACACAAAAAACAAGAAACCCTTTATTTTGCCCTAACCTCGGACTAGATATCGAACTTCAAAGACCACAATACCCGTGGCTCTTGATACCACTTGTTGGACAATTACGACAACAAACCTAAAGTTGAATCTCGGAATGCTAGATCGCGGGTTGTATTGAGCACAGGTACCAAACACGAGAGACTACAAAGAACAAAACGGTTAAGTTTTATTAACACCTCAAACTCGGTTTACAAGGAAAGAATAGAAGAAATCATGTGTCTTGTTCATCACACACTCACCTCTATTTATAGAGACGAGGGAGTCAACAACCTATCCTAGGTCGGCTAGGAAACTCCATGGCCAAACCTAAACCGACACAAATACTTACCATACTAAGCAAATGTCTAAGAGCAAACGGTGCAATCTTCGCCGACCCTCGCCGTGGCCTACGTGGCCTTTCGCCGACCCTCTCCGTGGCCTACGTGGCCTTTCGCCGACCCGCGCCGTTGCACCATGCTCCCTCGCCATCGCTCGCCGTTTGCATCTTACTCGTGCAGATGACGAGCTAAGTTTTCTGACAAGTGGGGTATTTAATATATATGAAATGTTTTTTTTTTTTTTTTTTTTTTTTAAATAGTGTTTGTGAAGTGTGTGTATTTTGTGAACTGTGTGTGTTGCGTCTGAGGAAGAAGAAATGGTTAACAAGGAAAAATACATTAATCATCAAATGAAAATTACATTAAGCATGGAATACAAACTAAGACAACAACAATGAAACTACAAATTAATTGAAGGAGTCATCTGAGACCCAACCGTCTTCACTGGAGGAAGATGATCTGAACTCGCCGGCATAATACTTTGCCTCCATTATGTCAAACCAGTTCTTCTTCATCCCTAGCTTGCTGCTCCAAACGAGCAGCTTCCTCTTCTAGTTCACGTTGTTCATTTCTCGCCGGACTTCCTCATCTTGCTCCAGTTGTCTGAGTTCATCTTCAGTTAGACCAAATGGATTTGGTTCTTGTTCGACAACCGGTGGAGTGTTCACCGGTTCATTTTCCGGTTGAAAAACCGGAAAGATATCTTCTGGTGGAGTGTGATAAACTTCATTTGGAGGACTGGTGAATTGTTGGGAGAAATTTCGACGAGGAGGACTGTGAAATTGTTGGGAGAAATTTTGACGAGGAGGACTGGGGAATTGATGGGAGAAATCTTTTTTGAAAGACATTTGTAGTGATTAAAGGAATTGAGTTTGGATATTGAATTTCAAAAGTTTGAATGTGTTTGTGTGTGAGAAAAGTGTGAGAATTCTGGGGTATTTATAGGCTAGAAATTTTGCCCGTTTTTTAAATTGAATTTGAATTTCAAACGGTTATACATATATCCCGCCCGTTTTAGATACGAATTTGAATTTTAAATTCAAAATATAACCCGCCCGTTTTTTTAATTTGAATTTGAATTTTAAATTTTAAATATCCCGCTCGTTTTTTAATTCGAATTTTGAATTTGAAAGTTCAAACGGTTATAAATACCATACAATTCTTGGCTATTTTTCACACACTTGTATACCAAACTTCAAATATTTTTCACACATTTGAAATGAATAATCGTTGGTCCAAAGAAGAAGAAAACTTGCTAGCTGAAGTTTGGGTTGCAGTTTCCCAAGCCGTAGACAACAACAATGAACACTCATTTGGGAATCAGGTTGTAGTCATGTTCGACAATCAGATTGACGGTGACAATCGTAACAAATATACAGTCACGGAAAAATAGACAAGACTTAGCAGTGAATGTCAAAAATTCAATGCTATTTACAAACATTTGCAGCGTACAAGTGCGGAAAATGAAAGTGAAATTCTCAAGAATGCAAAGACCATTTTTGAACAACGATTTGGGGGAAGAAGCTTCCAATATGTTCACGTGTGGGAGGTTTTGAGAAACCACCACAAATGGGATGAATGAAATGTTTCACGGTGTTGTATGATTTGTTGTATCGTTTTTTTAAGTCCCGTATTGTTTTTTTCTTTTCTTCATATCGTTAGTTTTTGTTTCGTATGTGTTTGAATTTGATGTATTGTATTTTTATTTTAATGAAATGAATTTAGTTTATTTGGGTGTTTGAATAAAAGAAATAAAAATAAATAGTGGTGGGGACCAAATGAGTAAGTTGTGGTATGTTATTGGAAAGGGGCTTGTAAAAGGAGGTATGTCATAGTGACGTGGCACCCTGTGGGACCCGAATGAGTAATATGTGCTTGTCATTGCACCTATTGCTCTAAGCTTGCATTGAAAGGCAAGTTAGACTTATGTAAGGAAACTAGCACTCGACCCACTCCTAAACGACTAATAATAACTAGACTTATAGACACTAATACTGACAGAGAAACTAGAAAATAGCATGCTAATGATAAGAGAGTAAAAAATGCCCAAAGTAATTAACTATTTTAAATCATTCATATCGACCACAAATAACATGAACATAATTTATCGACAATCATAGAAAAAATTGACAAATAGTAACTAGTTTTCGTACTTTCGCAACACAAAATAACAAAAGTGGGTTTCTTCTGCAATGACATTACATGAAAACAAACAGTTAGTGATAAACAGGTTACAATAACACTTAAAAAGTGTGGGGCTAATTCTACAAATAGCCCGGTAGCTTAAGGTGTTCATCTTTTTTAACCTCAAAAATAGCGCTTTCCCAAAATAGCCCAAGCATTAAGCGCCTAAAATGTGGGAGTGACATGTGTCGTTTTTTTTTGCTTTTAGCGGAAAGTAGCTTAACAGTAGCAAAATGGCGCTTAAAAGTAGCAAAATGGAGCTTAAAAATTGGTACTGCTAGTTTAAAATTTTGGTCGCTTAACTCTAGCAGTAGGTCGCTTAAGCGACTTTCTGGAAGCAGCTTAATTCTGGGGCTATTTTGAGAAAGCGTCATTTTTAGGACTAAAAAAGGTGAACACCTTAAGCTACCGGGCTACTCCTATATTTAGCCCAAAAGTGTGGCCATTGTAATGTCATTGTAGAAGAAACATGCATTTAGTAACAAACATTTAGCAAAAGTGGACACTAAAACATTTATAACTTAAAATTTAAGGCTGCCCACAGAAGGACGATGCGATCGATTTGCTCGATCGATCGCCCTTGTGTGGTGATTAAATCCCTGCAATCGATCTCTCCAACTTGGTCACCTATGTGATCGAGTGTGGAGCAAAGAAAAATAAATATAACCGTTGTTTTATAAATGGTTCAAACTAAAAAAAAAAAAAAAAAAAAAAAAAAAAAAAAAAAAAAAAAAAAAAAATCTTTTAAACCACTATAAATACACAACATATTCAACACACTTCAAACAACAAAATCTCACAATTCTCTATTCAAAATCTCACACTTCAATCCTCAATTCAATATGTCTAAGAAAACACCACAATCAAAAGGCCGGAAATCCCGATTGCCACAAAACATCCCGCAATTAACACCGGATCCGAATTTCCGGTTAACCGGTATGTCACCAAACATCAATTTCCAAGCTCCTAGTTTAGATTATCAATCGCAACAACCTCCACAACAACAAACTAACAATCCATTTTATCTAAATCGTCCTATGAATCGTCCATTTATTCCACCATATCAAAGCAACCAAGAACAACAACAAAGCGACTCCCGTCGAAGCCAACAATCTATGTACGGCTCACCCGAATCCGTGTATCGTCCAACGATGGATTCATCAATGTCTTCACATTCAAGTTATCAACATTATTCTCCGGTTAACCGTATGAATTTTGATGCTTGTGATTTTGATGAACAATTATATAACAAACCTGATTTTTATGTGGGAACTGGTTCGGGTTATCCGACTCAAGAGTATCACGGTTCCGGTCAAGGTTCGGGTTATCCGACTCAAGATTATCACGGTTCCGGTCAAGGTTCGGGTCATGGATCGGTTCCAAATGTCAATGACAACACTATTTCAGAAGAGATGTCGCCGGTCAAACCCAAAAAACGAGCAACGAAGGCTAAGAAGAAGGTTGTTGAGAAGGAAACGAAGAATGATTCATCACTTTGGTCACGCAACGAAGAGATCGCGTTGTGCAAAGCTTGGTGTGATGTGTCCGAGAATAGCATTGTGGGAAACAACCAAAATGCTAAGGGATTTTGGCAGAAAGTGATTAACTACTTTGAAAATGAGGTTGGTGCAGAAAGAACTTACAACTCGATAATTACCAAATGGAAAAATAGGATTCGTCCTAGAGTTGGTCAGTTTTGTGCCATTTACGACAATGCGTATAAGAATTATGGAAGTGGTGAGAATGACCTCATTGTTTACAGATGAGCGTGTGAAGAATACCAAATTGTGTATAAACATGCATTCTTATTGGAGCATTGTTGGGAAATTCTGAAGGACCATGAGGTCTAGAAGGATAACGAGATGCCGACTTTTTTAAGCCAAGATGTGGGTCGAAAGAAGGCAAGGACTTCTGAAACGGGTTCGGATGTGCCTGATGATAAAGAAGTAGTCGTTCGAAATGAGCGACCAATTGGTCGAGATGCCGCTAAGAAAAATAAGAAGAAGTCCTCGGAGAGTTCTTCCAAGTCTTCTTATATGGCAGATGTAGCCGAGAAATGGAATACAATTAAGTCCATGGCATTGGGCAAGAAGAAGGAGCTGGCAGATGGTTACTACGAGTTGAAGAAAAAAGAGCTGGAGCAAAGGCAAAAAGAATTGGAGCTGGAGCAAAAGAAAGCGGAAAGGGAAGACAGAAAACTTGCACTAGAACAACAAAGACTTGAACTTGATCGAGAAAAGAAATATGAAAAAGACATCATATTCTATATCACACCAATCGACCCATCTTTCCCCGCATTACAACGACAAAAAATGCAGGAAATCAAAGATTCGATCAAGGCACGCCACAACCTAGATTATTAGTTTTTAATAAGTGTTGTAATGTTTTTATTTTATTCGAATTATTTTGTAACGTTTTAATTATTAATGAAATTTGAGTTTGTCTTAAAAATGTTTAAAAAAAAAAAAAAAAAGATCATGGTCGCCCTTACTGGGGCACCTAATCGCCTGAAGGTCGCTGGAGAAAGAAAGCTGATGTGACAGAGAAAATGTGGGGGATTGAATCCCCTTACTGTGGCCAGCCTAAGCAGTACAAGTTATTGCGTTTAATGTACAATCATTGATAACCTACCATTTCTTCATTAGTTTCACTGTAATATTATTTTAGCTAAACATAATAAATGTGGCAGTTTTTAAAATAAATACAACATAGTATACCTTTTCATGTTTTTTTGTCCCACAAGTCCTTATAATCAATTATGTAATTGTTTTACATCATTAATAAAGTTATTTAAAGTAATTATACTAGATATAACTAAGCTTCAAAATTGACAGACAACCATTCATATTTTTCGTAACCAACTTTGCATGATCTTTGAACATTTGGTTTTCCTTTTCATTTGCAAACATTATCCACTTACCTATGTGAGACTAGGCAATTAACAAGCTGTAAACGAGCCGAGCTGAGCCGAGCCAGGGTAGGCTTGGGCTCGGCTCGTTTAAAAATCGAGCCGAGCCGGCTCGGTTCGTTTATTTATACGAGCCGAAAAGTTGAGCTCGGGCTCGGCTCGTCAAATACTCGAGCCAGCTTGTGGCTCGTCGAGCCCGCTCGTTTACATTGAATGGGATATACTTTAACATAAAAAAACAAAAAATAAGCTACACGATTTTAATCCAGGTCAAATACTAATTCAATTCTAATAAAAATTAGTTCTGCAGTTCTGCAATATGGCCATCAAAGTAATTAACAAAATAACAGACTTGAGTTTCTTTCATCTAGAAGTTAACAAAATAGCATTTCCAAAAACTTGAATTACTCTTTCATCTAGTTATATATATATATATATATATATATATATATATATATATATATATATATATATATATATATATATATATATATATATATATATATATATACGAGCCAAACGAGCGAGCTAACGAGCGAGCCAACGAGCGAGCTAACGAGCGAGCCACGAGCCAAGCTGACGTTGGCTCGGGCTCAGCTCGTTTACAAACCGAGCCGGCTCGACTCGACTCGTTTATAAACGAGCCGATTTCGAGCGAGCTTTTTTCGAGCTTTTTTAGAGCGAGTTTCGAGCAAGCCACGAGCCGCGAGCTTTTTGAACAGCATCCACTTACCTATGTGAGACAATGCAATTAACAAGCTTCTTAATAATATCAACAAGTTAAAAAGAATAAGGAATGTGTATGTATGTAAATTTATTTTTTAACATAGTCAGATACTTTTTATAATCTGATATTGTAAAATATTTATATGATATAATATCATGGTTAGTGATTATGTGGTGTAGACTTTTATTCTTCACAAAGTATTAGACTTCGAAAACGTATAAAATATAATGAAACTTATCATACATGTCTACTTGCGACTATAAGTCACTTTCAACAATTTTGACCTTTTATATTCATACTATTACCAACTACCGTTTATATATTACCTTAACATCGTGCGGGTACCATACTATTTCTATATAAATAGTCTAATTAAATTTATTTTAGCTTTAAATTATCATCATCCATAAAAAACAAATTATCACATAAATCGTATAACTGAAAACATTTCTCACCTAAAATATTAATTACAATGTAACTGCCGCCACAATACTCGAGTACCCTTTTGGTAACGTCAGTTTTTTTTCTATGTAGATTCTTTGTTGTTGATATTTGTATTTGTAAAGCTTCTAAAAGTAAGAATAGAATAATAGAAGTTTAATACTTAGCAAGTTTAGACACACGGTAACACTTATTTTTTATAAAGTGTTTTTTTTTTAAAGTTTTTTTTTTTTTTTTTTAACATTATAAAGTGTTTGTTGGCTAGTAAAACTTTTATTAAAAGAATTATAATATGCATCTAAATTATCCATCTTTGTCATAATACTTGCCACTTGTGTGCCTGTGTCCTGAATGATAGCAAAGGAGGGTTTGTTTACTTGGCACTTAATAGGCTTTAGAAAAAAGTAACTGGGTCCACCAAGCTGCACATGAACGTTTCTTTTTCACTTTTTGCCGAGGCAATGTCTAGTGCCATAAAAAAATCACAAGAGCATGAACGGAGCTTTATTCATGTCCGCTTGTTTAATTTTACAGGACAAATAAATGAACATGAACGTTGAAACAGACGAATTTTCTTGTTTATGTTTGTTTATCAAGAAAATGCGTTTTTCATCTTCGTACTTATAAAACAAAATAACACTTATAAAACATAATATTAAAAGATACGGTATACGGACATAAACAAATAAATAAACATAAACGAACATTAATGAACACATAATCGGACTCTCACGAACATAAATAAATGGATGAGAATTTTATTCATGTTCGTTCATTTAACTATAGATGTTACTCGAAACCGTCATATAAGTTTTACAATGATGAAATAAAGTTTCTGAAAAAGTTCGCCTAATTTACTAAAGTTTTAAAACTTTCAATTAAGTTACTCAAGTTCACGGGTTTATTAAATGGGTTACTCAACCTTTAAAAATATTATACTCTAGTTACTCCCAAGGTGGGCAACCGGTTGATAGCCTGTATCACATGTCCACGTCGACCTGAAACAAATTCCACCTCATCAAGAATGGGTTACTATACAAAGAAGTTACTAGAGTTAAAAATAAAGTTCGCCTAAGTAACTAAAGTTTCAAGATTATCATCAAGGTTACTGAACTCGTAATTAGGGTTCCAAATAATTAGGGTTCCAAAACCCACTTTTCTTCCAAAACCCCTTTCTCCAAAACACCTTTTCTTCCAAAAACCATGTCTAGTAAATTGCTTTGACCGAGTTCACGGCCAATCTGTTTACAATGAGTCATATGAAATTTAGCAGTCGTGCAACACCAGATGGTGGTGGCTACATAAACTTACAACTCCAAGCTATGTTGTGTACTTTTTTTTTTACGAGTCCAAGAAAACTTGATTCCATTTCTTCTAAGGTATCCAAACAAGTTTCTTGATTAGTCAAAGACACACTAAGCCATGTGTATATTTACACCAGGCTGCACGTCCACTACAAAAATGGAGTCATTTAGATTATCAACCGCGCCATCAAGACCTTCCCGTATAGTTTCAATGCTGAGATATCGTTCACTTTGTTAGTTGCACTGATTAACATGTCAGGATACGAAGATAAGGTGTTCAAAGAATCGAAAGCAACTTGTAATGAGAGATTAAATATCTCTCCAGGATCGGTTACAAACTGCTTTGATGGATTGGGCTGATGAAAGGGTTTGTTGGCCGTTGGTATCTTTGTTATTATTGTTGCTGCTTTTGTGAATAACGGTTCCAACAACTGCTACAATAATAACTTTGAGAGGAGAATGACGATGATTCATTTACGTGATTAGCGACAAAAGGCTTGATCTTCGTCATGATCAAACTTGCCATAATCTTTGATGGACTCCGTTGGTGACACAATGAAATTTGTTTGTGGGTTCTTGTTACACCCATATCTCGAAGAGGTACTATTTATGTAAATACTAAGTTATGTTGTTATAAGTTATGTATTGTAAAGTTAAGTAGAAAATAAATGTGTGACTAATATAGGAAGGATAAGACTAGGAGGACTATCCTTGCCAAATGACTAAAATCAATTTATCACAAGGATAAATATCTATCTTTAGAAATGTCTGGAAAATGTTGGAGGGTTCTTGTGGGTCGACCTTTAGCTAGAAAAAGGAGGGAATGCTAGAAATCATCATCTAGCTCATTTTAGCTAGCAAGAAGTGATCAAGAATCATTAGAGATACCTTAATTGTTATCTCTTCAACAAGTAAGTGGTTTTCCCCAATTGTGAAAATTAGGGTTCATATGGTGGGTTTTGAGGATTATGACAAAAGATAATGAATTAATGATCTCCTTAGTTAATTAGTTGCTAATTGTAGTTAATCTTGTGATAGGGAGCAATTATAGAAGCCCAATCAAAGCCAAATAGGAAGCTAATAGGATTTGAGGTAAGTATATGAGTATAACCCTTGTTAATGTTATGATATTAATGTTATGATCGTGTTAATGTGATTGTTATGGAGCTTGTAATGATATGTTAGCTTGGATCCAATGCTAGATGTGTAATGTTATATAAATTACTTGCTTGGTCAAGGTGAGTAATAATCCTACTTGATGCTCCTTGTTAATGTTATGGTTGGTGTTAATCACCAATCTTATGAAAATGTGATGTTGGTTATGTATTATATACTTACTAAGCGTTTAGCTTACGTTTTAAGTTAATGACGGTTTTGTAGGTACAAGTGGAGGAAGCAAGGGTAAGGACCTAGCTTAGTTTGTAGCGTAGAAGGTAGATCAAAAGACCGTATTCTTTTGGACCAAGTATATTGAAGTTGGAAGCCCCCGACGTGTCTTTCTTGTTTTGGGTATATTTCAATCTTTGTGGTCATTTTGTTATTGAGCGGTCTTGTCGCCATATAAAGTCATTGTTCTAGTTGGGTTGTAGGTCAAGTTCATGTAAATGTCAAGAAGTCTTTATGTTACTTGGTTATGGTGGTATTTAGGAGGGTGATTGGCATTTAGCCAATCTCACCCATTTTGGGAAGCTATGGGTCAAGACCTTGTACTAACAACTTTGCAATATATTATAAATGTCAAATTACGTATGTGTTTAAATGGTTGTGTTGTGGTTAAGTGTTATGGGTAAAAGTTGTGTAGTATGTTGATATAAATAATGCCTAAACACGTTATTAATATTTTTCGATATCTCTACGTTTTGATAATCACAAAATGTAAAATCATTAATCGGAAAATTATGACGTAAACAAGTATTTAGTTGTTAATATCTATTTCTACAACTCAAATCACTTAATGTATGAATGAACTAATGCTTAATGCATTATATGATCAAAGAAACATTTTCTTAAACACTAGATTTTTTATAAAATGTCAAAAACATTTTATATCTTTTAGAAAAACATTTTTGGTAATAAATAAAAAGGTTTAATTCATTATAAATTTATGAATTCAAATTTTCAACCAAAATCAGTAAAAATGTTCCAGAAAAACCTTCCCCACAAAAAGACAAATCTGGGCAACGGCTAGGGAGGGGCGGCCCCCTTAATTATACTAGGCGGCCCCCTTAAAATTAAGGGGACCGCCCCCGCTCCAGTAGCTCCCAGCTGTCCAGTTTTTCTGCCTATAAATACCAGCCTTCCCCTGGATTTTTACTCACCTTTTGCACACCCAAACATTCTGTTTTAAATCTTGTAAATCCTTTCAAAAACCCTTTGATCATATTCTCTTAAGCATTGGTTTCTAAGTGATCCAAGCTTCCACCATCAAAGTGCAAAAGAAGAATACTCCTTCAACTAGAGAAGAAGTATTATAGTTTAACTCATATCATCATTGTAGTTGTGTAAAGTGTTGTATAGTTGTGATAAGTAGATCTAAGTGTAAGTAACTAGTTGTGTTGTAAAGAAGTAGTGTAGAAGTAGTTGTGAAGTAGTCGTGAAGCAGTCGTGAAGAAGTCGTGATTAAGTTGTGTAGAAGTTGTGTACAAGTCGTGAGATTGGTTCTAGCTACGATTAGAACTCGACATCTAGCTTTGTGTCGTTAAGCCGGTGTAAGCTAAAGTTGTGTAAGGTTTTCTCCGCCATAAGGGAGTTTGTTGACATAGTGAAGAAAACTCTCGAGTAGGTGACTCGAGGAGTGGAGTAGGGCAAGGAAGGTGTCCTTGTAGCCGAACCACTATAAATCTCCGTGTTGTGGTTTGATCTTTCCATCTCTTTCTTTCATTTCATTATATTTACTTTACTTGCATTGCTTATCTATATTTGTTTATATTTGTTCATATTGATCAAGAGTTGAATTCACATAAGATAGAATCGAAGTTTTAAAAAGTAAACAAAAGTTTTCATAAATTAAAAAGACGTAAAACTATTCAACCCCCCTTCTAGTTTTCCACAATTGGTATCAAGATCCACGTCAAACAAGATTTTTAAAATAAACTGTATTTTAAAACTTGAAACGATCTATGGAATCTGAAAAATATTTAGAAAGGCAATCCATGCAAAGACCACCACTATTTGAAAGTGATGGATTTCTTTATTGGAAAAATCGATTCGAAACTTATGTGAAATCAAAAGATCTAGATCTTTGGCATGTTATTACTAATGGTGATTTTTTACCCATTCAACATAATCTTGAAACTAAAAAGGATGAAGTTGTACCTTTTGAAAAACAAAGTGATGATTTAAAAAGAAAACTTTCTAAAAATAATGAGGCTAAAATGGTTATTTATAATGCGTTACCACGTAAAGAATACGAAAGAATCTTTATGTGCGAAACCGCAAAAGAAATTTGGAATTATTTACTAATAACTCACCAAGGTAATAGTCAAGTCAAAGATAATAAAATAGATTTTCTTGTTCAACAATATGAACAATTCACGATTCCGGAAGAGGAATCAATTGATAATGCGTTTGCTAGGTTTAACACAATTATCACAAGTTTAAAGGCACTTGATGAGAGTTTTTCTAGTAAGAATTTTGTCAGGAAATTTCTTAGGGCTCTTCATCCAAAATGGCGAGCTAAAGTTACGGCGATTGAAGAATCGAAGAACTTGTCAACTCTTCAACTTGACGAGTTGATTGGCAACTTGAAAGTCTACGAAGCAATAATCAAGAAAGACTCCGAGATGGTCAAAGGAAAGAAAGAGCAAAGCAAGTCAATCGCGTTGAAAGCTAGGAAAGCATCAAGTGACGAGGATAGCTCAACCTCCGAAAGTGATGATGAAGAATATGCCATGGCCGTAAGAGACTTCAAGAAGTTTTTCAAAAGACGAGGAAGATTCGTTAGACAACCACATGACGAAAGGAAAACACTCCAAAAAAACAAAGACGACAAAGGTAGCAAGAGCGAGAGGAAGTGCTTCAAATGCGGTGATCCAAATCAACTCATTGGAAGATGTCCTATGATGTCAAAGGAGAAAAACCAAAATGCGTTCATTGGAGGAGCATGGAGTGACAGTGACGAAGATGAGAAAGAAACCACAAAAGAGGAGAAGTGTCTTATGGCTAAGACATCAAGTGAGGTACGTTCCGAAACCGAATACTTTAGTGATGAAAATTTATCATTAGATGAAAAAGACCTAGATAACGAATATAATAGGTTATGTATATTAGGTCAAAAAGTAATGACTAAAAATAAATCACTAAAACACATAAATAACCAATTAGAAAAAGAAATACTATAATTAAAAATTAAACTACATAACTTAGAAAAAGGCAAAGAAGTCTTTGAATGTAAAACATGTCAAGAAACTAAAAATGAAAACGAAATACTTAAGGAAGAAATTTGTAGACTTAACAAATTTGAAAATAGTAGTAATTCACTTAGGGATATAATAAGCATTCAAAGAATATCAGGAGATAAAACCGGATTAGGATTTAACTCAACTAAGGCTACAACTAGTGAAACTAAAAATGTAAAGTTTGAAAGTGAAACTAGTAATCAAAAAATATTAGAGTCAAAGCCTAAATACATACTTATAAAAGATAGAAAAATACACATAGCTAATAATGAGGAAATAAAAGCTTTCTAAAAACCATCTTTAAAAACCGAAGTAGAATACTCTAAACCAAAGCTTAGGTCAAAAACACCTCCTCCTAGAAGACCACCTAGTCCTCACCCTCGGCCTAAAACACCTCAACCTAGAAGAAACCAAAATAGACCAAACCGTCAAAATAATACTCACCCAATGTGGAATTATTCAAATCCACCAAGTTTCAATCCTTGGGAAATACTTCCACCATACATGCATCCTAGTCAATTGCAAACCATGTTCGGTCCAAACAACTATGGACAAATTGGACAATGGGGACCAAGTGGCTAAAGTGTTCACTCATCGGGAATTTTGGCATCTCTCCATTGATTGACTTCTATGAGTCAACATAAACTTTTTGAAGTGCTTGAAGACTACTTATTGAAGACTAAAAGGTACGCCTTTCTTTCATGTCTTACTCTATGTTATATGCTTAGGACTAAGGAACTAGCAAATTGCATGCCCCCGTAAGTTTTAATGCCTAGTTTAGTTGGTTCTTGCGTGTTAGTTAGAAGATAATCTCTTATACATATATCTAATATAAATACATATATAAATATACTATATACATATATAAATATATCCGCACATAACCTAGATACGTCATTTGTTGACTATCTAGAACTAAAAGAAATTGTTCGTCCTCGAACCTTTTCTTCCCCCTTTGCCTCTTTTGAACTTTAACGTTCAACACGAAAATCTTTCGTGTCCACTATCACATAACTCATGGTGATGAAGAGAAGTGAGTTAAGTGGATTAACGTAGAAGTAGCACTTCGACCGTCGAGTCAAGAAAACTATGGATGAAACAAACTCCCATCGCCATCAGCACCTATCTCCGTCATTACCTCATCATTTCTCGACTCTATTCAACATCCCACGTTTACACACAATATATATATATATATATATATATATATATATATATATATGCACATTTACTCTCACTCCCTAAAACCTTTGTCGACTTGACATCTTGATCATTTTATCCAAAATTCTCAAGAAATATTTTCTTAACGAAATGTTAATAAAATGTCAAGTATTCCTTCCTCGTGCCAATAAAACCCAACGTATTTTTGATATATAATAAATCTATCTATATACATAAAAATATTTGGTTATCAAAAACTAAACCCGACAAAAAAATCCATTTTGGCAGGCGGCCCCCTTAATGTTTAAGGGGACCGGCTAGTAAACGGGGGCGGCCCCTTTAATGTTTAAGGGGGCCGGCCATCTGATGCTACCAAAATGGTTTTTCCTTCTATAATTTTTGCCAAACATCCCATTTCACAAAACACTCTTTCTCTCCCTCTGCTGTGAACGACCAAAACCTCAAAAACCATTCACCAAATCACCACTTCCGACTAATTTCGCAAGGGGCAAACACTTGTATCTTGATTAGCAACACATTTTGTAAGTTTTTCAATTCACATTTCATCTAATTTCATTCAATTTTGAGTCTAATCATAATTAGGTCTTTTACTCAATTTTCTTTTAACCCGAATTTTGTTAAAATTAAGTCTAGAAATCTTATAACCAAATGCTTCCCATAGGATTAGAATGCTTAATCAACCTAGAAATTAAGTAATTAAAAACCATTATGTCAAAGTTTTGATAAACTAATCACTCATTTTCAAAACTAATCACATTGTTGAATTATGCCGTAAACACTTGTTAAAACTAATCACATTGGTTTATTACAACTCACAAATCCTAAAAATATATTTTTCGAATCATAAAAATGTTTTTAAATATAAGAGAGTGTTTGGATTAGGAGCTAGAATCATCAAAATTTAATCAAAATTAAGTTCACAACTACTTGTCAAGTTTATAAACACACAATTAGTTGTTTTGAGTCATCAAGATACATAATTCATATGTATATTGAAATTTTACTAGTTATTTTTATATTTAAAGGAGCGTTTGGCACAACATTTTGAAAGAAATTTTTGAGTCAAAATCTAAGTTACTTAACATAAACACTCGTAAGAAATAGCTAGATATACAATCTAATGTTTGTCTAGCCACATTTCGAAGTAGTTTATGACGTATAAAGGAGCGTTTGGATATTTATGATTTCTTGTCATAATATCCATGTAATTATTCTTTAACATCATAAAATACATTTTAAGCGAGTTAAAAATTAAAACTAAGGAACATTGTAAAATACTTCTTAGGATTAAAGTTTTAGAGTCGAAGTATGTTTACGTCCCACATAAGTAGCATATATAATATATGCATGTCATTTTTTTTTTGTATGTTGCTTTCTTGTATAGGTGAAAATGCCTAAAGCTACAGTCGGTGATCTTTCCAAAACCAAGGCCTACATTCCAAAAGTCTCCGAAACTCCCGGCATATCTCCTTCTATTGCATGTTTCTATCGACCCATCGAAAATAGAAACATTCACGAAGGTAGAGTTGTCGATCCATCTTTCTATCAATCCGATCAAATCGAGCGAATGTTCTCAAATGTTCGTCTCGATTGTCTCTACAAAATAAACGAGCCAATCATTCCTCGCTTCGTTCTAGACTTCTATAGCCAAGTGACGGTGCAAACCGATTCATATGGCTATATTCTTATTTCCTTTATGATCCAAAACGAATTTATCACTCTCGATCTAGCTCAGTTTGGTCAAATTCTCCAAATTCCTTACAACGGTCAAGCCGTTTTCTCAAATGAATGGGATCTCTCATCTCTTGAGAAAAATCGGCCTCAGAATGGTCCATACTATTCTGATATTCCTTCTCCTGACCAGATTCGTGGACTTCTCGAGCTAGAACGTGGTACGACTAGCCGAAGGATCAAGTCAAAAAATGTCGAAATTCATGAAAACCAAATCATTCTTAAAGAGCTAAGCCCCGACATGAAGCGTTGGGAAGAACTCATTCGTGAGAATGCGTTCGGTACTGGTGGTCACCGTGATCATCTCACGGCGAGCATTGCTCACATGTTGTATTGTATTGTTGTAGAAGAAGAATACAATTTGGCTTACCTCTTTGTCTATCGCATCATGTCAGCCAAAAACACTTCCAACGCCAACCTTCCCTATGGCATGTTCCTAACCCATCTCTATCGTTATGTCATGGAACATTTCCCTCATCTTGAGAGTGATGCTTATCTATTCGTTTATCCCGTCCTACACCCTCTATCTCGTAGCCAACTTCGTCGATCTCGTAGTGACAATGGCAAATCTAGACGCCCTAATATCTACGAACCGCGTAGTTCCACATGTCATCAGGGAGATGATGATGAGGAGGAGGAAGGCACCTCACTTGTCAGTACTCCATCTCCCACGAGGTTCGTGGACAATCTTCCGGAACTTAACTATTCCGATTATCAAGTTCCTCGTCCTTCCGAACAAACCGAACAAATCCTATTTGAACGACAAACCGCATTACTCAACACAACTCAACAGATGCATCAAGAAGTTAGAGGTGGTTTCAAGTCGATAGGAAAAGCTTTCAAGAATATTTTCGGAAAGAAGAAGAGATGAGATGTGGAAGTTGGCTTCTTTGAACAATATTATGTTTAGACATTTTATTTTGTATTTGAGAATTATTTATTTCTTGCATGTTATAGTATGTTAGTATCTATTTTCTTCATTAGTTTTTAAATGCTATGCTTAAATTGATATGCTTGTTAATGATTAAATAACATGCTTATTCTATAATAAGATTATTTTTAGTCTAAATGTATACATGCCTATTTAAACATGTTTATGCCACTATATAATAATTCTTCTTGTACATGATCCAAATGAAGCTTGCTGCAAATACACCCTAACAATGACCCTTTTCTGGAAATTTTTCAAATTTGGTCGCCTGGGAAAACAGCAGATGGGCGGCCCCCTTAATTCCCTAGGCGGTCCCCTTAATTTTAAGGGGGCCGGCCAGCAATTAAGGGGACCGGCCATCTGGGAAGCAAAATTCACTGTTTTCTTTTGCATCATGTGACCCCTTTTATCTAGTCCCAGCTACCATTTCTCCTTATGGACGAACTGGTATTGGAATCTTCCTACAAAACCTCAAAAATTAACCTAAACCAATCACATTTTCATATTATAAATTCCCTCCATATAATCACCTCTCATTCCATCACCCTTCACCATCCAAAACCACCATGTTATCACCAAAATCCTCCATCTCTAAGACTCCAAGGAAGCAAAGACTTGTCATCATACCACCAAAACAACCTTTCATAGACCTAACCCAAGATGACATCAAAACTCCATCACCACCACCTCAATGTTCATCCCCAAGTGCACCAAATGCTCCATCAAAACACCCTCTACCCATGGAGCATCCTCTTCCTCCATACCATCCACTTCATCCATCAATGACTACATCAACACTCACCTAACATCATCACCAAGAGCATCATCACCACCATCCACTCAAGAACCTTCATACACCCAACTTGCCATTTCCTTATCACCCATCACACCTCTTGTTACTCACTTCTCACCATCACCAACCCCACAACCATTCTTTCCTATACCTTGGGAATTGCTTGAAGCCCATGGTGACAATTGTCTTTGTTGCATCCATAACCGGACCATAATCTTTGGTCTTAGAGATGAGATACACTACATGTTTTCATCTCTTGAACACATGATTACCAACCCACCACCACCACCACCTCCACCACCTTCACCCACTACACCACCACCACCTCCATTTTTACCCAATTAAGCATATGCAATGCTTAAAAATAATTTTCAAAACCTTTTTGTATGCAAGCTCCATGGAAGATCATGTACTCCTAGGACGATTATGTAGTATCATTAGTTGTTTTTTGTTTGAATGTTTGCATGCCTCATGTTGTAATCTTCTTGGTTGTGTATTTATACACAACACTTTTATTAAATGAATGTTCTTATTCTATATGCTTGCTTATTGTTGTTACATATACTTGTGCTTCTAACATTTTTCTTGCAAGCGTTCCATAGCTCGTTTCCTTGGTGCCCCCAAACGAGGGGGAGTACACATCAAGGGGGAGTTCTCATACGACACTTTTACACTTAAAACTTGTCGGTTAAACCTTTTTGATTCTACAAAAAGGGGGAGAAATAGATGTAAACTCACTAAATACTTGTCTAAATCTAATTTTTAGATTTAATGAGTTTAGATTTTGTAATCATCAAAAAGGGGGAGATTGTTGATATAAATAATGCCTAAACACGTTATTAATATTTTTCGATATCTCTACGTTTTGATAATCACAAAATGTAAAATCATTAATCGGAAAATTATGACGTAAACAAGTATTTAGTTGTTAATATATATTTCTACAACTCAAATCACTTAAGGTATGAATGAACTAATGCTTAATGCATTATATGATCAAAGGAACATTTTCTTAAACACTAGATTTTTTATAAAATGTCAAAAACATTTTATATCTTTTAGAAAAACATTTTTGGTAATAAATAAAAAGGTTTAATTCATTATAAATTTATGAATTCAAATTTTTAATCAAAATCAGTAAAAATGTTCCAGAAAAACCTTCCCCACAAAAAGACAAATCTGGGCAACGGCTAGGGAGGGGCGGCCCCCTTAATTATACTAGGCGGCCCCCTTAAAATTAAGGGGACCGCCCCCGCTCCAGTAGCTCCCAGCTGTCCAGTTTTTCTGCTTATAAATACCAGCCTTTCCCTGGATTTTTACTCACCTTTTGCACACCCAAACATTCTGTTTTAAATCTTGTAAATCCTTTCAAAAACCCTTTGATCATATTCTCTTAAGCATTGGTTTCTAAGTGATCCAAGCTTCCACCATCAAAGTGCAAAAGAAGAATACTCCTTCAACTAGAGAAGAAGTATTATAGTTTAACCCATATCATCATTGTAGTTGTGTAAAGTGTTGTATAGTTGTGATAAGTAGATCTAAGTGTAAGTAACTAGTTGTGTTGTAAAGAAGTAGTGTAGAAGTGGTTGTGAAGTAGTCGTGAAGTAGTCGTGAAGAAGTCGTGAAGAAGTCGTGAAGCCGTCGTGAAGCCGTCGTGAAGAAGTCGTGATTAAGTTGTGTAGAAGTTGTGTACAAGTCGTGAGATTGGTTCTAGCTACGATTAGAACTCGACATCTAGCTTTGTGTCGTTAAGCCGGTGTAAGCTAAAGTTGTGTAAGGTTTTCTCCGCCATAAGGGAGTTTGTTGACATAGTGAAGAAAACTCTCGAGTAGGTGACTCGAGGAGTGGATTAGGGCAAGGAAGGTGTCCTTGTAGCCGAACCACTATAAATCTCCGTGTTGTGGTTTGATCTTTCCATCTCTTTCTTTCATTTCATTATATTTACTTTACTTGCATTGCTTATCTATATTTGTTTATATTTGTTCATATTGATCAAGAGTTGAATTCACATAAGATAGAATCGAAGTTTTAAAAAGTAAACAAAAGTTTTCATAAATTAAAAAGACGTAAAACTATTTAACCCTCCTTTCTAGTTTTCCACATAGTAGATATGGCATTTAAGGGGGTGTTTGGTAGAAGTGGGTTCTCACCCATTTTGGAGTGTGAACGGGTCATGAGTGTATGGGTCAAGTTTAGTAGGTTAATTTATGGATATTGGTTAAGTATGGTGGGTAAATATAGTGGTTTAAGTGGTTTTGGGTGTCAATGGGTCAAAATGGGTTTTATGCATAACCCGTCCATTTTTAAAGTACTATTTCGGGTGGTCAAACGGGAGATGTTTTTGCATGAAAATGATCTTATGGACATATTAAAGAAATCTGGAAAGTTTGGTTGAGTTTCGAGTCCGGGAGGTCGGAGTTTCAGCCGAGGATTTTGAAAATGCAAAATTTGATCAGAATCATCCATCCGATCGGATGGCTGGCGATCCGATCGGATGGAGGTCGCTGGCAGATTTTCGAAAAACTTTGAAAAATCATATCTTTTGATCCGTAAATCGTCACGGGTCGTGCGACCCGTCGTTTTGAAGGTAATTGAGTCTAGTTTCATTTAAAAATAGTCTCACAATCTAGATATGTATAGATTTTTGTCAGCTTGCAAAAGAGTAGCAGGGTGTCTGTTTCAGAGTGTACTTTTTGCGAAAAATTTTCACGTTTTTAGTTTTTTTTGGTCACGGGGCGTTACAACTTGGTATCAGAGCTTCGGTCTAAGAGATTTAGGATTTCACTTTAGGATTTCCTAGACTTAGGCCTTGTATAGATGCGTTTAGAGCTAGTGTTTGTTATTTGTGTATCGTTTGAGTGATTTTAAGGACCCATATGTTGGATATTTTTATGACTATGCCTGGCCACCGTAGTGATAAAAATATGGAACATATGTGAAGTTGAAATCATTTAGATCATACATGGGTGACAAGCTAGGGTGTTAGTATAAAGATAAAAATGTCATTCATGCATCGGTTAAGTATATGATTGTGCTTGATATTATGAATTGCTAATTTTCAGTAAGAAGAAATGGAAACCCCTCACCAGAAGGAAGTCGCGAAAGCCACGGCTTCCAAGCATGCCGAAACTTCGGCAAGTGATGTGGGTAATAATGATAAGGACAAAGAAAGTTCTTCTTCTAGCTCCGGAGGCCTCAACTTCAGGGGTTTCACGGAAGAAGAAATGAAAGCCCTAGACTCAATGATGGCAAAAAGAGTAGGTAAGGCTATCGAACTAGCAATGCCCTATTATGTCAAGCAAACAACGCAAAATCTTAGGGATTTAATGAAAGAAGAATTTAAGAAGGAATGTGGAGTAGCAAAAGAACCCAAAAGTGATAAGGCTACTTACTGGGACTTCACGGCTTGTGATGTACCACGGTTTACCGGTTTTCTTGACCCCATTGTTAGTAATAGGTGGATTACGGCAGTGGAAGGTGCCTTTCGTACTAGTGATTGTGAGGAAAGGAAGAAGGTCATCTATGCGACCAACTTTCTTCGTGATAGTGCCAAAATTTGGTGGGAAGGGAAGGTTTGTGAGAAAGGGGAACCTTGGGCCGAATCATGTACTTGGAAGGAATTCAAGGAGTTGTTTAGTGCCGAGTATGCTCCGGTTGAAGAAATTGATAAAATTCGAGAGAAGTTCCAATCTCTCACTCAAACTAATGAGACGGTGAATGAGTTGTGGAGGACGTTCAAGGATATGGTTCCGTATTGTCCCGAATACCTTGGGAACGAGAAGCTTAAAGTTGACAAATTTCAAAGGATGCTTAAGGATGATATTCGTGATGTGATCTCGCCATTCAAATGTACCACCTTGGAAGATCTCTTGAGTAGAGCTAGGGTAAGGGAAGCGGACTTACTTAGGAGGAAGGAGAAAGAGGCTAAGGAACCAAAGAGGAAGCTAGAGTTTGTAGAACGAGATGGGAAGAAAGCTAAATTTGACCAAGGCAAGAAAGGTGCGGGAAATAAAGCTAAGGTAGCATGTCCAAAGTGTGGGATGTTTCATCTTGGGGAGTGTAGGCGAAATACGCCGGGTTGTTACAAGTGTGGAGCTCTAGACCATCAAAGCAAAGATTGCACCAAACCGATGATAGTGTGCTACGGGTGTAACGAGATAGGGCATAGGTTGAGGGATTGCCCGAAATCGAAGGCGATTGAAGCAAAGCCTTTGAGAACTGTCAAGAACGAGAAAGTGGAGGTTCCAAAACCAACAGCTCGAGTCTATCAAATGAGTGTTGAAGAAGCCAAATCGGGGACCGATGTCATCACAGGTATTCATCTTGTTAATTCCGTACCCGTTCGAGTTTTGTATGATTCGGGTGCTAGTGTGTCCTTCGTGTCTTATGATTTTAGCAAGCAACTAACCTCCCCACTAGCTAAACTCCCGATACCCCTAGAAGTCGAAATAGCCGATAGTAAAATCGTTGTGGTGTCTAATGTATATCGAGACGTAGAGATAGAGATTGATGAAAACGTCTTTAAAGTTGACCTAATTCCCATTATGCTTGGGGAATTTGATATTGTTATTGGAATGGATTGGCTTGGCAAATATAACGCGGCTATCCTTTGTAGTCAAAAGATCAGTAGAGTTGTGAATCCTAGCGGTCGTGAAATGGTTATTTATGGTGATAAAAGAAAGGGTGAACTAAAGTTATGCTCCGTAATGAAGGCTAGGAGATGTTTATCGCGTGGTTGTTATGCCTTCATGGCTCACGTGGTAGATACGAGCTTTGAGAAGAAAAGCATTGACGATGTCCCATTTGTAAATGAATTTTGTGACGTCTTCCCGGAAGACTTGCCGGGTATTCCACCCGAAAGGCAAGTCGAATTCCGTATTGATCTTGTTCTGTGTGCTACCCCTATTGCCAAAACTCCTTATCATCTAGCTCCATCCGAAATGAAAGAATTGATGAGTCAACTTCAAGAATTGCTTGACAAGGGTTTCATTCGTCCTAGTAGTTCGCCATGGGGAGCTCCAATCTTGTTCGTTAAGAAGAAAGATGGTAGTATGCGGATGTGCATCGACTACCGCGAATTGAATAAAGTCACGGTGAAGAACGTGTACCCGTTACCAAGAATTGATGACCTCTTTGATCAACTTCAGGGTGCACGATGGTTTTCAAAAATTGATCTCCGTTCGGGTTATCATCAGTTAAAGGTTCGAGAAGAAGATATTCCTAAGACGGCTTTTAGGACCCTTTATGGACATTACGAGTTTACGGTTATGCCCTTTGGTCTCACGAATGCGCCTGCGGTTTTCATGGATCTTATGAACCGCGTATGTAGACCGATGTTGGATAGGTTCGTTATAGTGTTCATCGATGATATTCTTATCTATTCCAAGAGTAAGGAGGAACACGTCGAGCACTTGCGGGAAATTTTAGAGACGTTGAGAAGAGAAAGATTGTACGCTAAATTCTCAAAGTGTGAATTTTGGTTACAAGAAGTTCAATTCCTCGGTCAAGTTATTAATGCCGATGGTATCAAAGTTGATCCTTCAAAAGTGGAAGCTGTGATGAAGTGGCATGCACCAAGGAATGTTGGTGAGATTCGAAGTTTTCTTGGTCTCGCGGGATATTATCGTAGGTTTATTCAAGACTTCTCCAAAATCGCATCATCGTTAACGAAGCTCACTAAGAAGAACGCTACTTTCGAGTGGGGTGAAGAACAGGACAAAGCCTTTCGTACTTTACGGAGGAAGTTGTGCGAAGCACCGGTTCTTGTATTGCCGGAAGGAACCGAAGACATGGTGGTTTATAGCGATGCGTCTTATTCGGGGCTTGGATGTGTTCTCATGCAAAGGGGAAAGGTGATTGCTTACGCCTCGAGACAACTAAAGAAGCATGAAGAAAACTATGCAACTCACGACCTTGAGTTTGCGGCTGTGGTTTTTGCTTTAAAACTTTGGAGGCATTACTTGTATGGTGTGAAGTTTGTAATTTACACCGATCATCGAAGCCTTCAATACTTCCTTGACAAGAAAGATCCGAACATGAGGCAACGAAGATGGTTAGACTTGTTGAAGGACTATGATTGTGAAATCCGCTACCATCCCGGTAAAGCGAATGTAGTGGCGGATGCTTTGAGTCGCAAGGATCAAAATGAAGTCACTAGGATTCATTCATTGCGGATGATTGTCACAACCGACCTTTTCGATAAGATCAAGTTAGCTCAAGAGGAGGCATTGAAGGAAGAAAATAGAGAAAATGAACGTATCACCTCCCACATTCCGCATCTTGAAGAAGATAGTCGTGGGATTAGGACTCGGTATGGAAGGGTTTACATTCCTTTTCGTAGTAAAATCAAAGAATTGATCCTAGAGGAAGCACACAAGTCGAAATATTCTATTCATCCGGGAGCTACAAAGATGTACCGTGATTTGAAGAAGAACTATTGGTGGCCGGGTATGAAAAGAGATTGTGTAAAATACGTCGAGAAGTGTTTAACTTGTTTAAAGGTCAAAGCCGAGCATCAAAAACCGTATGGAAAATTCCAACCTTTAGACATTCCGGTTTGGAAGTGGGAAAAGATCGCGATGGATTTCATTACGAAATTGCCAAAGACGAAAAGGAAGAACGATACGATTTGGGTCATAGTAGATCGCCTAACCAAGAGTGCTCATTTTATTCCGATTCGAGAGAATATGCCCGTTCACAAGTTGGCTAAGATTTACGTTAACGAGATAGTCGCACGTCATGGAGTGCCCATTTCTATAGTTTCCGATAGGGACGGGCGTTTCACATCAAACTTTTGGCAAGATTTCCAAGAAGAGTTATGTACGAAACTTCATATGAGCACGGCTTTTCATCCTCAAACCGATGGGCAAAGCGAGAGGACAATTCAAACTTTGGAGGATATGTTACGAGCTTGTATGATTGACTTTGGAGGCAATTGGGACGATCATTTACCTTTAGTCGAATTCACCTATAATAATAGTTATCATGCGAGTATAGATATGCCACCCTATGAAATGCTTTATGGTAGAAGGTGTAGGACACCCGTGTGTTGGGAAGATGTCGGAAGACGGGAATTGGCAAGCACGGACGTAGTATTGGCAACAACGGAGAAGATTGAAACGATTCGTGCAAGACTTAAGGCAGCACAAGATAGGTGGAAAATCTATGCCGATAACCGAAGAAGACCAATCGAATTTGAGGTGGGTGATTTGGTTATGTTAAAGGTTTCCCCGTGGAAAGGCGTTTTTAGGTTCAAAAACAAAGGGAAGCTTAGTCCTCGGTTTATAGGACCATTCAAGATCTTGAAACGAGTAGGCGAGGTAGCATACGTGTTGGAATTGCCCGAAGAAATGAGAGGTATTCACAATACCTTTCATGTATCATACTTAAGGAAATGCTTGGCGGACGAAACAAGTGTGGTCACCTTAAACGACATCGAAATTGATCCGGAGTTGCTTTCTCAAGAGGATGAACCGGAAGCCATATTAGGAAGGAAAGTACGGCAATTAAGAAATAAGGAGATCCCGTTAGTAAAAGTGCAATGGAGACATCGTAAGGGTACGGGTATTAGGTGGGAGACGGAAGCGAAAATGAGGAGCAAGTATCCTCATTTATTCCGGGAATAGTGTTCGAGGACGAACTCTCATTTTAAGGAGGGGAGAATTGTTACACCCATATCCCGATGAGGTACTATTTATGTAAATAATAAGTTATGTTGTTATAAGTTATGTATTGTAAAGTTAAGTAGAAAATAAATGTGTGACTAATATAGGAAGGATAAGACTAGGAGGAATATCCTTGCCAAATGACTAAAATCAATTTATCATAAGGATAAATATCTATCTTTAGAAATGTCTGGAAAATGTTGGAGGGTTCTTGTGGGTTGACCTTTAGCTAGAAAAAGGAGGGAATGCTAGAAATCATAATCTAGCTCATTTTAGCTAGCAAGAAGTGATCAAGAATCATTAGAGATACCTTAATTGTTATGTCTTCAACAAGTAAGTGGTTTTCCCCAATTGTGAAAATTAGGGTTCATATGGTGGGTTTTGAGGATTATGACAAAAGATAATGAATTAATGATCTCCTTAGTTAATTAGTTGCTAATTGTAGTTAATATTGTGATAGGGAGCAATTATAGAAGCCCAATCAAAGCCAAATAGGAAGCTAATAGGATTTGAGGTAAGTATATGAGTATAACCCTTGTTAATGTTATGATATTAATGTTATGATCGTGTTAATGTGATTGTTATGGAGCTTGTAATGATATGTTAGCTTGGATCCAATGCTAGATGTGTAATGTTATATAAATTACTTGCTTGGTCAAGGTGAGTAATAATCCTACTTGATGCTCCTTGTTAATGTTATGGTTGGTGTTAATCACCAATCTTATGAAAATCTGATGTTGGTTATGTCTTATATACTTACTAAGCGTTTAGCTTACGTTTTAAGTTAATGACGGTTTTGTAGGTACAAGTGGTGGAAGCAAGGGTAAGTACCTAGCTTAGTTTGTAGCGTAGAAGGTAAATCAAAAGACCGTATTCTTTTGGACCAAGTATATTGAAGTTGGAAGCCCCCGACGTGTCTTTCTTGTTTTGGGTATATTTCAATCTTTGTGGTCATTTTGTTATTGAGCGGTCTTGTCGCCATATAAAGTCATTTTTCTAGTTGGGTAGTAGGTCAAGTTCATGTAAATGTCAAGAATTCTTTATGTTACTTGGTTATGGTGGTATTTAGGAGGGTGATTGGCATTTAGCCAATCTCACCCATTTTGGGAAGCTATGGGTCAAGACCTTGTACTAACAACTTTGCAATATATTAGAAATGTCAAATTACGTATGTGTTTAAATGGTTGTGTTGTGGTTAAGTGTTATGGGTAAAAGTTGTGTAGTAGATATGGCATTTAAGGGGGTGTTTGGTAGAAGCGGGTTCTCACCCATTTTGGAGTGTGAACGGGTCATGAGTGTATGGGTCAAGTTTAGTAGGTTAAGTTATGGATATTGGTTAAGTATGGTGGGTAAATATAGTGGTTTAAATGGTTTTGGGTGTCAATGGGTCAAAATGGGTTTTATGCATAACCCGTCCATTTTTAAAGTACTATTTCAGGTGGTCAAACGGGAGATGTTTTTGCATGAAAATGATCTTATGGACATATTAAAGAAATCTGGAAAGTTTGGTTGAGTTTCGAGTCCGGGAGGTCGGAATTTCATCCGAGGATTTTGAAAATGCAAAATTTGATCAGAATCATCCATCTGATCGGATGGCTGGCGATCCGATCGGATGGAGGTCGCTGGCAGATTTTCGAAAAACTTTGAAAAATCATATCTTTTGATCCGTAAGTCGTCACGGGTCGTGCGACCCGTCGTTTTGAAGGTAATTGAGTCTAGTTTCATTTAAAAATAGTCTCACAGTCTAGATATGTATAGATTTTTGTCAGCTTGCAAAAGAGTAGCAGGGTGTCTGTTTCAGAGTGTACTTTTTGCGAAAATTTTTCACGTTTTTAGTTATTTTTGGTCACGGGGCGTTAGAGTTCTTGGTTTCATGAATGCTTCTTTATATGTTAGAGGTGGGTATTATCTGATTAGGGTATATGTTTCATACGTTCAGTAACCTATATCACAATTTTGACACTTTAGTAACTTAGGCGAACTTATTGTCAAAGTTTAGTAAATTATTTGTATATTAACCCAAAAATTAACCAGTGTCACGTAGGAATTTAACCGGTACTAATGGGTTAAAACTAAGAAAGTAACATATGTAACCGGTTGCAACAGGTTAAGTAACTTAGATCTCAGTTTTGAAACTTTAGTAACTTAAGCCAACTCAAACTTTAATAACTTATATAAAATGTTCCTTCCTCTTATAACGATACGATGAAATTTTTACCAGGATACATTACTTTCGTTTTGAGATTGGATTGAAGACTACATGACTCCTTCTACAGATATGATCTTTTATCCAAAGGGACCCAATATGGAATCAATACTTAATGAAATAAATAAATAAATAAATAAATAAACACCCCAGTATCACATGGAATTATTTTACCATGTGAAAAACTTTACAGCAAAGTTATTAATTCAACTACTCACGCTAATCATTACTTGTATAAAACTAGCGTACAAAGTTCTTAGCATATGCATGTTATTGATATGAACATGAAAGATGATGAAAAGGTTGAAGGTACAGGGAACATTTTTGTTTTTTTACGTGTTTATGAAACGTTTTAATTAGGAATATATTTCATCTCTAATGTGCATTTTTAGTTTTAGGTTTATACCCGGTAACATTCAAATTACAACTTAATATGTTGGATAAATACCAACAAACATTGTAAGATAACACGGAATGTTGACTCAAATTAACTCCACACATGACATCAAATGTTACATTGTATTAATTAACGAATGAGCAAGGAAAAATATACAAGCTATTATCCCCCCTCATCTTTATCATCCTCCCTTACCTCCTTTTATGTAGATGAGGGGGGGGGGTACAATCCCTATAAAATACGAATTCCATAGGACGGTTACATGTTTGACTTGCAAGCCAAGCAACTAGTTTCCAATCTAAGTACAATTATAAACTCCACTTAAACAAAATACTATTAAACCCCTTATGATCATCGAAGCCACATTTAAACCTTCCTAAGTATTGCTACTACATATAACAATTTCCACCTTAGGAATATGTTAGCCTTTAAAGTTATGTTATAGTAGGGAATTGCAATAGTTATTAAGTACAAGGTCTAGTTTTGCCATTAGTGTAAAGTTAGGCTTGTAAAATAGTATAAATACCCTCCTAGTCTCAACTAGGAGGGTGAGATTCTCATTGTTACTTGGATGTGTGTGTGTTTTCTTTACTTTCTCTCTCAAGAAAACATACACACCTCCCCCATTCAATAATCTAATTCTACCATGTTTAACCTTTATTTCGAGTTTCCCCGACCTCCTGAACATGAATCTAGTCATTACAATTGGCATCAGAGCTAACCAGGGGCGAATCGTGGTGTTTTGTGGTGAAAAAAATGTGATTTTTGGTGTTTTTTCTAGGAAAAAGTACGTATTTCTTCGAGTAAAAATGAGTTTCTCCGAGTTAGCCTTGATAAAAATTCCGAGTAAGGAAGAAAAATTCCGAGTAAGGAAGAAAAATTTCCGAGTTAGGCATTTTTTTCCGAGCAAGGAATTTTCGAGTTAGGCATTGTTTTTCCGAGTAAGGAAGAAACATTTCCGAGTTAGGCATTGTTTTTCCGAGCAAGGAATTTTCGAGTAAGCAGAATTTTCGAGCAAGGAATTTTCGAGTAAGTAGAAATTTCCGAGTAAGGAATTTTGCGAGTAAGTGTAAATTTTCGAGCAAGGACTTTTCCGAGCAAGTATGAATTTTCCGAGTAAGGATACTTTCCGAGTTAGACTTGCATCTTCCGAGTACGGAACTTCCGAGTAAGACTTCCGACTAAGGTGTTCCGAGCAAGGAAAACATCGAGTATGCCAAAAAAAAAAAAAAAGAGAGTTTTTTGGCTGGAAAATTTGAGTAAAATTTAATTTGGATGAGCGACTTAACGTTCAATTTTTACTCTAAATTCAAATTCTGGTACAATGGTGAAAATTTTGGCCCAAAATTCAAATTTTTAGGTCAAAATTCGAATTTTTTCGGTAAAATTTGGCGTAAAAATTTCTAAAACTCAAATTTTCCTAGCATCCTTAGAATTGCATTTTATGGCATATTTCACACCAAAATCACAAATGATATTATTGGCCTACACCTCCAACATCACCACGTATAGCTTAAAAGATCCTGATCAAGATTCACAATCAAATGACAAATGGCTAAATGTTGTATGTTATCAACTGTGACTACAAGGATGATTCATTATTACTTATTTGAAGTTGAAGTGGAATATCACAGGTACGTGTACTTAGTATCTTGAAGAAATCAGGGTTGGTTGGATGCATGATTCTTCGAGATCCTTGTTTGGGCACTCATGGGCGTAGTGATTAAGTCTTGATTTATCTAGTTTTCATAGGTCAAGGGGTGGATGGACGAAGACCTAGTTAACTATCACTTAAAGGAGATACGTTGTAGTACTCAGTGTCACACAAAGATGTGGATAATTCAAGAGAGGTTTATATACAGTTAAGGAAGGTTGGATGGGTATATGAAATGACCTATGCTTTAAGGAGTTACGTTGTAGTGCTCAGTATAGGTTCTTAGTCACACTTTCGTGCAAGTTTAAGTCACAAGTTTGGGTTATTTTACTTCAATCTTAAGTTCGTCATAGTGGGTTTTCTCCATCAGTAGTCACTACAAAAAGCCGTTGTTTTTGATACAGGGGGTTGATAAAGAGTTAGACATTATAAATGGTATTATTAGTAGATTGGGTCTATCTACATCTTCTCACGGACTATATGAAGTGCTTCCAGTTAATACTTCACGTACACATCAGTATGCTGATTTTGATAAATCGTAACCAGCAGAGGAGAGAAATATGTAAAATCCTGTGATGATGGAACTATCCTGGAGAAAGAAAAGTGCATTTCCGGATCTTAATTGATTCAAGTGCTACGGTTTCAAGAAAAGTGCATTTCCGGATCTTAATTGATTCTGGTGCTACGTTTTCAACTTCGGGGGAGAGAAATCTTCCAACAAGTTACCTGTGACCAACGATATGGGTCAACTTATTACCTTGGTTTTATCATTTCATGTGTACGTTACGGACTGCTTTCTCATATGAAAGATAACTGGGAAGCATTTAGTGAGATGAAGATGTTGATAGTATATTCCCCCGAATGGAAAAATTTGAAGAAGGTCAAGTCTACAGTCTGTTCTTCATTTTCCACTGCATGTTAGAAGACTAAAGACGGAATGCATTTAAGTCACAAAAGACTTCTTCAGATTCATGGCAATCATCAGAAAGGTTGTCAGTTTGGGGGAGAGCACTAATTAGGAGAGAGTGAAAAAGTCATAATTGATCCCTAATTAGATTTGCTCACGTTGTTCTTCTGCAAGTAAAGAAATGGCAGCTGAGAAGATTCTGCAAGCTGAACGAAGTAATGAAGTTTGAAGACCATTCTCATGTCTTGTATTGAATTTTACTTGTAGGGAACATTGTAAGCAATTCCCGTATAACATCACTTTGGGGAGAGATTGTTAGCCTTTAAAGTTATGTTATAGTAGGGAATTGAAATAGTTATTAAGTACAAGGTCTAGTTTTGCCATTAGTGTAAAGTTAGGCTTGTAAAATAGTATAAATACCCTCCTAGTCTCAACTAGGAGGGTGGGATTCTCATTGTTACTTGGAGGTGTGTGTGTTTTCTTTACTTTCTCTCTCTAGAAAACATACACACCTCCCCCATTCAATAATCTAATTCTACCATGTTTAACCTTTATTTCGAGTTTCCCCGACCTCCTGAACATGAATCTAGTCATTACAGAATAATACTTAGGCATTAATGATACTCCGAATCTTCATCCAATGCTAGAACCTCCAATCAGTAACCTCCTTGTTAACGAATCATTGTATTCCGGTTTAGCTGCCTTAGGCCTCTTTTTCTTCCTTCTAGCAGCATTACCCTCTGCACCCTCTTGACTAGGTACTTCGGTTTTCATAATGTCTGCCCCCACCTTTGCACCAAGGTGCAATTGTTCTTGCTCTTTTAACAAGCAGTCAGTGTTTGTATTTACTTCAACTTGTCTAACCTCCAACTATCTTTGAGCCATTGTAGCATCATCGTTACTATCTTGAATAATCTCAGCTTCACGACTTACCTGAGCTCCTGGCAGTTCCACCTCAAACCAAACACGCTTATGAACATGTACTTCATGGACTCCTGTTTTAAAACCAGGCTCAGGTTATTTAAAACTAACTTGATTTGAACCTCCATGATTTTGTACACCAGTCCAATCAAGCTTTTTGAAGTTAAACCTAGTACTCATACTACTCATACTTCCTTAACCATGTTTTCACCTTGTCAAGTTGATTTAACCCTTTAGATACCCTAAAGACTCAATTTTCTCAACAAACCTCACAAGTCGAGTGCTAAACTTGCTTCTTTTGTAAAGATTAGTCTACTAGCTTTTAGGAAACCCTAAAGCTTTGATTATTCCATCTCAAGTCTACAACCTTGATATACCTCGTACTGCAAGCAATCATGTCTCTTGAATCCCAAGACAAAGCTAAACCTTACTTCTCTTCTAAGAATAGCAAAGGCTTGAATGCCAAGAAACCGCAGGCACCTTCAAACTTCATGTAGCATCCTGTAAAATTTCCCAGTCATTTGTAAATGTTAATCAAGAAGTAATCTATCATTACAGTTTACCTAACCATTTTTACAAGCACAATTTTTTATTTTTTATTTTATTTTATTTTTATTATGTTTATTATGCTACAATGAATCAGAACGTTGCTATGTGATTCACATTAGTTTGGGACGAGCTTACACACGTACCACGAAAATCCAAATTGCGAACAAATCCAAACCGGACCTTTGTTATTTATTATTAAGCCCAACAGACTAAAACCAAGCCCACTAATGTTAAGCCCATTAACCTTTATTCATTTAGTTCTAGCCGGTTCACCATGCCATCACTTGGCCTCATTTATTTGAGTTTTCGACATACAAGTCATGCAACAAAATACATAGATCGATTCACCTTACAACAAGGATTCAGGAATGACAAAACATATAAATTGGTACGATCGATTAATAGGCAAACGAACACAAAAGCTGAGCTAGGTTCGACCATTGTACAAACACTTTTAAATGTTAACCAAACTTTCTAAAACTTATGTTTTCCTAAGTCCATGCCTCGTTACTTAGCCAAGAGGGTTTCTATACGCCTCACAACATGTTTCCTAAATGATTTGGTCACGTATATAGTCGGTTGGACTTATAAAATGTCGAGCACCTCAAGTCCAATCCACTTACTTCCTTATTTTCACTAAACCGAATCACTCACACTTGCAACTCTCTTAAGCTAGTTTCAAATTCACTCAAGTACTCTAGGCCTAGCTGTAGTTTCCCAATCTCTTTATCCTAATCTCCTTAACATCCCATCGAGCCATGTTGTGTTTAAAATAAGAGTTATAACTAGTTCCATGCAAACCATTCATACGTACACTCTCAAACAATCACTATCAAATACATTTCAAGTATTTTCTCTACTGAGGTGCATACGAGAAGCAAAGGCCAACATTCCAAGGGATTATTCCACCTTGCAACCTACTAGTCATTGATCTCGACACGTTTTTTGGGTTCTTGAATGAGTTATGTTGTTACCCTCTTGATCGCTAGTCCATATTTGGTGTCCTCCCCACCCTTTATTGGTGTAGTAAGTCATTCATCCTAGTTTCCATACGTACCCATACTTATTCATATTACTTGCACGTTTAAAAATTCCAGCGTACCTTTCCTAGCTTTCACCATATATTTTGTACTCTCGTTAATCGTTTACATTTATAAAATGACATCCTCATTCCTTGTGTGGCCATGCATGAAGTAGCATAACCATTTATAACTTATATCAACGTATGCTAAGTTTTCGAGACTTGTTTTATAACCATGTTACCATTGTACCATAATTATGCCATAATATCAAAACTGGACCACTTGGTGATGTCGCTTATAAAACAGGCAATAAAATCATTTTTGTACATGTACCATATCGGGCTAGCGACCCAACCCACTTCTCCATAAGCTAAACAAATAAGCTGTGCTAATAAGCTACCTAGATAAGCTTAAGTATAACCTTTTCAAACCTATAAGCTAAGTGCACTTGAACGTTTTCTTAAACCATAAACCTTACCGAGTGGGCCTTAAAAGCCCAATAAGCTCAATAAGCAGTTTTACGAATAAGCAGTTTAAAAGCAGTTTTGTTAAGTTCAATATGATCCCTTTTAAGCCCACATTCAAGCCCAATCGATTTCGAACGAATGGACCTTTAAAAAAATGTTAACGGGCTGTTAATGGACCTTAAGGCCCAATAACTCGAAATAAGCTATTTTCAGGAAATAAGCTGTTTTGTATACTTTAATAAGCTGTTAGAAAGTTATTTAATAAACAGAATTGATGAATTCTAAAAATTGTGATTTTTGGACTAGAAATGCAAAAGTTATGCAAAATGGGTTAAAAGTGTAACTTTCCTATGAGTTAGTGTCAAAACTTTTATTTCGGTAATTTAAGGGTGGAAAATGAATATTTGGAAACCATGAGTGTTAAAATGTCATTTTAGAATAGTATAAACCTAAAATGCAAATATATTATAACTTGGGACTAAAAATGTAAAAGTTTAACCGTTAAGGTTAAAAGTGTAAATTCCATATACCTTGAAGGTTTATTCAGTAACTTTATTTTTATATATTCACACTAATGTTTTATAAATTTATATCCTAAGAAAACATTTAGACATTGTGTAAGAATTATTTAAATGACGTTACGTATATAAATATATATAACGAAGCTTTTTAACTAATGACATAACTTATCATCCACCAACTTTTGAGGGGATGATATCTATGGATACAATATACATAAAAACAAGATAATATTACATGTAATATTATTTTTGAACTTTAAGCATTTTAAGCATACAAGCCATCCTTGCCACAAACAAATTCGTTATCCCATACTATTTCCATAATCATTATTCGCGTTAAGTCAAGCTTAAACTATCGAAATCTCAGACTTCCATATTATTCAGGTCGTGTGTTGGAGCCGTCCCCATATTATATTTGACGTCACATTACTTTTTCTACTACAGATGAAGTGAGCTCATACTCCCACTTTTATATGTATTTTAAACTCGTGGTGTAACATCCCGTAATTTTCCCAATGATTAATACGTTATTACGACATAAATTAACCATTTTTACCAATAACAAATTTTTTTTTTTTTACTTTTGACAATCACAACGTTATTCACCAATTTCCTTGGAACGATACTCACACACATACTTTAATAATCTAAATGTCACAAATAAACTTAGAACGTTTATATTTAATAAATATACATTTTGATAATTAACCAAACTATATCAAAGTTTAACTTATATAAACGCAACAAGAAACGTTTACCTTGCCACATTTTCTCCCAACTCGACTTAACAACCATAATTTCCTCTTTATTTCTTCTTAGTTCGAACCACACCCACAAGGACCAACATCACAAATTCAGTTGTCTCTTCCTTTTGATTCTTACTGCCGACAAAACAAAATACAAGGAACCATGATTTAGTTTTGGTTCTTTCTCTTTGGACAAACTACACAAGGACAAAATCACACGTTATCTAATTCTTTTAAATCCCACGAGCTACAAACTAGGACCATGTGATGCTCCTTACACATGCAGTGACCACTGCCACACTCAACCTATTCTAACACTCAAATTCTCATGCCACTATAAAACAAACCAAGTATGACTTATATTCTTTTCTTTCTTCTGCTCGAATCATCACAAGGAAGATAGATTGAAACTCTTCTCATCACCTTCATCATATGTTACAAACCAAAACCGAACCTCTTGGAATTTAGTAATAAACGAATCACATGCAATATATATACTCCCTCACGTACACAACTCTCACACACTCAATTCACACCAACAAAATACTTCAACTCCTTGCTCACTGTTTTCAGTTGAGAATGAAGAGTCAAACAAAAGTCGATCCTTAGTGTGCCCAAGTAATCCAAGAATCACCCACAAGCTAGTTGATTTATCTTTCACTCACTCGACAGAAACTTAAAAACCAACAATCCATTTGTCCTCTCCTCTTGGTATTTACCGCCGGCCACAAGCATCACGAGCAACCATCATTGCCAACTCTTACACCACTCTTGCTACTGGTTTGGCTACTCTGGCACTCCATCATGATGTGTAATCATCACTCTCACTCTAACACTCAATGTTTCTCTTTTAAAATATCTTCGCATACTCCCAACAATGACCAAATAAATAAACATGGACAACTTCTTGTTTCTTCCTTCTCAGCTCAACATCACAAGGACGAATATGTTAAAACTCTTCTTATCATCTTCACATGTGCTACAAAAACCAAACCAACTCTATATATTTGTTGTGGGAATCGGTTCCTAAGACAACAAACAGAAACCACAGTGATCATGATTATCCTTACAAGTTTCACTTACACACTCAACCCTTCTTACTCTCTGTTCCTCACGCCACAATAGGATAAACGCATGAATACTAGAACTAAACTCCAAATAAAAGAATGTAACCCACTTGCATTCTTTGATCTATATATACGAGTACAGAAGGAAATCACGTACATACACTTCACTCTTAAACTCCCACCATGCAATATAACAACTCCATTCAAACATCACCAGCTCAGAACTAGCTCACTCGAAATAACTTGCACATTTGGAGTTTACTGTGTGGTCGAGTTCTATTATTCGAGCAAGCCAAAGAATTCTCGTTGGTCCTAACCCTCTCCTACGCGATTCTATCCACTCTTGAGATGTTGTAAGTTCCCTATACTCGTTTCAAATCCATTCCAAATCACTCTTTAATTTACTTCATATCGCATGTTGTTGTTCCCTTTACACGATTAGAGTTAACTAGAAAGTTAATCTATTTCGTGTTATGACTAATACAATGTTTAGGATTAATTCTAACAGTTATAAAACGTGAGTATAAAAACAACAATATTTTTCAACGTTTAAATTCTTATTAGAAATAATTCCAAGAATCTATACCCAAGTGTTTTGCGGAACAAACACTTGGGATTGAATAGACAAGGGTATGGGGTGTCTCCTATCGAAACTCAAGTTTTGCTTGAGTGGTAACAATATACCCACTGAGCTATCTCAGTGAGTTGTATACTCTTTGTAGGAGAGAAGTTTCTTTGCAAAAGTTCAAGACTTTAAATATACAAAGCACACTTTAACTTCTCTCACATCTGATCTATTTATACACAAGTAATCTAAGTATAAGTGATTAAATATAATACAAGTTGTTGAGGTTGCGTGTCTGACAATTACAAATAGTAATCGTCATTTCCAAGAACCAATAAGAAAGGGCCAAGAAGACTTTGGGAGTTGTTGGCTGACACTCCATGACTTTTAGCCGCAATAGGGAAGGTTGGATCTGACAAGAGAAGAGTGTTGGGTTTACACTCTTATCTTCTCAGATCTTTTCCCTATCGTTCCCGCCTTTTCTTCAGGCTATGATTCCTCAGTCTTCAATCACTTTGTTATTGAGGAGACTGGGGTTCAGTGAGTTCTTGTCCAATACTCACTGAACCATCATCTTCTTCTTTGGCTTAAGTCCGACTCAGGGAGTACCGCCTTCCTGAGAAGTGAATCCTTCTTCTTGAATTCGTCTTAAGCATCTTGAAGATGACTCACTGAGAGGCTGTTTTCTCAGTGACTTGAATTGTTCTCGGTTTAAGTTTAACACTTAGTTAATTTGTGTCCTGATGAGGCGAAAAGTGTACCGCTTTTAAGGGGTCATTTAAGCCTTAAATCATATTTATTTGATCAAATATTGCCCTAAATCGTTCCTTTTGTCATTTTAGGTACTTTTGAGGAGAAATCTGGAAAAGGAGGCATTTTGGACGTTTTTGGAGCATTAAAGTGAAGAAAACGGCAAACTCTCAAAAATCGGCTAAAAGTTACTCTTGACGGCGTCAAGATTTACTCTAGACGGCGTCATGCTTTGGCAAGAAAAGTTGGACGTGAAATTTACTCATGATAATCCAGTGAAAATAGCATGTGAATTCTGACGGCGTCACGCTTTAACTTGATCAAGGGCGTCACGGCTTAAATCATAAGGGGACGGCGTCACGTTCATGGTTCGACGGCGTCAAGCCTTGATAAGCCAGAATGGATTTTTGAAGAGCTAAAGAGGGACGGCGTCAAGAAGGTCATCCGGGAACCCTAGAAGCGGCGAGGTGACGGCGTCACACTCCATAAGGTGACGCCGTCAGATCCAAAAATCTATATATAGTTTTCTAATCTTTTGTCATTAAGGAGAGCTTAGTGTGTGGAATTTTGGGATAAAACCCTAAGACGATTTTAGCTACTTTTTCAGGGCTTTTTGCCTTGAGATCTTCCATGTTTCATTGAAAGATAAGTTATCAATTAATCATTCAATATGTCTATGTGTTGTTTGATTCTATCTTATTCTTGTCTTTTGTTTAACATGTTAGGCTAAATTTATCTTGTGTTTGCTTAGATCTAATGAAACCTAGCTATTGATTATTGGTTGTTAGTGTGTTATTAGTTGTATTGGATGATTGTTTATCTATGTTAGGCTTAAGAAAACTGGCTAACTTCCTATTCGGTAACTTGCTTGAACGTCTTAAGAAACATGAACCAAATGCGTACTAAAGGTTTTTATGGTTGTATTTAATGCACAAGCGAATTCTAGTGATCCCATGTTAGGAGCTTCCTAGCCGGCTCGACATAGGAGTGAAGTAGGAGCTTGTAGAGTTGGGGAAGTAAGTACGCCACCCCACGAATGGTATTAAGGAATACACCCGTCATCCACGCGACTAATACACACTAATTAACCGGTAAAAGATAGTTAGGGAGTAAGGAAATCTAAGTAAACACATTTCTCTACACATAAGTTTCTCACCACATTTTATTTTCAGTTATTTATTTTATTTGCATCCGTAGTAATTTTGGGTTAGTTGACTAGCAACTAATTCCGCCCACTCCTTCAAACCCGAGATTTTACTTGCTTTCATAAAAACTATAAAAACATAAAAAAGAATCTTCCTCAACCCTTAGACCTAATTAGAGTAGCCTTTCATACCTAACGAACACTATTCCCTGTGGAGAACGATCAATCCCCCGTACTTACCACTACACTATACTACATCGGTCAGGTACACTGCCTGGTGGGGTTGTAAGCCTCTTGAGATCCCTCGAGAGGTAAAACCTGTTGTAAGGTTACAAAACCACGCAATCAAGTTTTTGGCGCCGCTGCCGGGGAATAGTTATTGTTTAGGTTGAATTTTTATTTCTATTAGGTCTACTCACTAGATTCCTTTCTAGTGAGATTTTTGTTTTATTTTTCTAGGTTTTCTTTAGTCTATCTATTTTCTTTGTGCTTTTGTTCGTAACAGATTTTCATTAACTATTCAGTTCGCCATTATGGAAAACGCGAATCCACCCCTTACACCTGGCGAAGTGGCTTTGTTGCGTAGCCAACTTGAGAATGAGATTAGTGAGCTCAGGGAGCTTAGTAGAATGATTGAATATAGAGCTTGATTATGCCTTGAACAACTTAGGGACCGCCATATACTCAGATAATTACTTAGAACGTAATAATCTTACGGTTGATAAGTTGATTGAGAAAATTAAGGAAGTGAAGGTAGATCCTAGGTTTGATGATTATTTCAATGAATACCCCACTAAGGAGGAGATTGCTTACTATAACAACCTAGTTGATAACCCTCGACCACCTTTTGTTAGAATTGACCCAAAGATTAAGAGAGGTGATCCCGGGAATGTGAAGATACCATGTATGATTGGGTACCAATACGTTGAGCATGCTTAAATTGACTGTGAATCCCCAATAAACGTTATGTCCTCAGGCCTCTATAGCCAAATCATGAACACACCACTTGAGCCTAGGATGGACCCCAAGTGTCCAGGCGGAGTTTGTAACTTCGTTGGAAGAATTAAGGATATACATATCCTTGTTGGGAGCTTTACCTTTGTCACCAACTTCATGATTTTAGAAGATATGGCAAGTGTTGTTGACTGCCGCCTATCTCGCGTTGTGTTAGGTAAGCCATTTATCGAAGCATCCAATTTAAGGTATGACCGTTTGAAAGGCACGGTTCAGTTTTCTAATCACATAGATAGGATCACATATAGGATGCCTTATCGGGTTAATGAGTTTTGTTTTGTGCCTCGATTTGACATGGACAACATTGGTGCGATTGAGGACATCAATGAAGAGGATAAAGAAAAAGGCATGGACCATGTTTGGAATAGGAGAAGCCTTTATTATAAAGATTGCTTAAACCTTGGACCTAAATACAAAATTGATATGGAGGTTGTTAGGATGATTAGAGGGGCAATTGAGAAGCAAAACGGAAAAACGTAGACCCCGTGACTTAGAGTCTAGCTACAAGACTCGTTAATAAAGAAAAGCGCTTCTTGGGAGGCAACCCAAGCTTTATTTGTTTTATTTGCTTTGTGTGTTTATTTATTTGTTTGTTTGTTTTTATTTGTTTCCGTATGTGTGTTTAATTTTTATTATTATTGGTTCATGTTAAAAACTAATTTGTGAAAATGCTTTATGTTGTTTTTAACTTCGTCTTAACTACATATAAAGGTATTTTGCAAAAGATAAGTGTACGGGAAATCTAAATCGGTTTATTAGAACACAAATTAACATGAATCGTAATAATAATAAATTAGCATACATATTAGTGTTTGTTTGAGTCAAATGCTAGTATCGAGTCATAATGAGGTTTTGCAGGATTTCCAGGAAGTAAGGTAAAGGTTTTTCCAGAAATTTTCCGGAAACTAAAAATGAAAATTTTTGTCAGGTCATTTCTGACGGCGTCAGGGGTTATAACCTGACGGCGTCAGATTTAATTTCCAGAAATTTTTGAAAGTTTTGTTTTCATAAAAAGTTTTTATTAAAATCTCCAACTTATAATCTCCAGGAATCTGCAAAATTATCATTCCACAAGCATTATATCCTTATATATAGATTTTATCCCGCCGATGTTATGCAGGTTTTCGTGTTTGTTTTCTCAGGTTTAACAGGTTATTTTGGACAAGGAGATGTTTTTGGAATCAAGCTTATGGCGATGCATTAGTCATGGAGCTTCAACATTCTCTTTGGAGGAAGATCTAACCGTGTAATTTCATTATCCACCGAGCGAATCAGGGGAGTATTTGATTTCATTCTTTTACTTTTTGCTTTTACATCTTATTATTTGAACATTGGGGACAATGTTCATCTTAAGTGTAAGGGGAGGGTAAAAGTACGATTTTAGAGAATACAATTGCGCTTGATTTTTGTTTGTTTAATAGTAGATGTGTAATAAAACTGAGAGAAATACTTGTTAAGGTAATTTTATTGCCAAATTTAAAATTTTTTACAACATTTAGGAGTGAAACTTTGATCTTAATGAGCGTCTCATGGATAGGAATTATATGACTAGCACAAAAACCGTACCACTAAAAAATTTTCCACCCCAAATATGTGAGGTTCGCCCCTAGAATTGGTAGGAAAAGCATTTATGCTATGATGTGTGTACCGGTAGCACTTAGATTCTAGAACTTGCGTTAGGACCATTCCGAGGCCACAAGTGAGACTACATTCGTGTAGTTAGATTTACTACATGATAAGAGGCATTAGGATTAACCCATTGTTTTACACCTGTGTTTTTGTTATAATTACTTTGGCTACATTGGTCAAGTAATTCTCCCACACCCTTTGCGTTGTACTCATTTTTAGTACACGATACCCCTAGTACACCCCTCAGAGCCTATCTTTTCGTTTCAACCTTTAAGCATTTTACTTAAAGGAAGAATTTGTTACACCCCACTTAAATGTACACCCAAATCGCCTTAGCCTACCTTGTATGCACTCATTTTTTGTGCATTATTGTTACAACATTTGTTTAAACCCAAGTTAATTATCTAGTTGATTACATGGTTGCTAAGTCGAGTCATATCCTTGTACATATTGTTTTGGGACGATTGGGACTCATGGGTAAAGTACTAGTGTAATGGAGTAATGGGGAAGAACATCATTTATTACCCCCATATGTGCTAAATATTTTAAAAGTACTCCAAGTTTTTCAATTATCTTAATTCGAGTCATTAGATTAGTATTTGTAAAGTTATGTAAAAATTCAAGTGTAAGGGGAATGCAACGCCCCTTTAATGTATTATTTTGGATGGTAGGGCAAAAGTGTATGCAAAAAAAAAAAAAAAAAAAAAAAAAAAAAAAAAAATCAAGAAAAACACAAAAAAATGAGAAAAAGAAAAGTAGAAAAAACATACGGACTACCATCCCGTTTTATTTTATGTTTATTTTATGTTTTTGTTATTTTATCATTAGCTTAAGATCGAGTCTAGTCTTGGCTTAGCAACATTGTATAGTACATGTAATTGATCAAGATTTTTAACTCGCCACCAGTAAAATATCCTTTATCCAACAAAACCGTGTTTTCCTTTTCCCTACACCTAACGTTATAACCCATTTAAAAGCCCTCTTTGATAGTTTATCTTAGGTGCTTACGCCTAGTGGAGGAGGTTTTCGATCCTTTCCCAAGCCTATGGTAATCTATTTGCTATGACAGGTAGTGAGAGATATTTTCCGTTTTCATTTATGAGATTTATTTTGATGAAACTTGAGAGATGTGAGTATCTAAACACTACTTGTGAGGTGCTAGTATGTAATCCCCGTGCTTATTATGATTGAAGTGGAACGATTATTTGTTGTAATTACTTTTATGTTAGCATTAAATGACCCCTAACTTGTATTTTGATTAGAATAAAAGCGCATTTGCTTGAGGACAAGCAAATCTCAAGTGTAAGGGTATTTGATGAGGCGAAAAGTGTACCGCTTTTAAGGGGTCATTTAAGCCTTAAATCGTATTTATTTGATCAAATATTACCCTAAATCGTTCCTTTTGTCATTTTAGGTACTTTTGAGGAGAAATCTGGAAAAGGAGGCATTTTGGACGTTTTTGGAGCATTAAAGTGAAGAAAACGGCAAAGTCTCAAAAATCGGCTAAAAGTTACTCTTGACGGCGTCAAGATTTACTCTAGACGGCGTCATGCTTTGGCAAGAAAAGTTGGACGTGAAATTTACTCATGATAAGCCAGTGAAAATAGCATGTGAATTCTGACGGCGTCACGCTTTAACTTGATCAAGGGCGTCACGGCTTAAATCATAAGGGGACGGTGTCACGTTCATGGTTCGACGGCGTCAAGCCTTGATAAGCCAGAATGGATTTTTGAAGAGCTAAAGAGGGACGGCGTCAAGAAGGTCATCCGGGAACCCTAGAAGCGGCGAGGTGACGGCGTCACACTCCATAAGGTGACGCCGTCAGATCCAAAAATCTATATATAGTTTTCTAATCTTTTGTCATTAAGGAGAGCTTAGTGTGTGGAATTTTGGGATAAAACCCTAAGACGATTTTAGCTACTTTTTCAGGGCTTTTTGCCTTGAGATCTTCCATGTTTCATTGAAAGATAAGTTATCAATTAATCATTCAATATGTCTATGTGTTGTTTGATTCTATCTTATTCTTGTCTTTTGTTTAACATGTTAGGCTAAATTTATCTTGTGTTTGCTTAGATCTAATGAAACCTAGCTATTGATTATTGGTTGTTAGTGTGTTATTAGTTGTATTGGATGATTGTTTATCTATGTTAGGCTTAAGAAAACTGGCTAAATTCCTATTCGGTAACTTGCTTGAACGTCTTAAGAAACATGAACCAAATGCGTACTAAAGGTTTTTATGGTTGTATTTAATGCACAAGCGAATTCTAGTGATCCCATGTTAGGAGCTTCCTAGCCGGCTCGACATAGGAGTGAAGTAGGAGCTTGTAGAGTTGGGGAAGTAAGTACGCCACCCCACGAATGGTATTAAGGAATACACCCGTCATCCACGCGACTAATACACACTAATTAACCGGTAAAAGATAGTTAGGGAGTAAGGAAATCTAAGTAAACACATTTCTCTACACATAAGTTTCTCACCACATTTTATTTTCAGTTATTTATTTTATTTGCATCCGTAGTAATTTTGGGTTAGTTGACTAGCAACTAATTCCGCCCACTCCTTCAAACCCGAGATTTTACTTGCTTTCATAAAAACTATAAAAACATAAAAAAGAATCTTCCTCAACCCTTAGACCTAATTAGAGTAGCCTTTCATACCTAACGAACACTATTCCCTGTGGAGAACGATCAATCCCCCGTACTTACCACTACACTATACTACATCGGTCAGGTACACTGCCTGGTGGGGTTGTAAGCCTCTTGAGATCCCTCGAGAGGTAAAACCTGTTGTAAGGTTACAAAACCACGCAATCATGTCCAAATCATGTTTTACGTATTCTTGGGTTTTACATAACCCAACAATCTCCCCCTATTTGGATATAAATTATTCCTAAGTGTTTTGATCAGTATGAGTGAGCTAAAGTCTTCTGCTCATACTGAATGTACTAGAAAATAAACAAGGATACTGATATAGCAAAACATTCATCAATTTATTCATATCATTACATGTCCTATTATTCTAAGTACAAAATACTCATGGTTCCTCAACAAGACCCATGAGTTCAAGCTTCGCCTTCTTTGACATCAACACCTCTTTGTCAGGTCGTTCTTTCATCAACTGATCCATTAACTTTACAAACTCCTCTTTCAGGTCTCCTGATATTAAGCGCCATCAGTTTGTAAGCAAGGAGTGTTGTTGTTTCTACTTTGTCGATGTCAGAGATTCTTTGAAAGGCTTCCTGACCAAACTCATCCACAAAGAAGATGCCATACTCAGGTTCCTTAATGACTAGGTTGGGACGGAATTTGACTCCCTGAGGAGGAACTCTATTGCAGTGAAGTGCAGCTATATATTGTTCAGGCTCCATAGCTACAGCTTTCCTTTTCTTCCCAACCTTCTGAGTAAACTCAGGGATAGTTAGTCCCTGAGAAGCAAGTGCCTCATCATGGTTAATGCCCAGACTCTTTGCCACTCTTGCAAGTTCCTCATACTTAGCACTCAGTGACTTGATGATGATTGGGGCATTCTTGCTTGCGGTTTTCTTCCTTAGGATTGGCATCATCATATCCCATTCTCTTAACCCATAGTCTGAGAATTTGACAGTTGGAAGATGTTCAGACTTTCTTGGGCCTCTATGGATTGTTAAGCTCAGAGGTTTGGTGGGGTGAATGGTGATGTCAGTTATTTTGCCTTCACCTTTGGTATTGGTCATGTGCCATACATACCTCTCATAAATCCTCTGCCTCTTTTCTTCCTTAAGTTTGGCTTGTTTGTTGTGTTCCTTAAGGATTTCAGCCTGAAGCTTGAGAAACTCATCCCCTTTGATGTCCTTCTGCTCAGACTCCTTGATCACTTCTTTGGCAACCTTAGAGATTTCAGACCTGTTGAGTACCAGTTCCTTCTCTCTTTCCTTCCTGAGCTCTTCTTGGTGTAAAATTTCAGCCAGTTGATCAGGAGTCCCATAGACCCTTCTCCCATCCTCTAAATCAACATAGAATGGTGCATCAGGATCTGCACGTCTTTCAGAAGAAGCCTTGACTAAGAGTGATTCAGGAGGAGGGTTTGTTTCAGTCACCATGATTTTCTTCCCTTTGTCAATGGGAGGAGGTTGATTGGTGGATGTCTCAGGGACAGTCACTAAAGCAGAATTGGGATCAGGGATTGGAGGATCATCAATTTTCTCCCCCTCAGCAGATGGCGGAGCTTCAGTGGAGACACCTGCTGACTGAGGAGGTGGAGGAGTATGAGAGGCCTGAAGAATGGATAAAATGTTGGAGACCATAGACTTTGTTTCAGAAGTCTCATTCTTCACGGCACTCAGTTCGGTAGCCATTTCCCTCTGGTGGGTGGTGAGTTCAGTTACTTGGGTGGTGTAGTGTTTGACCAGCTCATTATGTGTTGTTGAGAGCTGCTCAAAGGCTGAGGAGATTTTGATCAGGTGCTCCTTGGATGTATTAACAGCCTGAGAAATGGACTCTTGCTGTGTCCTTAATCCTTGAAGATCTACCCCCTGAAGGAGCTTTAGAAGCTCAGTTATGCTGGTGGAGGTGTTAGCCTGAGAGGCCAAGTATGCATCCAATCTTGTGACAAAAGTGGGATCATCTGCAAGATGTTCTTGTACTGATTCTATAGCCTTGAGGATGTTGGACAGATCCTGATGCTGTCCAGTGGCTATGTCATCTACAGATTTGTTTAGGTCGCCAAGTTGTTTATCAGTGAGGGTGGCGGCCTGAAGAATCTTTGCCTGAGATTCTTCCACTGAAGCCCTGAAGTCAGCATAGGAGGATGCCACTTCAGTGTGCTTATCCCATAGCTCATCCGCAACAGAGTTGTAAAGACCTTCGTTGGCTTTGCGAAGGACTCTTGCCATTTGTCTTTCAGAAGCCGGATGAGCATTGTCATACTTTTGCAACCACTTGGGAGTGGTTGAAGCACCTGATGATGATGATGAGGTTGATGAAGAGCTGGTTGGTTGATCATCAGGATGAGGTGAAGAATGTTGTTTCTCAGAGGGCTGAGGAGGGCTTACTTGTGTTTCCATTTCCTCCTCAGCATCAGGGATTTCATCATCACCAAAATCTATCTCCTCCTCTGACTCATCAGCCAACAAATTTTTATAGTCAGCCAGAGAAGGAGCCTTCAGTAAATCCGGCTCCCCCTCAGAAGAGGGCTCACCTTCGTTGTGGCCAGGTCCTGATTCTTTTGTCATAATAACTGGTGGGGTTTGACCAGCCTGACTAGTCATAATAACTGGGGGGGTTTGCCCAGCCTGACTTTTAGAATCAGTTCCTGAGAGAACAAAAATGCCTGAGGTGGGTTTGGGTTCCGTATCGGCGGGTGGTTTAAATCCCTCCGAGTCTTTGTCCCCCTGAGCGCCTTCATCCACTAATGGGTGTTTTTTAGTGGAATCATGAGGCACTCCTTGTGAAGATGTATGGACCCCCTTCCCATCAGGATTGGTCTGTCCTTTTGGGGATTTAGGGTCCTGAACTCCCTGAGACCCTGAGTGTGATTGCTTAGGGACGTTAGCAGGATGTGAGTGGGTATGGGTCCCCTTCTCAGTGGAGTAGTACTGCTCCATCGAGGATATAGAACCCTGAACTCCCTCAGGCTCTGATTGTGATTTATCAGTGCCTTCATTAGGATGTGAGTGGGTGGATGCTCCTGACCCATCTGACTTGTTTTTGTCAGAAGGGACATTTGGAAAGGGTTTGCCCGAGGATACTGAGGATGATTGCTCAGCACCCTCCGGTGGCGTTTGTTTTGTGGCCAAAGTGGTCTCTTGTATGGGAGTCTGAGAGGTCAAGGTCACAACAACTTTCTTGGTGCCTGAGGCAACAGTCTCAGTGACGAGTGGTTTAGGTCTAACCACCTTACTGGATTGTCCCCCTTTCCCTTTCTTCTTCTTCACCTTCTTGGTTGGTGAAGGAACTGGTGAGCATACATTTTCACCCTGAATCACCGTTAACATGTAGGTGGTCAGGGCGACCGGTTGTACCTCAGTAATGTCACTACTAAAGTTGGTCTTATGCAAGATGTCAGGTTTTGTACCTTCATCGTCAGACCTTAAGTAGTCAGGACCAAGAAGATCCTGAAGCACACAGGAAATGAACCTAGGATAAGACATATGTCTTTGCCTATGTTTCCCTGAGAGCTTTGACACGAGGTCTCGGAAGATTATTCCTCCGATATCTATTTTTCTACCCTCCAAGAGACTGAACATCATCAATTGTTGTGATGAGTTCAACTGCTCAGTGGAGGATTTGTTTCCTCCGAGTACCTGAATGATGAATGTCATCATAAGTCTCCAGACAGGGTGAAACCATGTCTTCACTATTGGAGCCTTTGCCAACAAGGCTTCAGGAGACTCGCCAGGACGCCTAACATCATGTGGCCCTAGGAAAAGCATTTCCGCTTTTATTTCCTGATCAGTAGGGTTAGCCTCAAAGTTCTCAACAAAGTTAAGACCAGTGGCCATGATGAAGGTCTTGTAGTTCAGGGAGAGAGTCTTAGTTCCATTCATCACAGTGAAAGTGATGATAGACTCTTTGGTGTCCTTAGGGCTAGTAGCCGTTGCGGTACACCAAAACTCCCTGAGATAGTCATTATAGATGACTTCTGGGGTGGTTGTAAAGGCTGTGGCAAGGAAGCAGTTTTGTAAATACTTAACTACATCCTTGTAACCCGCATATTGCTGCGGGTAATGGAAATTTCCAACCACATTGTTTTTGGTCAGGTCCACGCCCTCCATTGTGAAGCTCACATTTGGGGCGGTGGTAATAGCATTAGAGGAAGCCATTTTATGATCGGGTTTAGGTCGAAAAAATGGTTGGATATTTCTTAATGCTAAGAACACACACACAATTTGTTTGAGAAATAAAAAGGGCAGAGTTTGCTTATAAATTTCTAAAAAACGTGTGTGTGTATTCTTTTGGATGGGTATTTATAGGATAGTGGAGATGGGGGTATTTTTGGTATTTGAGTGATCTTATTTAATCAAAATATATTTATTGGAAGTTATTTTGAATAAAATGTTTGAGATCCGCATTAAATGCCACCACTCCACTTTTCCTCTTTTTTTCTCAATTGGCAGAGTGAACAGTTGAGTAGTTTCTGCAAAAGGAGAAGTTGTAGAGTTTCCATCATCACACAGTGTTTTGTGTGAGAGAGGGCATTGAATGCCAAGTTGGGAAGTGGGGGCCCATTGGGTGTATGCCAGAAAGGCAAAAAGAACAAATATTCTTGAATTAAATATAAGTTCAGTTACCAACCTCGGACATTTACTAACTAGATACTTAGAGCATTTAAGTCAGTATTTAATGTCTTTTTCAGGGCCCTGAATGACTTTTCATTCAGTGAAGGTATTTCAGGGACTTGGGACTAGTCACTGATGATTCAGGAATATGGAATGATTCCTGAGAGACAAGGATTCAGGAACTTGGGTTTAGTTCCTGAGGATGAGGATTAGTGAAATAATTCACTGAAGAACACATTGAGTCAGGGACCTGAGATTATAAGAATTTACACTTCAGTTGGTAGGAATCAATCAGTGGACTAATTCTCTATGTCCAACATTCCTAATTCAGCTTTCAGTCTTGTGAAAGTTGGTTCATCCAAAGGTTTGGTGAAGATATCAGCTAACTGATATTCAGTAGGAATGAAGTGTAATTCAATGTCACCATTCATGACATGGTCCCTGATGAAGTGATATCTGATATCAATGTGTTTTGTTCTCTGATGAAGAATAGGGTTGTTTGAGATTGCAATTGCACTTGTGTTATCACAAAAGATGGGTACCATCTTATACTGAATTCCATAGTCACTGAGTTGACTTTTCATCCAGAGTACATTTGCACAACAACTAGCTGCTGCAACATATTCAGCCTCAGCTGAGGATAAGGCAACTGATTGTTGCTTCTTAGCACTCCAACAGACTAATTTCCCACCAAGGATTTGGCAAGAGCCTGAGGTGCTTTTTCTGTCCATGTTGCATCCAGCATAGTCAGAGTCTGAGTATCCTTTGAGATCAAGTCCTGAGCACTTTGGATAGTATAATCCAAGGTTAGGAGTGCCCTTCAGGTACCTGAATATCCTTTTCACAACAGTGATATGAGATTCTCTTGGGTCAGATTGATATCTGGCACATAGACATACTGAGAATTGGATATCAGGTCTTGATGCAAGTAGATACATCACTGATCCTATCATTCCTCTAAAGAGAGTTTGATTTACTGGTTTAGCAGTTAGATCAGGACCAAGGTTGTTTGGGGGTACCATGGGAGTTTTGACTGAGGCACAGTCACTGAGATCATACTTCTTCAGTAGATTCTTTACATACTTCTCTTGACTGATAGTGGTTCCTCTATCAGTCTGCTTGACCTGAAGACCAAGAAAGTATGTCAGTTCTCCCATCATTCTCATTTCAAACTTCTTTGCCATTAGTTTTTCAAATTGTTTGCAAAGTTTGAAACTTGTTGAGCCAAAGATGATGTCATCAACATACACTTGTACTAGTATGACATCATTATTTGTCTTATAGATAAACAATGTGTTGTCTATCTTGCCTCTGACAAATTTTTTTTGGATTAAGAAGGCTGAGAGAGTCTCATACCATGCCCTGGGAGCTTGTTTCAGTCCATAAAGGGCTTTGTTAAGCTTACAGACATGATCAGGAGACTCATGACTTTCAAATCCAGGAGGTTGCTCAACATAGACTTCTTCTTTCAGTGAACTATTTAAGAATGCACTTTTAACATCCATTTGGTACACCTTGAAGTTCATGTATGTAGCAAAATCAAGGAAGATCCTGATGGCTTCCATCCTTGCTACTGGTGCAAATGTTTCCTCATAGTCAATGCCTTCTTGTTGATTAAAGCCTTTGGCTACAAGTCTGGCTTTGTTTTTAATGACTATGCCATTTTCATCAGTTTTGTTTTTGAATACCCATTTCATGCCAATGACTGAGACATTCTCAGGACATTTGACCAAGGTCATTACCTTGTTTCTGTCAAATTGTTCCAGTTCATCATGCATGGCCTGAACCCAACTTGGATGTTTAAGTGCTTCTTTAACACTTTTGGGTTCAATTGTGGAAATGAAGTCCACAAATAGGCATTCATTGGATGAGGCTGCTCTTAGACTAGCAGCCATGCTCCTGGTGAGCATGCCTTCAGTAGGCTCTCCAATAATATTGACAAGTTCAATATCCTGAGACCTAGTCCAACTTTCTTGAGGTCCTGGATACTGATTTGAACTTATGGAGGCCTGATTGGGTAGAGGGTTTGGTTCTGGAGTAGACACATGATCATTGATTGGATCTTGAGTGTCTATCAGATCACTGAGATTGTTTGGATCTTGAGTATTTTGAACTGGTTGATTGATATCATCAGTATGTGTATGTGTCTCAACGAACTCAGTGATGGTTGGGTTAGGTAGGTTGTGGGGAATTATGTAATAGGAGAGATTAGCATCATCTTGATACTGAGTAGAAGGATTGTTTTCAGTCAGATATTCATCAGGAGGATATCTTGAAGAATTATCAATTCCTATCTCTTCTACTGAGGCAGTTGAGAACCTGATAGCATCAGTGCTCTCATCAAAGGTAACATGAAATGTTTCCTCAGTCTGATGTCTCCTTGTGTTGAACACTTTGAAGGCTTTTGAGACAAGTGAGTATCCCAGGAAGTATCCATCATCAGCTTTTGCATCAAATTTCCCTAAGTGATCCTTGTGATTATGAATAAACACAGGACACCCAAAGACATGAAAGTAGCTGATGTCAGGGATTCTTCCTTTGAATAACTCATATGGGGTTTTCCCATGTCTCTTGACAATTATGGATCTGTTTTGTGTATAGCAGGCAGTTTTGACTGCTTCAGTCCAAAAATGGTTAGAGAGGACTGATCCACATAGCATTGTCCTAGCAGCTTCAATGAGTGTTCTGTTTTTCCTCTCAGCTACACCATTTTGTTCAGGTGTGTATGGAGAGGAAAAGTTTTGGGAAATACCTTTCTCATCACAGAAACATTCAAGTTCAATATTTTTGAACTCAGTCCCATTGTCAGTTCTAATTTGTTTAACCTTAATGTCATTTTGATTTTCAATGTTCCTGACAAAGGACATGATTGTTTCAGCTGCCTGACTCTTTTTGATCAGGAAGAATACCCAGGTGTATCTTGAGTATTCATCCACTATGACCAGAGTATACTTCTCATGGTTAATAGACCTTGGACTGACAGGTCCAAATAGATCCATATGGAGAAGATGTAGGCAGTTCCTGATGGAAAAGTTGGTTTTGGTTTTAAAGGATGCTCTGTGATGTTTACCTTTTTCACAAGCTGAGCATGGTTTATCCTTAGAAAACACAAGAGATGGTAAGCCAAGGACCTTGTTTTGTTTTACAAGATTGTTAATGTTTTTAAAGTTCAGGTGGGTAAGTCTCTTATGCCAAAGCCAGTTGAGAGTATCAGTGGCTTTAGCAAAGAGACAAGTTCCATCTTGAGTTAGACTGGACATGTCTAATACATAAACATCTTGTGTTCTTGGTGCAATGAGGACAATTTCCTTATTTGCATTGAAGATGGTTCCTTGCTTATCATCAAACTGAACTATGTATTTTGCATCACATAGTTGACTGACACTGATCAGATTATACTTAAGACCATTTACATATGCTATCCTAGTAAAGATTATACCATTGCAGTTTACTGAACCATAACCTTCAGTGAGACATGATGAATTATCAGCAAATATCACTTTGGGTCCTGGTTCTTCCACATATTTGTGCAGACATTCCTTAACACCAGTCATGCTCCTTGAACATCCACTATCTAGATGCCAAACAGGATCCCTGGCATGCTTCGGCACAAATAGTAAACTAGGTCAGTTCTTTCTAGGACTCCATTTCATGGAGGGTTTGGTATTGAAGGTCTTTATGAAAGAATTAATTGATTCATGGTCAGAGGTTGAGTGGACTGAGCTACCACATGTTTTGCATTTGGTTGTAGGGGTAGCCTCAGTAGTCTGAGAGGATTGTTTCATTCCTCTTCTCGACTGAATGACCTTCTCTTTTCCTGAGGATTTCTGAGTGGAACTTCCACTAGATTCACAATGTTTGTCATATTGACAATCCTCAGGGTGGTGGTCATTGAATCCACACAGAGGGCAGGGTGGAAAAGGCTTGGCCTTTTGCTTCTGTTTCTGCTTAGAATCTGAAGGGTAGTTCAGGCACTGAGCCTTAAGTCCTGAAAAGTTTGACATGACTGAGCATTGTTTATGATCAGAAGTCCTGTGATCTTCCTTTTTGCAAATCATGCAATAAAGGACTCTATAACAATCATCAGTGAGATGATTTGTATAGTTGCATAGCTCACATCTTTTCAGGGGTTTTGTGCGTTTGGATTTGGTCTTTGAGGAAGTAGGTTTTTGTTCCTTCTTGGATTGAGAAGATTTCTCAGAAGATGCAATCTTCTCTCCTAGCTTCCTGACCATTTCAGCCAACTGATCAAATTTTGAGTCAGGGCTTTGGGTTGTTACTTCAGAAGGGACTGAAGTTAATGAGTCATCAGTATTTACTGAGACATCAAGGTTTGCTCTCTTCAGGATGGTTGTTCCCTTTCCTGATCTCTCCTTTGGAGAGTGTGGTGAGAAGACCATAGGTGGGAGGCCTAAGTTAGGTGTAGCACCCTGAAGGGTATTCAGTGGAGGAAGTGGAGGGTATGATTCTGATTCAGACTCATCCAAGGACTCAGTGAGTGGTTCAGTGAGTTCAAGCTTACTGAGTTTTTCAGTGAGTCCAAGCATATTTTTCAACGCCTGACTTTCAGGAAGCAAGATCTTTCCAGTCTCAAAGTTTGGTAACTTACTGACTGGGTTGTCCCTGACAATCCAGTCATTTGACTTGGGAAGTAATTCTTGCTCAAAAGATATGCCAGCTGGAACAAAGTTCATTTCATTTTGACACACAGTTGGATCAACCATAAGAGGGTCAATACCAATGGTTTTCTGAGAGATTAATCCCACAGTGTCAAAAACCTTAGGGTTCTTCTTGGTCCAGCTTTGAATAATGGCCTTTTCTTTGTTAAGTTCAGTTTGAAGGACTTGGTTTTGTTTCAAAATCTCAGTGTTCTGAATTTGTAGAGTTATTGTTTCTAGTTTGGCTTGCTTAAGTACAAGCAGTTCATCTCTACATTTGTTCAATTCTGACACAATATTGTTATATTTTGAAAGCAAGTTAAGCCTTTGTTCTTTAACAAACTTTAAATCAACACAAATATAATTCATGTAAGACTGCCAATCAGAATCATTATCCATAGAAAGTAAAGTAGTTACCTTCTTCATGGTGATGTTGACCCACTCTCCATTTCTAGCATGACCTTTTCCCACAGCCACCTGATCCTCTTCTGAAAGTGCCATCAGTGCACTAACTCTTATTTCCTCATCTGAGGAAACCTCTTCATCATCCCAATCATATGCTTCAGCTATTAAAACCTTATTTTTTGTCTGAATAGGCTTAGATGTTTGAGGAGCCTGAGACAATATGGGGTTAGTTTCAAGAAGTGCAAGTTTAGCTTTGATATTCCTATATTTTGTTTCAAAATCCTTTTGACCCTTGTTTTGGAATTGTTGGGTGGACTGAAACATTTTAGGTTGAAACTTGCTAGTTCCTGAAAATTTGTAAGAGGGTTCTGAGATAGTTTTAGAATAACAGTCCCTAGCAAAATGACCCTTTTTACCACATTTAAAACATTCAGTGGTCTCATTTGCTTTTGATTTTGTAAAGTTGGACTAATTCCTTTTGATGAAACGTTTTGAACTAGCAAGGAGTGCCCTTTCTTGGAATTCCAAGTTTAGATCATTCAGGTATTCCTCATCAGTTCTTTCATCAATTTCTTCTTCAGAATCCTCTTGAGTATCCTGCACAACACCATTAGAATAGAAAGCAGTTGATATGGGTGTGGAGGTTAAGGCCTTTTTGGACTCAAAAGCTTTTGAGTCAGGATATCTCCTTGAGATCAAGTTGTCTTCATAGACAAACTTCCCATAAATTTCAGGGAGCTCAAGGGTCTGAATGTGGTTAGCATTCCTCAGGCCTTGTGAGAAGTTGAGCCACTTCTCAGGGAGACTGTTGACAAAGCCAACATTTGTCTCATGTTTGGTCAGTACAACACCATCATTTGATAATTCATTTATCAAAGTTTTGTATCTGGTGTAGGTATGTGAGAGACTTTCAGAGTCTTTTGACCTGAAAGTATTATACTCAAGTTTAAGGTCCATGACCCTATTTTCCTTGGTATCTGAGGGACCCTCAAAGCTGTTTACCAAGTCATCCCAAGTTTGCTTGGCTGTAAGACAGTTGATGACTGATTCCATTATATCGTCAGGAAGACATGATATAAGGATGCTTTTCAGGCGTTGGTCTTGATTGACCACCCTCCTCTCATCAATGGTCCATTGGGCCTCAGGCTTGTTTAGCCCTATGGCAGTCTTTGGGACAAATGGGCCATCCCTGATACAGGTGATGTAGTAGGGTTCCATACCAGTAAGATAGCAAATCATACGCTTCTTCCATTTGCTAAATTTCCCAGCTTCAAGTCTGGGTGCAACAGCTGAGTAGCTGCCACCCTTTTTGTCGACTAGCTGGGGTACATTGATATCAGCCATAGTAGGATCTTGGTTTTAAAAACCTAGAGCACTCTTGGTTATTTTAAAAGATTTTATAAACCAGAGGCTCTGATACCACTTGTTGTTCCCTTTACACGATTAGAGTTAACTAGAAAGTTAATCTATTTCGTGTTATGACTAATACAATGTTTAGGATTAATTCTAACAGTTATAAAACGTGAGTATAAAAACAACAATATTTTTCAACGTTTAAATTCTTATTAGAAATAATTCCAAGAATCTATACCCAAGTGTTTTGCGGAACAAACACTTGGGATTGAATAGACAAGGGTATGGGGTGTCTCCTATCGAAACTCAAGTTTTGCTTGAGTGGTAACAATATACCCACTGAGCTATCTCAGTGAGTTGTATACTCTTTGTAGGAGAGAAGTTTCTTTGCAAAAGTTCAAGACTTTAAATATACAAAGCACACTTTAACTTCTCTCACATCTGATCTATTTATACACAAGTAATCTAAGTATAAGTGATTAAATATAATACAAGTTGTTGAGGTTGCGTGTCTGACAATTACAAATAGTAATCGTCATTTCCAAGAACCAATAGGAAAGGGCCAAGAAGACTTTGGGAGTTGTTGGCTGACACTCCATGACTTTTAGCCGCAATAGGGAAGGTTGGATCTGACAAGAGAAGAGTGTTGGGTTTACACTCTTATCTTCTCAGATCTTTTCCCTATCGTTCCCGCCTTTTCTTCAGGCTATGATTCCTCAGTCTTCAATCACTTTGTTATTGAGGAGACTGGGGTTCAGTGAGTTCTTGTCCAATACTCACTGAACCATCATCTTCTTCTTTGGCTTAAGTCCGACTCAGGGAGTACCGCCTTCCTGAGAAGTGAATCCTTCTTCTTGAATTCGTCTTAAGCATCTTGAAGATGACTCACTGAGAGGCTGTTCTCTCAGTGACTTGAATTGTTCTCGGTTTAAGTTTAACACTTAGATAATTTGTGTCCAAATCATGTTTACGTATTCTTGGGTTTTACATAACCCAACACATGTAATCACTCGAACGTGTACGCTTCATTCGTTTATTTTTACGTGTACTTGTAATCCCTCGACACCAAAACTTGTTTCACCTCATTCTTGAAATGCCAAAGTTCATATATAAACACTCATTTCACTCCCATGCATTTGTTTCATATGTTTTCGAGACCCATTCTATCCTTGTCTTACACGTTCGAAATATGTAAACAAAATACTTGTTATTTTTCTAAGTCTTTTAACTTAGAAAATCTGCCCAACTCGCTATATAAACAGACCCATATTTTCGAATCCACAAAAGCAACACATGTATATTTTGGCTCAGTTCGAATCACCACTTAGCAATCTTTAGATTTTGTATTTTGAACATTTTACGAAAAGCCCTCTAAAGCCTTTAAAAATCGCTCCTTTTAAACGCTACAAAAACTGATTTTCAGACTTAGATATTTTTCAAGTTTTCAGATTTTTAAACGTGCGACTAGGCTGTAAACTCCCATCATATCTTCGAATTTCTTAAACACAACCACCCAATATTTTTGCACCTCTCATTAGTAGACCTGGAACACTAAATTTTCGTGTTTTAACCACTCAAAAATGATCACAACCCGTCACTCATATTTAGCCATTTTAAACTGCTATCGCCCAAGTTGATAACAGAAATAAACTAGAAAACTTCATATATTCGAACTGGGTCGAACAAAGCCCAATAAGAAATAGAGTTAGACCAGCCCACTGAGCCCATACAAAATATTTTTAGAATCACAAAAATAATCCAAGTCCAGGCCCAAAAGTATTTTCATGCCCTCGCCTCCAAATTTCTTAAAGAGCCTTGTTTTAATTCGTTTTAAGGCCCGTTATATCAAAATAAATTTTTCTGGTCAAACCAACAGTTGACTTAAGCTTTAATAAGCTAAAATAAGCTTCTAAAATTTTTATAGAATTTTACCACAAGTTTTTATGCAAAAAGGACTAACCTTGCAAACATTTTCACTTAGAAGGACTGTTTTTGACAACTACGTAAAACTAGGGTCTGAAACTGTGGAAACAGAATCTTAGGGATGGAAAATGACTTTATAATAAAGTATAAACTTAGATTGTCAATTGGGTTAATTGTGGATTAAAAATGTAACTTTTTATAAACTAGGGACTAACGGTGTAACGCAAACACCGTTAGGGTATAAAGTGTAAAATAGAGAAAGTTCACGAGTAAACAGAAACTTTATAACATTCTATTTCCAATTCCCAATTTACACAATCCACCCTCATCTCTCAGTTGTTTCGTTAAAACACAAACTTATACGTTATGTGCATATATACCCACTCTTAAACTACTCCACTCAACGTTTTGTCTCATCCAATTCGAGACAACGACTATCATGATTTCTGAATCATAAAATAATATTATTGATAATATTATTCTTGAACTCCAAACCTCTTAAACCATTCACACTCTCGTCACCGATCAAGTCGTCATACGACTCCTCATATCGCATTCATTATTCGTGCTGAAACAAATTCTCAAACATTATTATTATTCAGGTCATGTGTAAAGCTATCTCCGAAATCTCAACTGAAATTGTATTTCAGTAAATCCTCTTTCATCATTATAGCTATCGCATCAGGTGAGTTCATAGCCCCACTTTTCCTATTTACTGTTTTATAAACTATTTGGGGGAAATACATGCTCAAATACAATGTTTTATACTTATTCATAAGTACTTTTAACTGTTTACATACTACTGTGAGTTCCATAGACTACTCTTTTATCTACTCTGAATTATTTTTGAAGGTGACACATGTTCGCTTCACATATAAACTTTACTGGATTACTTTAAACAACGTACTTAATTGATGAAACGCTCTGCTCGTTACTGAGACGTAATACTTGCTTTTAATTATAAAAGTATTTTAAACCTCTACAAACGATTATGAATTTATAAATCCACTTTATACATTTTTATATCTCATGGAGAGATACCTGCTATAAACATGATCACAACTGATTTTCAACTGTATGCTATACCTGATCCACTATTGCCTAAGTTTACCTTTATTTCCATGTTCGAAGTCCCTCACATCATGAACCTTAATCACTTGCGAGTGAACGTAAATAATTGTGAATAGATCTATTTGGGACTGACAATCCCCGTTTGGGTCTGCTAGGATGAGCCACCCAGGCGCACTTTATTTGAACCAACTTATGAGTTATTGGCAAATACTCATCACGAGGGCCTATATATTTTACATCATTTTTGATGCCTGTTAAACGTTGAGTTTCATGAGACTTAGAGCAATAGAAAGCGATACTGTAGTCATGATACAGTATTGCCACTATTTTTATTAAACTTGAACTTGTTATCACTATATAGCAGAAAATCACTACTTGGCAAACAATAACTATCTTTGTTGACCCGGTTAGGGCTAACAAAAGAAATATGAGTATATAACAAACCCACTACCTATTTTACAATAAACCAACCTATGGGTGTATAATATCGTAACCCATCGCCTATTCTATTAATAATTGTAATTGTTACAATTATTACCTAAACTTGAAACTATTGAAAATCAACTGATTTTATGAAAACTCTATGGATTTACTCACAACTCTTTGATTTTGGAAATCAACAATAATTACTCACAAACTCATTGATTTTGTAAATCAACAGTTTTCAACTACAAACTCTATGAACTCACCAACCTTTGTGTTGACGCTTTTAGCATGTATTTATCTCAGGTCCATAATGAGTACGGATGGCACGGAGGAGCACGGATACTTATGAAGGCTATAAATTATCATTCGAAAACCTATTTAATAAACTTTGGAAATCACTGGGACTTATTTTGTAAACTCTGATATTCGAATGATAAATCTTTTAAAACGACCAAATTGATGATCGTTTTCTACTATTCAACTGTTGTGCCATGAAGTAACACCCAATCTGAATTCCGCTGCATATCACGAAATTGGGGGTGTTACAGATTGGTATCAGAGCTACAGTTATAGAGAAACGGGTCTAAATGAGGTCCGAACTATAACTACTTTTACAAACAAAACATTTTATAGCCTTACGCTCTCCGTGCTTACCATCCGCCAGACGCTTATGTGACTTCTAGATAGTTTTGCTACACCAACACTCTAATATATTGATATATATATATACTCACCAACTATCTCGAGTACCGTACCAACCATCCCTAACTATCTTACTCACATCTTTATAGATGCATGTGAAGTACTTTTCCTGTATTTCCGGAAAATCCGCGCATGGATTATTTTGTGGATTAGTACGAGTGTTAAATCAGAAATTCTTAAGTAGGATGGTTTACAATGCTTTATTTAAATGATTGGGATGCCTTTTATTTAAATGAAGAAATTGTAAAGCGCCGAACCATAAGTTTATATTTCCATATTTACATTGTTTGGGACGCCTCTCTATGTAAATAACGAATTATAAATAAATGGGCTTATTTGTATCTGTAATAACACGAGTATGAAACCAATAATCACAAAAATTCATCAAACACACAACATAACTCTCATTAGAAACCATAAATATTGATACATAGTGATATGATTAGCATTGGGAATGCTAACATTACAAATATCACTAAGAAAGGCATAACATCGTCAATCGGTTGACCCGCTATGCTAATGAAAAACACCACTACTCCTGCGAGAGCAAGAACCACGACTAGGTGCAAAACCTCGAATATCCTGTACGACAAGAATACACAAATATTAATGCAATAAAACATTAATACATGGTGTTATTATACGAATTCAAAGCGACACTCCTATCGTAATACTATCTCTTACCCCCATATTTCATCCGCGCTGACGGCCAAAACCACGAGTGCTATGAGAAGCGCTATAACCTCGGCCAGGGACTCCAGGTTTTCATCTGGGACGTAAGCCAAGAAGATGGCAGCAGCAACGTACATAATCACGAGAACGGTGTAGGTGAAAGACATTTTGAAAATTTTTTAGAGGAGTGGAATTGTGGGGAGTGAAGAGTAAAAGCTGGCGTATACATAGGAAGTATAGCCGGTAGGCTACTATCCTAGCCGTTTGCATTCACTATTCCTTACACAAAGACAAACCAGATTTCTCATCCCCTAAAGCTGGGATTCAGCAACTTTCTCTACATACACCGAATCCTCATCCGAATATCTCTATATAAGAATTTGTTATCAACAAAACTTTTTTTGTTTAACGGGTAGGTTACCCGCACAGATTCTTGTAATTGGAAACCATGTGAGATTTTTAAAAGAATAACAATAGTTATTCCAAAAGGAATTTTTCCAAGTTATGGAAATAGTAAATTTCACATGAGATTACAATAATTTCATCCACTATTAAGACATTATGAGCTACATAATGGTCTTACTTATTCCTCTAACGTTGTAAGTTTCACAATGCTTCCTTTAAAATCCCAGACATTGTATGTAATTACAATGGTCTCAAAATTATTTCGTAACCTTAAGTCTTACCACTTTGAATTTATCACAAAACTCTAGTGGTCTATATTTTTCTTAGCCGACACTGTAAGTAAATACAGTGGCCTCTACTTTTCTTGGACACTGTAAGTGATACAGTGATTCCTATATTTCAACCTCAGGCACTGTAGATTCTACAGTAATCTCCATTAAATTCAAACATCATATTATTCGAATAAAACTTGACAGAAACACTTAAACATTACAAACGATACTGAAATTAAAACATCACATAAACATAAACCTAGACTTCAAAGGTAGTCCGGATGATCCCAGGTTTGAGAATTGTTGGAATCATAACCGTCATCATAAGGATCGAAACTCGCCAATTTCTCTTCTTCCCACTAAGCTTCCAACCTGCTCAGATCCCGATCCATGTCAGAAGTCCAACCACCATCATCAACTGCCACATTTTCCTCGAAACTTGGCTGGAAGTGATCCAGATGAGGCAAATGTTGTTGTTGCACAACCACCCTTGGTGTAGATGAACTTGATGCACCTTTTTGAAGTTGTGGTTGTTGTTGCTGTTGTGGTGGTGGTGGATTTTGTTGTTGTTGTTGTCGTTGATGTTCAACCCTAGCAGCTTCAACGTTCTCTTCCAAACTCCAACGGATCTTGTTGGAAATCTGGTTATCTATCTGATGAACACAAGCCCACAGCGATTCGATGACAGCAGCATCCTTACAATATTTATCATACAAAAACGTGTCGATCACATACTTCCTATCATCTGAAATGTCTGTGCACATGGCATAGCTTTCCCTAAGTCATCGTCTCAGTTGTTTCGTAGCCTCAAACTGTAGGATGACCTTCACAATAGCATTTTGATGATCCACGTCACTACCCTCAGTTTCTGCCTTGATAAACAGTTGAAATTGTTCAGCGGTATGTGGTAGCTTACAAGCCATTGATTGTGTAACACAAGCAAGCCAATGGTATTTATAAGGGTTTGAAAAATATTTTCTAATTATTTTAATGTGAGAAATATAACCGTTTGTATTCAAACAGTAAAACTTTCAGAAATTTGTGTCTATACTAGCAACTAGCTCTGGGGTACGTAGTAAAAATTTTTACTTTGGTTTTCACATTTCAACGCAAGAGGCAGAAACAAATCGCGTTAAACACGCCACACCACGACTTAAAAATCATAAACACGCCACGTATAACACCTTTCCGTATGATTTGACCTCTCAATCTCTCGGAGATTGTGAATCTCCTAACGTCCTTTCAAAACTCTCAGGCATTATACGAGATTTTGATGATCTCGAAGCTACCTCGTAACCATATATGTCATGGAACGCATGTTCAACATTTCACATTCTCCAATCCAAACTTATCCTTGAAACATAAATTCTCGACTCATTGCTCACAGCAATCCAACGCATCTTTGTTTAACATTAAGCCTTTATCATTGAAACTCGAACCCAACTCTAATTAAGCTCAACGACTTAAGATTTATTTCAAATCAACTCCTGCCCGTTTACTTTGGGTCATTCACTTAACAACCTATCAAATATTTTTACACGTCTCGATTTAGCACTTACCAAAGAATCATGCGTGGTAAGTCTTTTCTAATTACTCGATCAAGTTATCATCAAAGCTCAGCCCGACTGTCCTACTCTCAAATCGCTTCGACTAGACCAAAAATCATATATTGTCTAAGTACTTTGTTCCATTCGAGTTCCTAACAACCTCAGCAAACTCCAACGAACCTCCACCTAGTTATTTGGTTATGTTCCTTTGTGGACTCGACTACAACCAAAACAAACCAATTTTCGTGTTTCTCTTTTGTCCCCAGCAATGATTAACAACCCCAAGAAACAAAATGATTTTTTTTTACAGCACATTTTATCTTATGGCATGTCGATTTCCCCTCCTAACTTCCATACCTATCTAACAACTTGGATATTTTGAACAATAAATACAAACAAATCATTAACGAAAGACACGGTTTTATAAAGCAAACAAATTTTGTGTATACTTTTTACTCAGAAGCAAACTGATTCATCATCTACAAAAACTTGGAACCGATTCTGTGTTGTCACTTAAAACTTTATTTAACAAGTTTCCTGTACAAAAGCTGAATTTCAACAACTCTCTTTACATTCATCAAGTTATCATCTGAAACCCTCATTGTTAAAATTCTATTACTTACAAAAACTCCTTGTTTAACGGGTAGGTTAAACCCCATAGATTTTGATCTTCAAAAATTATGAACCATGTCTATTTTCAAAACACGGAAAAATGACAATCTTCATTCAAAAATGAAATTTTCTTAAGTCATATTGACTATAAAAATAGTGATTTCCACATAAACCACAATAGATCCATCTCTTTCGAAATTTATATGACTCCAACGCTTGAAATTCTTTGTTCGTACGTTCACTCCTTCCAACACCTCGTATAGAGTGTTGCTCAGCATACGACTTCGTAACAACCTATCATGCGAAAATCTTCATCCCAATGACTTCCACTCATTGCAAAACAACCCTGACAACCATCTTAGACTGGAATTCCGGGACGGGATTCGGTTTAACGGGTAGGTACTATAACATCCCGTAATTTTCCCAATGATTAATACGTTATTACGACATAAATTAACCATTTTTACCAATAACAAATTTTTTTTTTTTACTTTTGACAATCACAACGTTATTCACCAATTTCTTTGGAACGATACTCACACACATACTTTAATAATCTAAATGTCGCAAATAAACTTAGAACGTTTATATTTAATAAATATACATTTTGATAATTAACCAAACTATATCAAAGTTTAACTTATATAAACGCAACAAGAAACGTTTACCTTGCCACATTTTCTCCCAACTCGACTTAACAACCATAATTTCCTCTTTATTTCTTCTTAGTTCGAACCACACCCACAAGGACCAACATCACAAATTCAGTTGTCTCTTCCTTTTGATTCTTACTGCCGACAAAACAAAATACAAGGAACCATGATTTAGTTTTGGTTCTTTCTCTTTGGACAAACTACACAAGGACAAAATCACACGTTATCTAATTCTTTTAAATCCCACGAGCTACAAACTAGGACCATGTGATGCTCCTTACACATGCAGTGACCACTGCCACACTCAACCTATTCTAACACTCAAATTCTCATGCCACTCTAAAACAAACCAAGTATGACTTATATTCTTTTCTTTCTTCTGCTCGAATCATCACAAGGAAGATAGATTGAAACTCTTCTCATCACCTTCATCATATGTTACAAACCAAAACCGAACCTCTTGGAATTTAGTAATAAACGAATCACATGCAATATATATACTCCCTCACGTACACAACTCTCACACACTCAATTCACACCAACAAAATACTTCAACTCCTTGCTCACTATTTTCAGTTGAGAATGAAGAGTCAAACAAAAGTCGATCCTTAGTGTGCCCAAGTAATCCAAGAATCACCCACAAGCTAGTTGATTTATCTTTCACTCACTCGACAGAAACTTAAAAACCAACAATCCATTTGTCCTCTCCTCTTGGTATTTACCGCCAGCCACAAGCATCACGAGCAACCATCATTGCCAACTCTTACACCACTCTTGCTACTGGTTTGGCTACTCTGGCACTCCATCATGATGTGTAATCATCACTCTCACTCTAACACTCAATGTTTCTCTTTTAAAATATCTTCGCATACTCCCAACAATGACCAAACAAATAAACATGGACAACTTCTTGTTTCTTCCTTCTCAGCTCAACATCACAAGGACGAATATGTTAAAACTCTTCTTATCATCTTCACATTTGCTACAAAAACCAAACCAACTCTATATATTTGTTGTGGGAATCGGTTCCTAAGACAACAAACAGAAACCACAGTGATCATGATTATCCTTACAAGTTTCACTTACACACTCAACCCTTCTTACTCTCTGTTCCTCACGCCACAATAGGATAAACGCATGAATACTAGAACTAAACTCCAAATAAAAGAATGTAACCCACTTGCATTCTTTGATCTATATATACGAGTACAGAAGGAACTCACGTACATACACTTCACTCTTAAACTCCCACCATGCAATATAACAACTCCATTCAAACATCACCAGCTCAGAACTAGCTCACTCGAAATAACTTGCACATTTGGAGTTTACTGTGTGGTCGAGTTCTATTATTCGAGCAAGCCAAAGAATTCTCGTTGGTCCTAACCCTCTCCTACGCGATTCTATCCACTCTTAAGATGTTGTAAGTTCCCTATACTCGTTTCAAATCCATTCCAAATCACTCTTTAATTTACTTCATATCGCATGTAATCACTCGAACGTGTACGCTTCATTCGTTTATTTTTACATGTACTTGTAATCCCTCGACACCAAAACTTGTTTCACCTCATTCTTGAAATGCCAAAGTTCATATATAAACACTCATTTCACTCCCATGCATTTGTTTCATATGTTTTCGAGACCCATTCTATCCTTGTCTTACACGTTCGAAATATGTAAACAAAATACTTGTTATTTTTCTAAGTCTTTTAACTTAGAAAATCTGCCCAACTCGCTATATAAACAGACCCATATTTTCGAATCCACAAAAGCAACACATGTATATTTTGGCTCAGTTCGAATCACCACTTAGCAAGCTTTAGATTTTGTATTTTGAACATTTTACGAAAAGCCCTCTAAAGCCCTTAAAAATCGCTCCTTTTAAACGCTACAAAAACTGATTTTCAGACTTAGATATTTTTCAAGTTTTCAGATTTTTAAACGTGCGACTAGGCTGTAAACTCCCATCATATCTTCGAATTTCTTAAACACAACCACCCAATATTTTTGCACCTCTCATTAGTAGACCTGGAACACTAAATTTTCGTGTTTTAACCACTCAAAAATGATCACAACCCGTCACTCATATTTAGCCATTTTAAACTGCTATCGCCCAAGTTGATAACAGAAATAAACTAGAAAACTTCATATATTCGAACTGGGTCGAACAAAGCCCAATAAGAAATAGAGTTAGACCAGCCCACTGAGCCCATACAAAATATTTTTAGAATCACAAAAATAATCCAAGTCCAGGCCCAAAAGTATTTTCATGCCCTCGCCTCCAAATTTCTTAACGAGCCTTGTTTTAATTCGTTTTAAGGCCCGTTATATCAAAATAAATTTTTCTGGTCAAACCAACAGTTGACTTAAGCTTTAATAAGCTAAAATAAGCTTCTAAAATTTTTATAGAATTTTTCCACAAGTTTTTATGCAAAAAGGACTAACCTTGCAAACATTTTCACTTAGAAGGACTGTTTTTGACAACTACGTAAAACTAGGGTCTGAAACTGTGGAAACAGAATCTTAGGGATGGAAAATGACTTTATAATAAAGTATAAACTTAGATTGTCAATTGGGTTAATTGTGGATTAAAAATGTAACTTTTTATAAACTAGGGACTAACGGTGTAACGCAAACACCGTTAGGGTATAAAGTGTAAAATAGAGAAAGTTCACGAGTAAACATAAACTTTATAACATTCTATTTTCCAATTCCCAATTTACACAATCCACCCTCATCTCTCAGTTGTTTCGTTAAAACACAAACTTATACGTTATGTGCATATATACCCACTCTTAAACTACTCCACTCAACGTTTTGTCTCATCCAATTCGAGACAACGACTATCATGATTTCTGAATCATAAAATAATATTATTGATAATATTATTCTTGAACTCCAAACCTCTTAAACCATTCACACTCTCGTCACCGATCAAGTCGTCACACGACTCCTCATATCGCATTCATTATTCGTGCTGAAACAAATTCTCAAACATTATTATTATTCAGGTCATGTGTAAAGCTATCTCCGAAATCCCAACTGAAATTGTATTTCAGTAAATCCTCTTTCATCATTATAGCTATCGCATCAGGTGAGTTCATAGCCCCACTTTTCCTGTTTACTGTTTTATAAACTATTTGGGGGAGATACATGCTCAAATACAATGTTTTATACTTATTCATAAGTACTTTTAACTGTTTACATATTACTGTGAGTTCCATAGACTACTCTTTTATCTACTCTGAATTATTTTTGAAGGCGACACATGTTCGCTTCACATATAAACTTTACTGGATTACTTTAAACAACGTACTTAATTGATGAAACGCTCTGCTCGTTACTGAGACGTAATACTTGCTTTTAATTATAAAAGTATTTTAAACCTCTACAAACGATTATGAATTTATAAATCCACTTTATACATTTTTATATCTCATGGAGAGATACCTGCTATAAACATGATCACAACTGATTTTCAACTGTATGCTATACCTGATCCACTATTGCCTAAGTTTACCTTTATTGCCATGTTCGAAGTCCCTCACATCATGAACCTTAATCACTTGCGAGTGAACGTAAATAATTGTGAATAGATCTATTTGGGACTGACAATCCCCGTTTGGGTCTGCTAGGATGAGCCACCCAGGCGCACTTTATTTGAACCAACTTATGAGTTATTGGCAAATACTCATCACGAGGGCCTATATATTTTACATCATTTTTGATGCCTGTTAAACGTTGAGTTTCATGAGACTTAGAGCAATAGAAAGCGATACTGTAGTCATGATACAGTATTGCCACTATTTTTATTAAACTTGAACTTGTTATCACTATATAGCAGAAAATCACTACTTGGCAAACAATAACTATCTTTGTTGACCCGGTTAGGGCTAACAAAAGAAATATGAGTATATAACAAACCCACTACCTATTTTACAATAAACCAACCTATGGGTGTATAATATCGTAACCCATCGCCTATTCTATTAATAATTGTAATTGTTACAATTATTACCTAAACTTGAAACTATTGAAAATCAACTGATTTTATGAAAACTCTATGGATTTACTCACAACTCTTTGATTTTGGAAATCAACAATAATTACTCACAAACTCATTGATTTTGTAAATCAACAGTTTTCAACTACAAACTCTATGAACTCACCAACCTTTGTGTTGACGCTTTTAGCATGTATTTATCTCAGGTCCATAATGAGTACGGATGGCACGGAGGAGCACGGATACTTATGAAGGCTATAAATTATCATTCGAAAACCTATTTAATAAACTTTGGAAATCACTGGGACTTATTTTGTAAACTCTGATATTCGAATGATAAATCTTTTAAAACGACCAAATTGATGATCGTTTTCTACTATTCAACTGTTGTGCCATGAAGTAACACCCAATCTGAATTCCGCTGCATATCACGAAATTGTGGGTGTTACACATGTTAACGTTTGTGTAACACCCGGTAATTTTCCAAACCATTTAAACTAGCCAAATATTTATTTTTGCATCACCTTAGTAGTTGAACTTCTTTTGAATTTATTTGAGCTTGAGAAACGTGAGATATTTTGAAAAAACGTGAACCTTAGTCCTGTATTACGTCAGCACAACCTAGAAAATGCGAAATGAACTGAATTTGCCAAATAAATTGATTTTTGGAAAGATATGCATATTTGTACTCGTTTTTATCAGAAAAATTATTTCGGAAACAATGACGCAAGTTTCATAATTTTTCGAGTCCGTTTGATACCCCTAATGGGCCCCACAAGGAATAAGGCAAAAGTTTTACCCTTTTGACAATTCTTACCCCCGCCCAAAAAGTTTACCCGCGTCCCCTTACGCTTGGTTTTGCCCAGGTTTAGTCCCTCAGCAAGTATAAAAGGGCAAAAATTTTAATTTTATTATAAAAGCACACACACCCTTAAAACACACTCCCCGTCTCTCTTTCTTCTCCGGCGAAACTCAGGCCACCACCACCTATTCCGGCAACCTCTGTCGCCGAAAAAATTTTCCGCCGAACTTGAATCTTTACAACAATCAACAGATCAACGTGAGCTTATTATTTCTAGAGAGTCCCAGCTTCATCCGAGAAGCCTAGCCCTGCCAAACGCCACCACCGCCGTCACTGTCCACCGCCTTCTTTTTGCCATAGCTTCCCCACCACCCCCTCTCACTTATAAGGTATGTCACGCGCTTTTATTCTTATTATTTTTTAAATAAAACGAAACCATAGTTTCGTACTTCGATTTTATTTAATAAAACATTCCAAAACCTTTTCGATCTAATATAAATCGTGTGGATCTGAACTAACTCGCCGTGTAAACCCTCGACTCACTCCGAGTCAGGGTAAACTCATCGAGTCAACTCGTGTTGACTCGGGGCAAACGGGATATACTTGTGTATAATTTATTCCTTTTATTATGTTACTTATTATTTTCATTCCGTTCTGATTCATTTCGATTGTTGTAGCATTGGATCGAGTTGTGACTGAGTTGAGACCGAGTTGGTCCTGGTGGGTGAAGCCGAGGAGCCTAGCGCTCGTAGGATGCTTTAACCGTAACTCATTGAGTCACGGCAACTGGGATTCGACCTAGAGTTAGGGTTTAGACCTTTTTATATTTTTTTTCAGTTTATTTATTTATATTTTCATTCATTTCAGTTCAGTTTCTATTTATTTTCATTCATTGCATTTCAATCTGATTGTATTATTATTATTTCTATTCTTTCGATTTGGTTGTATATTTTATTTAATTGTGGTTATGTTTGGATTTGATTTTGATTGGTTTGGGTTATGTTAATACTGATTAGTATAGACAGAACTGATATAGTAGTGACATGGTGTTGTGGATTGAGGTTGGAGTTGATTTGGCAGTAGTAATGGTTGTGTTAGATTAGAGTTATTTAGGTTTGGTTGTGGATTGGATTTTGGGATTGTGTTTTTGGCTGCGGTTGGAACCAGGAGCCATGGGCTTATGTTAAGGTTCGAGCCGTGACTCCGTTGAGTCACGGCAAGGCCCCTGGATGTGTTTTGGAACTTAGACTGACGTGGTTGTGTTGCATTGTGTATTGGATTTGGTTATTTTTCTTTATTGTGGTAGTGTGTATGGATTTATTATTGATTCAGATTTGGATTTGCGTTTGTGTTGGATTTTGGATATTGGTATTGTGATTGTGTTGTGTTGTGGTAAACATTGTAGCCCATTGGCACATATTGGCTTGTAGGGTATTCACAATGCAAGAAACACTTGTATGAGGCTTAGTTTTGGATCGAATAGAAGATATTCTAGAGAGAGGTAGGAGAGTTTGGGAGCCTTTGTAGAGAGAGAAACAATATGAGATTAGATTATCATGAAAGGTCCAACCCTTCCCATGGGTGGGAAGGGAGTATTTATAGTACTACATAATATGTCCTTAGTGGACTGTGGAGCGAGCTGACAGTGGGTAAAGACCCGACCCACTCCACAATATTACTAATAACTAAACTACTAATAATATTACTGATAATCCTACGAGCTATGATGAACTAATAATTACTCGGGGTGACCGAGTCTTCAGCTGAATATTCATATTCCTAACAATCTCCCCCTAAGGGAGGTCACCCCAGAAGTAATGTTCTGAATTTCAGCACTTCTTCCTTAGATCTTGACATCATAGCTCGTAACCATTGATTCTTCAATATCATTGATTGTTGTGCAAACATCCGTGATCTTAAGATGACTTCTCTTTTGTCTTGGATGAACTTTGAGTAATCTTTGAAATTATCATCCTACTTGAGTCTCCAAGTCATCTTTCAGAATTAGGTCTCCATGTGATGAAATGTACTTAGAGCCGACATGCTCACACTATATGGTGTCATGATCTTCAGCATCAGAGTTAGCAGAAGCTGTGTTGAAGGTCTTTTGGGTGATCATGACTTTGTTGAATAACAATGATGATGTAGTGTGAACATGAGGTAGAGGATTGGCATCTTTTCTGCAACAAGCTACAACAGCAACCAGCTACAGCATTCCACAGCTACAACCGCCAGACATTCCTGCATACGACAGTTAGCAATAATTCGACCGGTACTTACAAGTTTGGACTTCGAGATAGTCAACAGCATAGTGTGAAAACTCTCTCTAATCCTTACCAAGACTGTTCCTAATCGAAAACCCACAGAGGGCCTTTTAAGATCGAACTGTAGCACATCAACGATTAGGTGAGTCGCTGGAGATCACTCCACGACTGTAGACCGTTTGAGACTGCCGCGACCACTAAGCGTAATCCATAAAGAATTACCGAAGTGACCTGCTTTCAGGGCTGCTTGATGTTGACCCTGGCAGGAATTTCCATTTAATCATTGAGAATTACATAAGTAGATTCTCTCATAAATGTTCTGGCAGATTGCTAAGATCTGCGTAGGACTCATAAGTTTACAACTGGTGTCCTTAATGTTGAACACCCAGTGTAGAAATAATTCGTGTTCCTATGAGATCTTTTTATGCATCTCGTGGCTCTAGACTCTATAGTGCGTTTTGATTTAGTGAGCGGAGGCTGGAGAGAACTGCCACCTTTTCAATATCATCTAACTCGGAGTGAGAGAGACGATAGGAATGTATTGAACTCCGTGACAATTGAAACAAGAGTCCTTTGAGGGACCTTGAGTGGCTAGGGAGGGTTGTGCAGCGTATCACTGGGTCCATGATACTTTGTCTTCAATGCCAGCAATCAACTAAGTGATTCTGACAGCATATGTATTGACCCGGTTTCTGCCTAAGTTGTAAGGAGGGCTATTTCTTTTCACCCTTTCTCTTTACAATTCTTTTTCATTCTTCAACCCCTTCAGTGCTTACCGAGACTTCATAACTAACACCTTGTTGGGTTTATTCCAGTGTTAGCTCCATCTCAGTCGGCACTATTCCCTCATTCACTTTTCTCCTTTTTAATCATACCTAAGGACTTCTACACTAACTAGTGGATTGTCCCTGGGTAGATCCCTCCGGCTCTGGCGGGATCATGGGAACTTGTACCTAACCTTACCATCCTTATAACTCCATTATATGAAATACAATGGTCGGTCTTTGGTGTTCTTCTACAATTGCCAAACCAAATCTTTGGAAAATCTCTCAAAATGTTCATGATTTCGAAACATATTTTTGCAAACACTTGAGAGTTTTATATTTTTCAAATGCTCCCCCTCAACATGTGCACGGTTGATTGTTTTATAAATTTGCACATGTTAGGTGGAGCTCGCACTTTTTGAATTGATCCACTTTCAGTGAACATGACCGTTTCGAGACACGCTTACATCACTAGTTAGACTAGCTTGAAATTATTACCCAGCCTGGTCAAGTCCACAGAAAGTTTCTCGAAATGGTACACTCTACTCAGATACATCTTTTTCGAGACACGCTTACATCACTGGTTATACCAGCTTGAAATTATTACCCGGCCAAGACGTATCCTTTCGATTGATGACAGTTCAAGTTTTGTCAATTCATTGGTAAAGACTGAGTCTTGCTCACGTGAGATGCCAAATCCTTTGTTTTGTTAAAAACATTTGCTCCCCCTCAATATGTGCATCGATATTAGAAAGATTTTCGCACATATGGAAGAGCTTGCGTTTATGACCAAAACATTTTGCTCCCCCTCAATATGTGCATTGATATATAAAATGGTTTAGCACATACGGGAGAGCATACATTAACATTCAAAATCATCACATTTTATCAGAGTTTCCTATTTAAATCACATTCTCTCCCCCGATCAAAAATTTCAAACCATTTGAGATTTGTGATCCCAAGTGATTTAAATAAGTATAGAAAATTTGGGGAAAAATGTGGTCAGGTTTGAATGTATTCTGATTTTGAAGCATATTATGCTTCCCTTGAAACACCGAGAGAGTGTCACTGCTGATGTTGCACAATTTTGGCAAGGTGTCGGGAATTTGAACAAATATGCCCCCCCTCAATTAATGACCTATTTTCCATTAGAGGAGCTGTAGTCATTCAATTGAGCGACGGGTATTTGTGAAAATTTAAATCAATTTACCACCTTGTGTAACATCAAGACTCTCTTGAAGAATCAAACAAGATAAAGAGTCTGATGTAAAGAAGACTTCTCTTCTAATACACGAAATGACGCACTGAAACGTACATCAAATCGGGAGAACATGGATATAAAGTAATCCATGCCCAGGTGAACATCACCCGGTTGGAGGAACAGCTGTCTTTTTGGCGACATGCTTTCCCCATTGTACAGTGCGGGTTGCAGTATGAAGTAACTGCAAGCCATTAAGACATGTTTTAACTGATTAGTATAACTTCTACTCGAGCTTCATTTAAGAGTCCGTGCCATTGTTGAATGACATTTCTAGATCCGTAAATGTTATCGATAAACAGAAGACATGCCTAGGTAGAACTATTTTTGGTATTTTCTGATTTTTCGATTTTTATGGTTTTTATAGGTTTTATATTTTTGTATTTTTCTTTTTGATTTAAGATATATACAACTATGTACAAGGATATAAGAAGACAATCCTTTACTCCTCCTTTTCTTCCTGAAGACACTTGAGGGTTTCAGGAGTCATGCTTTTCATGCCAAGGCGTGGGAGAATAAACTGAAACCTTTCTCTTGGCAGGGCCTTGGTGAAGATGTCCGCTAACTGAAACTCTGTCCTCACGAAGTATAGTTCCACAATTCCTTTTTCCACTTGTTCCCTGATGAAGTGATACCTGATGTCGATGTGTTTTGACCTGGAGTGCTGAACATTGTTACAACAAAGAGCAATGGCGCTTTTGTTGTCACAATATAGGGGAATTTTGTTGTATGAGAATCCATAGTCCGAAAGCTGTGATCGCATCCAAAGAATTTGTGCACAACAAGCAGACATAGCAATATACTCAGCTTCAGTAGATGATATGGAAGTACTCATCTGCTTCTTAGAAGACCAACTAACCAACTTTTCCCCTAAAAACTGAGCTCCTCCTGAAGTACTTCGACGAGTGTCTTGACATCCCGCATGATCAGCATCCGCGTAAGCCGTTAACTCCATTGCAGTGTCCTTAGGATACCAGAGACCCATATGAACCGTGCCTTGAAGATATCGGAAGATCCTTTTCACTGCTTCAACATGCTTCTTGGTTGGTCTGGATTGATACCGAGCACACATACACACAGCAAACAGAAGATCTGGTCTGCTAGCCGTGATGTACATCAAAGATCCAATCATGCTTCGATACTTTGTTATATCTACTGGAATCCCTGAAGGATCTTCATCCAGCTTTGTTCTATCAACCATGGGAGTGTCAACAGGTTCACTTGAATAGAATCCAAACTTTTTCAAGATCTCGTTGGCGTATTTGGATTGATTAATGAATATGCCTCCGGGACTTTGAGAAACTTGTAATCCTAAGAAGAATGACATTTGTCCCATCATGGACATTTGGAACTTGGAATTCATCTCCTTTGAAAAACTATCACTTTCACTAGGATCTGTTGAAGCAAAGATGATATCATCTACATATATCTGAACTAGCAGTAGATGGTTTCTTGACTTCCTGGTGAATAGTGTGGGATCAACAACACCCTTGGAGAATCCGTTCACTAGGAGGAACTTGGACAATGTATCGTACCATACCCTTGGCGCCTGTTTTAACCCATACAGAGCCTTCTTCAAGCGGTAAACATGAGTAGGATGTTCAGCATCCACGAATCCTTCTAGTTGACTCACATAAACTTCTTCCTTTAAGTCACCATTCAAGAATGTTGTTTTGACATCCATCTGGTAGACTATCATATTTTGACTAGCAGCGTTTGCGAGGAAGATTCTTATGGCTTCAATTCTAGCAACCGGAGCAAACGATTCTTCAAAATCAATACCCTTTTCTTGTCTGAACCCTTTAGCAACTAGCCGTGCCTTGTTCTTTAAGACATCACCATACTCATCGAGCTTCACTTTGAAGATCCACTTTAAAGCAATGATCATTGCACGCTCTGGAGGAGGCACTAATTCCCATACTTCAAGTCGATCAAATTCATGGATTTCATCCTGCATAGCCTGGAACCAGCAATCTTTTGTCATTGCTTCTTTGGCATCTTTTGGTTCGACTTTGGACAGTACGGAATTGAAGAAGCACCACAGTGCATCAGTGGCTAGTTGATTACGTGTGGATACTGGACGTGAGGGATTGCCTATGATGTTGTCGATTGGATGATCACTGGTCCATTTCCTGAGATGGTCGTGAGGTTGAGGGTTATGAACAGACGTAGCAGTGCTTTGTCCTTCAAGTGAGGATGTGTCTGATGAATGTTCAGGAGCAAATATGTTTTCAAAAGGAACCTCATCAATAGGAGCAAAAGGATTAACTTCCAATGAATTATTATCTGAAGATTCTTGTGTTACTGGAGAAGTTTGAGCGTTTGATGACGAAGGCGATTGACTGGCAGCTGGAGCATTGTGACTGACTGATACTGAAGCTGTAAGTCCTTCTGAACCTTGTGGGGCTTGAACTTCAGCCATAGGAAGTACAGCAGGTTCACTTGGGATGGTTCCATTTGTTGGCTCAAAGTATTCATCAAACATAGGATCAAATAGCTTCTTTAACTCCTCGCATGTAGGTGGCACATAAGAATCTGCAGGCGTGGAATTCTGTACAAGTCCTGAACTAATGGGTCCAGGAGACAAAAGGTTAAGATCGGGTCCAGAACTAATTTGTCCTGAAGCAGGTTGCTCACTCAGCTCATCGAACGTAACATGAATGGTTTCCATAATTTTACGGGTTCTCTTATTGTAGATTCGATACCCTTTACTGTCTGGTGCGTATCCAACAAAAATACCTACATCTGCTTTAGCTCTTAACTTTCCCAAGTCTTGACTATCGTTAGTTGGGTAGGAAAGTGCACCAAACACACGAAGAAAGGAGAGATCTGGTTTCTTGTTATGAATTAACTTGAAGGGAGTCTTCTCATGAACCGGATGAATTAGAGATCGGTTTTGAGTGTAACATGCTGTTGCAATAGCCTCTGCCCAGAGAAACATCGGTGTCTTTGAAAATATAAGCATAGTTCTTGCAGCCTCTACCAGAGTACGGTTCCTTCGTTCAACCACTCCGTTCTGTTGAGGAGTGCGAGGGATACTTTTCTGATGGGTGATGCCAATACTTTCATAGAAATTACGGAGTTGTTGGTTAACAAACTCAGTACCATTATCAGTGCGGATGATTCTGACAGTTTTATCGAGCCTTACTTGCAGCTGTTTTATCAGTTTAATGATAACCTCTGGAGTTTCGTCCTTGGTTCTCAAAAACTTTACCCATGTGAACCGAGAATAATCATCTACTATCACCAGAACGTACTTCTTTCCATTTATGGTTTGTATTCTCATTGGACCGCACAAGTCCATGTGGAGGGTATGAAGAACTTCCAAGTTGGTGTTGATGGTTTTAGGCTTGTGGGTTTGTTTCTTGCTTTTACCCAGTTGACATGCAGAGCAGAGATGATCTTTTTCATATTTCAGTCTGGGCATCCCTCTAACAAGATCTTTACGGGAAAGATTATTTATGGTACCGAAGTTTAAGTGGTTCAAACGACGATGCCACAGCCATGATTTTGTCTTAGAGGCTTTAGAAAGCAAGCATATGGGAGAGGATTTCAACATTTCTTCAATCGATATGGTGTATAGATTGGTGCCCCGACTGCCTTTGAGGAGATTTATACCATCCAATTCTCTGACGAAACATGTATGCTTTCTGAAAGCCACTTCCAGATCTGAATCACAAAATTGACCCACAGAAAACAGATTGTGCCCTAGTCCTTCCACATAATATACCCTTGAGATTACACTGTCACCAAACACATAATCTCCATAACCCATAATAGCACCAAAGTGGTCGTTCCCAAATCTAACTGTCCCGATAAACTTTTTCACGAAGTTCTTGAGCCGCGAGCGATCCCCAGTCATATGTTTTGAGCAGCCTGAGTCCAAATACCACAGGACGATTTGTACGACCTGCACTTGAAACCAGACAACAATGGATAACTGAAAAATATGGATCCCCAAGTGCAATTGGGGTCCGTTTGGTCAGCACACACATATTCTGGAACCACAGATTTCACAGATGCTACTGTCTTTACTGAGGAGACAGAACTAGAGACAGGACAAGACTGAGATGGAAGGCATTGTGATTCTAAAGGCAGGATTCTACCAGTTGGTCTCCATTCCTTATTCTTCACAATTTTATGCATATTCATTTTAGGTAATAGTCTCTGTTTTCCTAAATTGAATTTCCTTCCAGTGGGTCTCCATTCCTTAACTTTCACAATTTTATGCTTATTCATTTTAGGTAACGTGCACTATTTTCCTAAATTGAATTTCCTTCCAGTGGGTCTCCATTGATAGCCTATGCTAGCAAATGTTTTTCCTATAGCTTTCCAAGCTTTCTTGCATGTTTCAGTTATCCTACCATTCTTAACATGGGGTGACGCAGAAGACATCAAGAAGGACACAACACAATCATCATGATTAGCAGAAATTAAACAATTGTCGCATGTTTTACAGATAGCATTAGAATTCGAATTAATTACAGTACTTTTGATACTAGAATCAACACGATTCATCCTACTCATTGCAAACTTATTGTTCCTAGGTTGGGCTTCTACATTCTTCAAGTGATCATTCTTAGCTGGCGCAGTCCTATCCTTTCTTGCATTTTCTCTAGACCTTGACTCGCTAGCTTGGGTGTCACTTTTTACTCCTGTAGAAGCATCGAAGGAAACATTAGTTTGTTTTTCTGTCACATGCCTTCCTGATAAAGATGTGTTGGGTTCTGATGTCTTAGGTGGTAGATCAAAGGCTACATGCTTGTTCTCAACAGTAGATGATGATGCAACAGATCTATCTCTATGGCTGCTAAACTTAGGAATTGAGCCTATGGCATATTCTAAGTTTTCCTGAATCCTTTTCGTGAGTTTGCAGGCATAGAAAACTGCCCTATCAAGTGGCTTATCAGTCCTATCCTCTTCAACCACCTCACGAAGTGTGTCAAGGCCCTCTCTAAGATGATCGAGATATGTTTGATGGGCAAGGCTGTTATTTCTAAGCTTAAATGGAATACGCCCAACATCAACATCATACTTTTTACTATCAATAGCCTTTGGTGCATCACAATTACAAGTGGTGCATGGCATTTTACCTTTCACCCGAGCCTTGAGATTCTCAATTTCATTTGTCAAAGAGGTTATTTGATTATTATGATTGCTTCTTGTAACTTTAATAGAATCATATAACTCTTTGAAATGTTGTTTAACCTTTGAATTTTCTTCTCGATAACACTCATTTTCATAATGTAACTTATTTATGGTCTTTTGATATTGAAAATTCTGAGAATCTGAAGACGAAGGTTTATTGGTGCCATACACTTCACACTTGTTGGATTTCAATTGGGCAATTTGGGCCCTCAGCAGTCGAATCGTGTTCGTGTGAGCTTGAATTGTCTCATCTCGTTTGCTTAATTCAAAATAAGTATCAAATTCAGGAGCATCCAAGGATGTCTTGTCATTCGATATTTTATGTTTTTCATTTAAATGTTGATATTTCAATTGCAAATTAAGATATTCAACTTCCAATTTTGAAAAACGTTTAACCATATTATCATGGTCATCATTTTGAATTTTTTTAAGCAATTTTAAATTCTCCCCCTCAAGCTCAACAACACGATTCTGGGTGACATTTAACGCAATAGCATACTCATTAAATTGACAAGCAGACAATGCAGAATCGGTAACAGTGTAAAATACATCTTGTGCAATACATTTAGCAATCAAGTTGTCGTTAGTAATGAGTATGTTTTTTCTTTCAATCTCTCGACTCTTAAGTTCTATTGCATGTTCATTCACCTCATTTTCCATATCTTTAAACACTACTTCCATTTCTTTTATTTCGGCTTTAAGAGCAGTTTGCAACCCTTCAAAGTGTTCTTTAAGTAGTTTAAAGAATGGCATGACCTCAGTTAAGTAACACCTTTTTGCATGTTCAAAACACCTCTCCCCCTCAGTAATACCAGAGGGTGTGATTCTCTTCTTACATGTTTTATCGAAATCAGCAAACAGTTGCCAAAGCACATATAAGCTGATAAAAGTTTTGCATTCAGTGGGAAGAGACAAAGGCACTAAATTCCTAGGTGTATTGGGGGGATACACCGTTATGGAGGCAACTTTTCTAATAAGGGGGGTGTTGGCCTTAAGTTTTTCTACCTTAAGTTTTTCATTATCTTGTTTCTAGAAAATCTGTTCAGGTGTTAACTTCTTTTGAGGAGCAAACACAGTCAAACGATTTTCCTCATAATAATCATGGGGCTTGATTATTATCCGTCTGACTATGCACTCGGGATCCCTCAGTTTCTCATTCATTTTTTCCCTCGTTCTATCACTTATCTCATCCTCTTCATTTGTGTAGATATGCTCAGGTTGGTCATGAATAGGCATAAGCATCACATTACCATCATATAGGGCTGGTTGAAGTACTTTCATGTCCCTAAGGATGGTTGACTTAGGTTCACCTATCATGATTTTACTATGCTTATCACTCAACTTTCTGTGCTTATGAATCATTTGAGCAGTTTGTATGGTTTGATCTTGTGTGTACAACTTATCTTCAAGCTTATTTTTTAACGTCTTGAGTCTAGAGAAATCATTTAAAAGAGTTGTTTCTTTTTGTTTGAATTCTTGCTTAAGTGTAGTTACACACTTTTGTGCTTCCTGTTTCTGTTTGACAGACTGTTCTAGCTGACTTTTCAAAGAACTCAACTCTAATTTTAATGTTTCTTCTCTTACTCTAGACTCTTTAATAAGTGTACTCATTTGACCTTCTAATTTCTGCTCTCGTTCATTAAGCTCAAACTTAGCACGCTGTTCATACATAGCCACTTGTTCTTTATAGATATTAAGTCTAGTGATCAAGTCATCATCAGGGACAGGCAACTTGTTTTCTTAGCACTCATATGCATTATCTAACTTACACGCATTATCTAAGGCACCTATATTACTTACAACACAAACATCTTTATTTACAAAAGAATCACCATTTGGTACATCAGGCAAGTTGTTGTGATTCAAATACTGTTCATATGAAATAATATTGCTATTTTCCATGTCAACAGTAGTTGTGTCAGAAACATCTGCCTGTTGTACATCTTTGGGATTCTTTTGTCCCTCGACTATATTATATGTGTCATAAATTTTTAGTACCTCAGATATCACGGATGCATTAGACGGACCAACTTGACGTGGAGATGAGACCAGGGAAGACAAGTTAGCCATGAAGATAGTTTGAGCCGTAGGTTCATCATCTACATCAGAGTCATATGCATCATAGTCATCTGCCTTGAAGATGTTGGGATCATTAAGTGCTAGATCCTGAACAGGTTTCTCATCCACATCTTCATCAAAAGTATTTCCTCCATCTCCTGCCAAGAACAGTAACTCTTCCTCATCCAATACCGCACCATTCTCTTGAGCTTGCATTAACAGCATCTTGTCTTTGAAGTAATCTGAGTTCTGAGGACGTTTAGGTTGATTGCAGGTTCTAGCAATGTGTCCAAGCCCCCCACAATTATAACACTTGATCTGTTTCCCTTGCCCCTGATTGGCATTCCCTGCTCTATTCTGCACATAACCTCGACCCATGTTTCTACCAGCTCTCCCTTGCACATTCTGAACCACAATTTTCCCATCCTCCACCATTGCTAGATTGCGTGGGTTGGATGAATTCCTTAACTGATTGTTGGTCTGAGGGAGTGATGCTTGAAACTGTTGAACCAGTAATGAAACTTGATTGGTGAGATTGTCAATCATTTTGTTGGTCTGAGAGTACCCTGAGTCAAGTTGAGAGCTCATAGCAGGTACTTGTGAGTGAAGTTGATGATAGCTTGGGTTGGATGATGATTGGATTGTCGGTTGAACATTTGTCATGAACGCCAGTGGATCATTTGTAGTTGAAGGACTTAACTTTTCTCTCAGCACCCGATCATAGACAGCATGCTTCTCATGTTGTTGCAGGTAGGCATACAGCTGTTCATAGTTGGTATCCCTTAAACCTTTGTTGAGTTTGACAGCTGTAACAAATCTGTCCCATTCAGGAGTCATGTTGTTCACAAACTTTGAGTTTAGTTAGATATTGGGCATAGTCATTCTGATCATCCTCATATCATTCACCAACTTATGAAATCTTACATAGTAGTCTGTGACATTCTCTCCTGGGTTCATTTTGAAATGCTCGAACTCATCATACAGCTGTGACTCACGATCTTCCTTTGTAAGTTCTGACCCTGCCAACAACATTTTAACGTTGTCCCACACAGCTTTGGCTTCAGTGTTGAAATTGATGAGCTTGTATACATCCTTTGGAAGACCTTGAATGACTATGTTTGAGGCTCTAATGTCGGCATCATACCTCTTCTTTTCTTCTTCATTAAGATCATTGTAGTTTCTAGGTCTGTCTATGCCCCAAGTTACAGTCCCATCTTCACCAGTTGTAACAACATCTCTGGTGGTACCCATCTGATATGGTCCATCGTCAATTGACTTAAGAATGTTAACTCCATTATCTTTTCCCAAGCAGTAAAGTCTTATCCATTGTGCCCAAGACTCATAATCCGTCCTATCTAGCATAGGTGGACGAGTGTCAGATCCTGCTGCTTGAATATCTTCTGATGATGTGTTTGATGTGGTAGCCATAGTAACTACGGGATTTTACAGATCTTGTGATTTAACCGAGAAATCGAATCTTTCGCGAGAATTTCTAAAATCACCAAGACACAAACCGCCTAGACAAATAGCATAGACACAAACCGAGTTCACACTGTAGAGACAAACCGCGTAGACACAAACCGAGTTCACACTGCAGAGACAAACCGCGTTGACACAAACCGCGTATGCGCCTTAGAGACAAACCGAGTTCACACTGGAGATACAAACCGCGTTGACACAAACCGCGTATGCGCCTAAGAGACAAACCGAGTTCACACTGGAGATACAAACCGCGTTGACACAAACCGAGTTCACACTGCAGAGACAAACCGCGTTGACACAAACCGCGTATGCGCCTTAGAGACAAACCGAGTTCACACTGGAGATACAAACCGCGTTGACACAAACCGCGTATGCGCCTAAGAGACAAACCGAGTTCACACTGGAGATACAAACCGCGTTGACACAAACCGCGTATGCGCCTAAGAGACAAACCGCGTTGGCACAAACTTCCAAACCCGTCACTTTCAATGCTGTTTGTCCTTTTGCCTAAACTAGTAATAAGACAAACCGCGTACCCGATGTGACACAAACCGTGTTCAAGATCGTCCAAAATACACAAACCGCATTCAAGAACACTTGAAAGAAAAACACTCGAATCACCCAAAAACACCACACAAACCTTAAATCTGTGAATCCAAGCACTAAATACTACTCTTATACTATTCCTAAGCTAGAAAGTACAAGGTATAACAACTTGTAATCACAAAACAAAGCACAAAATGAAATAAATGAAACTTAACAAATCGAACCAAACAACCTCAAAAACTACACAAATCCGTGAATACCAACTCTCATGGACCTAACCATGGCTCTTGATACCAATTGTAGGGTATTCACAATGCAAGAAACACTTGTATGAGGCTTAGTTTTGGATCGAATAGAAGATATTCTAGAGAGAGGTAGGAGAGTTTGGGAGCCTTTGTAGAGAGAGAAACAATATGAGATTAGATTATCATGAAAGGTCCAACCCTTCCCATGGGTGGGAAGGGAGTATTTATAGTACTACATAATATGTCCTTAGTGGACTGTGGAGCGAGCTGACAGTGGGTAAAGACCCGACCCACTCCACAATATTACTAATAACTAAACTACTAATAATATTACTGATAATCCTACGAGCTATGATGAACTAATAATTACTCGGGGTGACCGAGTCTTCAGCTGAATATTCATATTCCTAACATGGCTCGAGCCGTGACTCAAATGAGTCACGACATAGCCACAATAAAACTTGACGTGTAAACATATATTAAAACTAGACTCAAAACGGCATTGTAAGATCTTGTAATAACATTTGAGATTGGTTTGGCTTACAGCCAAAAAGAAACCAAAGCCTTTAGCTCAATAGACTCCAGCCGTGACTCAATGAGTCACAGCAATTGTCTAATGGTTTATAAACACATATATCGGATTAAACACTAATAACTTGGACCTGAAGGCCCAATGTAAGCCCAACGTGTATAAGTTAAGTATTGGGCCGAAGCCCAATACCTTGGAGTCTTATATTTCTTTTATTGTTTTATTAATTTATTTATTATTTCTTTTTCGTTTTGCGATGTATTGTTTTGGTTAATTATTTTTGTAAAACATAATCAATATAGACGATAAGTCATATAACTAATATATACTCGAATAATATCGTACGATTAGATATTTTAAACTTATAAAACTTAGTAATAAAACTTGTAATCAAAAGTCATAACGACTTGGATATGTCTTATAAACGGGCGCGTCATGCCCAAATTTCGATAACATCTTTTATAATTTAATCATATACTAATAAGTTATAAACCGTGTATTCATTCGTGTTTGCCGACTTTTATTATTGTAACGTCTCGTATCCACACGAGTTTTAAATTTTATTTAAATTCGAAACGCCATTGAAATAAAACATTTCATTTTCAAATACGAGTATTGTTTTGGAAATCACTTTAAGGTTGTTGCTGAGACATATCATTCATATATTAGGTTGTGCTGAGGTTCACTTGCCATACTGTCCCACTTGATCAGATTGCGATACCTCATTTCTCTGCTACTAAGGTGTGATTCTTAGCCCCACTTTTAATATTTTAAATGTTTATAAATCCCGTAGGGGAGATACATGCTACTTACTATTTTTCTGAGCACAATTGTTTATTTGTATGCTATTCCTGACTGACGCGATAAATGATAAGTTCCTTCCTTGCCAAAAGCAAGTCCCTCGATCATGAACCATTAATCACCTGCGGGTGAGCGCGATTATAGTATATAGACCTATAGGATTTGACCATCCCGCCATATTGACTAAGGTCGGTCAGTATGTGATGTACTATAGTTGAGTTAACTAGGTATTTGGCAAGATACCTGGCTTTGGGGGCAACTATTATGATTATGAAATTTCGCGGTTACTTTCAACATACGCCAGAGTTTTTGGTGCCGGTTAACGATTTGTGTGTCATGAGCTTAGCAAAGCAAGAGAATTATGTGACGCTTGCCCGATATTTGCATTTGTTGCTTATATCTTCCTGACTTAAAATCTTGTGCTCAACTATTATTTACTAAACCTATGTGTGGAAAACTAGAAGGGAGGGTTGAATAGTTTTTGCTGTTTTTAACTTTAATTCGCTTTGTGACTTATTGTGATTTCAAGGTAATTGCACACAAACAAGTAATATAAGTAAGTAAGTAGAGAAAAGAACAATCAAACCACAACACGGAGATTTATTGTGGTTCGGCTACAAGAACTCTCTTCCTTGCCCTACTCCACTCCTCGAGCCTCTAACTCGAGAGTTTTTCTTCACTAAGAAACAAACTCCCTTCTCGGTGGAGAAAACCTTAATACACGTCGCTTACACCTTTTTCCGGTACAAAGCTAAATATCGAGTTCTACTTCAAGGAAGAACCAACCTGACGTCGCCTATACAATTACCGACACTAAGCTAGATGTCGAGTTCTTTACAAGGGTGCAACTACTCTCGTTTACTCTATGTGTTTTGAGGTCTAAAACACTAACCGGACTTTACTGAATGAAAGGTAGAACAATTATGTGAAAACACTAACTAATCAGTATCTAACTAACAAGACTTGCAACAGTGAGTTGAAGCTTGTCGATGCTTGATCTCTTTTGCTACAAAAAGGAAGATCACTAAGAATGAAATGAATGAATGATATGGGTTGGTAATGTATAAATGAATGAATGTATAATTTATGCTATGTAAGTGATGATTGTGCCTGAATGATCAGCTTGCTATTTATAGGCAAAGCTGATCAACAGGCGGCGGATTTAGCGGATCCAAATTCTGGGATCCGCCAGTTATGGTGTTTGGTTCTGTGGGAACCAGACAGCTAAGATATTCCCATATCTTTCCATATCTTGCACAATCTTTTCATATCTTCCAAAGTCAACTCTTTAGCTTGAAGATCTATACAAGATATCACCTAAATCCTCAAGATATCCTAAAAATATCAAAATGAGGTATGCCATGATGTCATGTTTAATATTTCTAATTTAAAAAATAAAAGTAAAACATGTAAATGTAAAATGTATATATGCAATGTGAATTCTAGTGATCATGTAATGTGTAAATGTGTTTTAAAAGACTTGTTACTATAAATGTAAAAGACTTTAACTTATATTTATGCTTTGCTAAAGATAAACCTTATAATTGTCATTAACAAAATAAAGCAAAGATCGTAAAATAACGATATTTGTATTAACAATCTCCCCCTTTTTGTTGATGACAAAACATAAAGTTTATTTTTAAGCTATGTAATAAGTAAAGTGAAAGTCTTTTAAAAATATAGATTAAGTTAGTTTTATGCAAGTTTAAAAACTATTTTAAGCATGAAAAACATGTACTGTGATGATCACAGTGATGTATAAACTTAATCCTATCTCCCCTTTTTGTCGAAACAAAAAGAAGATATGCGTAGCGGAATGTGGTGAACAATTCTTGGTTATTACTCCCTCTAAATTGGAGTAACAAGATTGTTTCAATGATTTTGAGAACTTGTAAAGCTCCCTCTTGGATAATACTCCCCCTAATTGGAATGCCAAGGTTATGATGCATGATCCTACAAAACAAATGGTTAGAATATGATATGCTCCCCCTCGATGTATACTCCCCATTGCTAGGGTACCAACGTATACGTTTCAAGGATGAGAAATGCTATAAAATAATAAGTTAGTATATGATATACTCCCCCTCGATCATTACTCCCCGTTGCTAGGGTACCAACGTATATGATGCAAAGTTGAGAAAAGCTACAAAACAAAGGTTAGTTATGAATCAATCCAACCAAGTAGCATAATGCATATGTATAGGTCAACCAAGCATGATAGTTCAACCCGTTTGACTTTAAAATGTCAAAAATACGTGTCTGATAAGAAAATGCACCTAAGTATAAGTGGTCAAATCATTATGAGAATTCAAATCAAGCATACAATAATGTTAGTAAATCAAACAAACCAAGATATTATGCCAAATAGTGATCACCCATAAGCATAAAAATATAACATCCATTCATTAAAAATTTATTAGTGTCATAAGTCACAAAACATGATGTCACAACATAAAAAAGGAAGCAATCCTAAAAATCCGAAAGATTCTTAAGGAGAGAAACTAAAAGTGCCTATTGCGGAGGATTGTTTTGGTTTGAGGAAGATATGATGGAGGTAAGCCAAATGGATTCTAAATCCTTTGTATCACGTAAGTTGGAGTTCATCATATTTGAAGAGGTGTTGAGAGGATCAAGTTCCTTATTGCCTTGAGTGTTTGGTTGGTTGAACCACATTGATTCATCAATGGTTTGGAGTGTGGTAAGTAAATCATTTGGTTGAAAGTTGGGTGATTGTGGAGGTGATGATGATTTTCTCATTTGAGATGGTATGGGTGGTGGTGTGCTAGCCACTGGTGTTGTTGTAGGTGATGGTGATTTTGGTTGAGATAGAGTAGGTGATGTTGTAGAACCTATTAGAGTTATGGTAGGTGATGGTGATCTAGATGGTTGAGTTGGAGAGGGTGATGATATGTTGACCACTGGAATTATGATGGGTGTTGTAGTAGTAGTGGATATAGTAGGGAAGTTTACATTAGAAATGGGATTTATGAGCCAGTATGGTCTAACACTAATTCTAGCTGTCCTTCTGTATGGTCTGGACATGTGGGAGTTGTTTGATTTATGCATTGTGAAGATGGTTAGAAATGCACAAGTAGTTAGGAATGATGATGAAATGTGAGTTTAGATTATCTAAAGCTTCTAATTTATAGTCTCTTTGGTATTTGGATTTGGTTCATAAAGGAATGTTGATTTCCAATAACTTGGAACAAGAAAAAGTTGTTTTATCATTTTATCAAGGCCAATCCATGGAGTTGACATGAAGATGATCAGTGAGTACAGAAGGTGACAGAAAAGTTTGTAATGTGATTGATTCACAGATTTCAAGGAACCAATTAAAGGGATCCTTAGGTGTTAGAGAAAGGTAACTTGGACAAAAATTTGAATATTCAAATTTTGGTGGGAAATTTATTTCTTATGGCACTAAGTGTTTTTAAATCATTCTAATGATCCTAATGATCAGTAAAAGAATCCTAATAACTTATCTAAGAATCTAGATTAGTTGGGAAAAATTTGAAAAAGTTACTGTTGGTGTTAGGCGGATCCAAACGATAACAAAGGCGGAACCAAAATTTTGGTTCCGCGGAATCCACAGGTTGAGGACTGGCGGAGCCAAAGAATACAACAGGCGAAACCCAAATTTTGGTTCTGCCATATCCACCATATGGAAATCCTAATTCTTAACAGAGGACTTGTCGAATTTTTCGTTATCCATTCAAATCCCAAAAATTCTTCTAAAATATATGTAACTACTAATATGAGATAGAAAAATTCTAAAAACACAGGGTCTAACACACATTTACACATAGATTAATCCGATGATAATAACTTACCATAACAGAAGGTTAAGCCAAACGGTGGCTTAAGCATGGAAAATTGACAACAAAAAGTGTTATCACCCTGAAGCATTATGTTAGGTCACATAAAAGTCAAATACCAACATAATATTCTAAAAGACACACAAGTTTAACACCTAATTGTTCGAAAATGTTTTAAACCGAACACTCCTTAAATCTCACTTCTTGTTCATCTTTTTGTTGAGTTTCATGATCCATCGGCCAAGATTCTTCATCATTCCCTTTGTTTATCGATGCTCCTCGGATTGATTTTCAATGGAAGGAAGTTGACTCATGTATTCGGGTGGAGGAATCCTAGAATTGGGTAAACCATCTTCTTCATTAGCCGATGATGATGATGATGAGGTTGGAGGATGAGCACGTTTTCCTCTTGCTACGGCTACCCTATGATCACTGAGAGGAACAAAGGTGTATGGAATTTTGGTGTAGTCAGGAAGGAAGCCACTAGCATTTCAGGGAATAGGAATAGAGGCTTTGAACAGACGTGTAAGAAGCATTCCCTATGGCATGGCGGTGGTACCTAGGACTAGAATATCTGCCATTCTTTTGGCAATAGAGTAGGCTAAGTTGAATTGTTGGTGAGTAGACACATAATACATCATGCAGCAAAGGCTTGCATTGACGTGGTCCCTATTTCCTATAGTGCTAATGACGTTGGCTCTAAGAACTTCTTCCAACTTCTTTAATTGAGGCTTAAGCTCATTGAGCTTCATGGCTAATGGATCTCGATTTACTTGTTTGCCCCAGCTTGTCCTAGTTGGGTTGTTTCTAGGATTGAAGAGATGTTCACGGATAATTTTTTTGGAAGTTAGGGGTGTTTATTATGGATGGATACGATCAAGGTTGGAATCTAGGATGTACAATGACCATTTGTCCGAATAAAAGCAAGTTCCTTGACTTGGAATACCTAAAACTTCCCCAAATTGGTTTAAAGGAAAGGTGAATTGGTTTTGGTTTACTTTGAAATGAATGTTCATGAATCCAAAGTAGTCTGTGCTAAGACTTACCGTAGCATAGAATTCAAGTATAAACTTAGGAATAATGGGTTCATCTATGTCGAGAAGACTATCAAATTACATAGAGGCTAATTGTTCACGGATATTGGTTTCTTCTAAAAATGATGTGTCTACGGTTCTACCTTCGTGAACATAACGTTTTTCTAATGCCTTAAAGATTTTGACTTGATCTTCGGTGAGTCCTTTGGTTTTGTGGTGTTGAGGTAGGCATTTGAGGGTGTCCTTATGGTCATAATTTGTCGCGGGAGGCATGATTATCCTAGACACAAAAATTTCATAATTTAGTTAAAACTATCGAAAATACATATATTAATTTCTAGTGTGTGCCTACATGGGGACAATGTGGAGGTGCAGTTATCTCGACTCCTTTTGATGCATGAAAATTTATTTATGCAAGTTTTATAACGAAAATGTGAGATAACCCAAACGCTCCTAATTCAATGTAGCTACGTTTGAATGTACCCGAAAATACATATTAGTTATGTATTCTCTTTAGTATTCAAGAGACATTATGCAAGTGATGTTTGAAAACATAACATTTTTGTATTTGTATGAACAATGTTCAAAAACCGTATTTCCTAGTCGTGAGAAGATTTTGATAAAAATTTCTCATGAGGTTTTTGATGAATAATGATAATGTGCTATAAGATGCAATTCCTAACTATGAAAAATATGATTTGATTTGCAATTAAGTAAATATGCTTCATGATTTTGCAAGAAATATGCATAAACCCCAAGTTTTGATTTTTGTGCAAGAAATAGAAATCCTAGACTCAGAATAGGAATTAGATATAATTAGGATACTTACAGAGATGATTTTAAGCATAAATTTGTGGTGAAGAATGACCTAATTTCTGAGTTTGGTGTGATAAGGGTCGAACTCCAGTGAGGTGTATGTTTTTGGGGAATATGATGTAGTAAAGGGTGTTTGTTTTAATATTCTAAAAATTGGCTCAGTAGGCCGCGGATCCGGCGGATCCAAAACAAGGGATCCGCCCTTGTTTTTGGTTGGATCCGCAGGATCAGAACACAACATTTGGTTATTGCCATGTTTAGTTAATCTAAGATTTGAGCTAATGTTTTATCAACTCACTAGGTTCCATTAATCCTAAACCAAGTCTAAGATAGTTGAAAGGTTCTCTCTTGAGAGGTTTTATGAGGATATCGGCAATGTTGTCCTCTGAGGAAACTTTCTCAATTGAGATGTTTCCCTTCTGAACATTGTCGCGTAGGAAGTGGTGTCGTATTTCTATGTGTTTGGTTCTAGCATGTTGGACTGGATTTTTGCTGAGGTCGATAGCTCCTTTGTTGTCGCAAAGAATGGGAATGTCGTTGAGTTCAATTCCATAGTCGACGAGAGCTTGTTTCATCCACAGTGCTTTTTGGAAAGCTTTTCCTGCTGACACGTACTCGGCTTCAGTTGTTGATATTGCAAGGGCCGTTTGTTTCTTAGCAAACCACGAGGTGAGACAATGTCCTACAAAAGTACAAATACCACTTATACCTTTCCTATCAACATAATCACCGGCATGATCTGAGTCGGCATACACTATGGTTTCTACACCAGTTCATTTGGGATACCATAATCCTAAATGTGTAGTGCCTTTAATGTACCTAAAGATCCGTTTAATGGCTTCACGATGAGATATTTTGGGATAATCTTGAAAGCGTGCACATAGAAAAAACACTAAACATAATATCCGGTCTACTAGAAGTGATATAGAGTAAACTACCAATCATTCCTCTATATATAGTGCTATCTACGGATTCACTTTCTTCATCCTTTGTGAGTTTGGTTTCGGAGGACATGGGTGTTTTCATAGGTTTTGAATCTTCAAGACCAAACTTCTTAAGCATATCCTTGATATAGTTAGATTGGTTGAAGAATATCCTATCTTCTAATTGTTTAATTTGGAGACCTAAGAAAAAGTTTAGTTCCCCCATCATACTCATTTCAAACTCGTCATGCATGATTTTTGAGAAATCGTCGCATAACTCTTGACAAGTTGAACCGAATATAATGTCATCCACATATATCTGGACTATGATAATATGTTATCCCTTTTTCTTAGTGAAAAGAGTATTGTCTACTAGGCCCATGGTATACTTATGGTCAACTAGGAAAGTTTTAAGTTGATCATACCAAGCTTTTGGTGCTTGCTTAAGTCCGTATAATGCTTTCTTAAGTTTGTAGACATGATTTGGTTTTTCAAAATCGGCAAAGCCGGGAGGTTGTGCAACGTACACTTCCTCATTAATAAAACCATTTAGAAAAGCACTTTTAACATCCATTTGGAATAGTTTAAAGCCGTGTGCGCATGCATATGCAAGTAATATTCTAATTGACTCAAGCCTAGCGACGGGTGCAAATTTCTCGTCATAATCTATACCTTCTTGTTGATTGTAGCCTTGAGCTACTAGCCTAGCTTTGTTTCTATACACTACTCCATTTTCATCCATTTTATTCCTAAAAACCCATTTAGTTCCAATTATGGTTTGATTTTGAGGTTGAGGTACTAATGTCCAAACGTCATTCCTAACAAACTGATTTAATTCTTCTTGCATCACTATGACCCAAGATTCATCTTTTATGGCTTCATTAACATTTTTAGGTTCAATGGTTGAAACAAAACAAAAGAAATTACTTTTGTTTTGGGCTTTTGACCTTAAGGTTCTTTCGTTAATTTTTCCTATGACGTTGTCTAATGGATGACTTTTGGATTCTTTGATGTTGACAATTTCTCTTTTTACCAGTTCGTCTTCTTTGTCATTCTCTATGTTTTCTTGGTTTTCAACCATTTGACTTTCAGCTAAGTCATCATCTACCAAAGGTGATGTCTTAGAGGGAGGTGGACTTTCGTCGAATGTTACATTCAACGATTTCTCAACTCTTGATGTTTCTTTATTCAAGACAATATATGTTTTACTATTTTGTGAATATCCTAGAAATACACCTTCATACGACTTTGGGTCGAACTTGGTGAGGTAATCCTTAGTGTTTAATATGAAGCACTTGCTTCCAAAAACTCTAAAATATCCTAACGTAGGCTTTTTGCCTCTATAAAGCTCATATGGTATTTTATTTAAGAATGGTCTAATTAGGACTCTATTTAGGATATATGTGGATGTATCTACGGCATGACACCAAAACTTTTGAGGTATGTTTTGTTCATTTAACATAGTTCTACTTATTTATTGAATTGTCCTATTTTTTTGTTCAACTACACCGTTAGATTGAGGAGTTCGAGGAGCCGAGAAATTATGTGTTATGCCATTAGCATCACAAAAAGCTCCGAATTGGGTTTCGTTATCAAATTCACGACCGTGGTTGGTTCTAATAGACACAATGTTGTTTCCTATTTGATTATTAATTTTCTTACTTAGAATTTCAAATTTATCAAATCTCTCATTTTTAGTTTTCAAGAACTTAGTCTAAGTATACCTAGAGTAATCATCTACTATTACCAAAGTATAGAAGTTTCTCCCGTAACTTTGTATAGCGGATGGACCAAACAAATCCATATGTAACAATTCTAGACACCTAGATGTAGACACCATGTTTTTAGCCTTATGGCTATTATGAACTTGTTTCCCAATTTTGCAAGCATCACAAAAGTGTTGGTCGTATTTCAACTTGGGCAGGTTCCTAATGAGTTCCTTAGATGATAAGGATTGGATTAACCTCATATTAGCGTGACCTAAGTGTCTATGCCATAGAGTTGAGTTTTCGTCCAGAGAGGTGAGACAAAGTTTGTCTTTAGGTGTTTTGTCTAATTTCATAACGTAAACGTTATTCTTCAAAACACCATTTTCCTACGGTTATGCCATCTTTTAGTATTTTACTTCCATTTTCACTGAAAAGGACGATATACTTTTTGCGGCATAATTGACTAATACTAAGCAAGTTAAATCCTAGATTGTCTACATAAGCAACATCATCAATAGTGAGAGAGTCATTAGAGATTGTACCTTTTTCGATGATTTTACTTTTAAGCTTGCTACCGAATGTGACATTACCTCCATCTTACACTTGGTAGGATGAGAAAAGGCTTTTGTTCCCCGTCATGTGTCTTGAACACCCACTATCTTTAATCCACTCATCTGGTTCTAACTCAACTTTTAAGCACACCTAAGTTCAAGAAAAACTCAAGCATTTGGTCCCCAATATCTCATGGGTCTATTTGGGTTAAACATAACATTATCATGGTTTAAGTATGCAAATGGTGGACAACTGTTCCATGGTATGTAGTTGGGACCTTGAAAGTTCCTAGACATGTTTTGGTTTCAATTACTTTGATAATGACTCTGTGAGTTGTGATTACTCTTTGGAAAGAGGTGTTTGGGAAAACTAGTTCTAGGTCTCTGTTGAACCGTTTTAGTCCTAAACTCATTATTAACTTGACCTTTTCCTATGGAAACGGATGGTTTTTGTTTTTTAACAGTTGTACTAGTGCTAGGTTTTCTAGTGACCTTAACGAATTCAGTACGATCTGATTTACGAACCTTCTGTTCATCAACAGTACCTGCGGATCCTTTTGGTATAACTGGCGGATCCAAAATTTTGGATCCGTCGGATCCGTGGGTGTCTGACTCAGTTGGAACAGGTTCTTGTACTTTCACTGTTTGTTTCTCAAAGTCACTTAGGTTTCTTAGTTTCATAAAATGTAGCTTGGTCTTATCAAGTTGAAACTTTTGATCTTTCATTATATCATCCATACAACTAATGTGTTTATCAAACCTTTTAAATTTAGAATTTAGTTTGATAAGTTTTTCCTGTGTGGACTTAAGTGTTTCTATTTCTAGTTTAAGTTCCTGACATGAGACACATGTTTCCTTAACATTTTTACCCTTTTCTAATCTTAAGGCTTTTTCTTTTAACCAATATACTTCGTTTTCAAAAAATTCCTTTTTGGTTTTTAAGAACTTGTTTTTGTTTATGATTTTAAGGGTAATTTCACACAGTTTGTTATATTCAATTTCTACTGTATCATCATCAATAGAGGAGTAGGATGAGTCAGATAGTACCTCGTTAGATTCATTAGCCATAAGAGCAACTTCGTCATTCTTAGGCTCGTCGTCATCACCTTCACTATCACTCCAAGCTCCACTAACAAATGCTCTTTGAGACTTGTTCTTTGGAGGCTTTGGACATTCTCCTATTAGGTGACCGGAATCTCCGCACCTAAAACATTTTCTATCTACTTTTCCTTTCCTATCATCACGGTCTTTCCGGAAAGGTTTCTTTTCTTCACGAGGTTGTCTTACGAACTTTCCTCGTCTCTTGAAGAATTTCTTGAAATCTCTAACGACCATGGCATACTCTTCATCTTCGCTATCTGAGCTAGACTCTTCATCGTCACTTGACTCTACCCTAGCTTTTAAGGCAATGGACTTCATCTGTTCCTTCTTGCCTTTAACTATTTCTGAGTCTTTTCCATCATCATCTCGTGAACTTTGAGATTTCCGATGAGCTCGTCCAGTGTCATGCTTGAAAGATCCTTGGATTCTTCAATAGCTGTCACCTTTGCTCTCCACTTCGGATGAAGTGCTCTAAGAAATTTCCTGACAAAATTCTTACTAGAAAAAGATTCGTCAAGTGCTTTAAGAAATGTAATAATAGTATTGAACCTAGAAAAAGCACTATCAATGGTCTCATCTTCAGAGATAACAAATTGTTCATATTGTTGAACAAGAAGATCAATTTTGTTATCTTTGACTTGTGAGTTCCCTTGATGAGTGATAATCAATGATTGCCAAATACCTTTAGCCGTTTTACACATAAAAACTCTTTCATATTCTTTCTTAGGTAAGGCATTATAAAGCATCATTTTGGCTTCATTATTTTTGGCAATCAACTTCTTTTGCTCATCACTGTGACGAGTAAGAGTAGTACCCATATCCTGACCACTTGATATATCATTACTTATGGGTTTGTAATCACCCTCTACAATGATATACCATAGATCTATGTCCTTTGACTTCACATACATCTCAAAGCGGTTTTTCCAATACATGAAACAATTTGGTTCAAATAGTGGTGGTCTTTGCATAGATTGCCCTTCTTTAAAGTTTTCAAAATCCATTGATCGTTTCAAGTTTTAAAATACAATATATTTTGAAAATCTTGAGTAACGTAGCTCTGATGCCAATTGTGGAAAACTAGAAGGGGGGCTGAATAGTTTTTGCCGTTTTTAACTTTAATTCGCTTTGTGACTTATTGTGATTTCAAGGTAATTGCACACAAACAAGTAATATAAGTAAGTAAGTAGAGAAAACAATCAAACCACAACACGGAGATTTTTAGTGGTTCGGCTAAAAGAACTCTCTTACTTGCCCTACTCCACTCCTCGAGCCTCTAACTCGAGAGTTTTTCTTCACTAAGAAACAAACTCCCTTCTCGGCGGAGAAAACCTTAATACACGTCGCTTACACCTTTTTCCGGTACAAAGCTAAATACCGAGTTCTACTTCAAGGAAGAACCAACCTGACGTCGCCTATACAATTACCGACACTAAGCTAGATGTCGAGTTCTTTACAAGGGTGCAACTACTCCCGTTTACTCTATGTGTTTTGAGGTCTAAAACACTAACCGGACTTTACTGAATGAAAGGTAGAATAATTATGTGAAAACACTAACTAATTAGTATCTAACTAACAAGACTTGCAACAGTGGGTTGAAGCTTGTCGATGCTTGATCTCTTTTGCTACAAAAAGGAAGATCACTAAGAATGAAATGAATGAATGATATGGGTTAGTAATGTATAAATGAATGAATGTATAATTTATGCTATGTAAGTGATGATTGTGCCTGAATGATCAGCTTGCTATTTATAGGCAAAGCTGATCAACAGGCGGCGGATTAGGCAGATCCAAATTCTGGGATCCGCCAGTTATGGTGTTTGGTTCTGAGGGAACCAGACAGCTAAGATATTCCCATATCTTTCCATATCTTGCACAATCTTTTCATATCTTCCAAAGTTAACTCTTTAGCTTGAAGATCTATACAAGATATCACCTAAATCCTCAAGATATCCTAAAGATATCAAAATGAGGTATGCCATGATGTCATGTTTAATATTTCTAATTTAAGAAATAAAAGTAAAACATGTAAATGTAAAATGTATATATGCAATGTGAATTCTAGTGATCATGTAATGTGTAAATGTGTTTTAAAAGACTTGTTACTATAAATGTAAAAGACTTTAACTTATATGTATGCTTTGCTAAAGATAAACCTTATAATTGTCATTAACAAAATAAAGCAAAGATCGTAAAATATAAATAACGTTTTTAGGACGATATTTGTATTAACACTATGGATTACACTCAACCTTTGTGTTGACTTTTTAGCATGTTTATGTCAGATAATTGATGTATGATGTGTGCACGAGGAGTGACTGAAGGTTGAGGATGGATATCTTTGGGCTATGCTTCTTGCCCTTACTATCTTTTTATTTAAAATATCTTTTAAACTGTGTCTTTATTTCCGTTGCAAACTACTTTTATTCCGCTGCAAACTATCTTTATTTTCCGCTGCTATTTGTATTATGAGTCTTTTTAACTCTGAACATTAAACTTTGTAATCGAATGTTATGTTTTATTAAAAACGTCTCGTTGTGAGATCGTTTTCTGTGATTGTGACTGTCTTACCCCTCGAGTAGCACCCCAAGCTCAGTCCCGCTGCCATATTTCGAGTTGGGGGTGTTACAGAATGGTATCAGAGCCACCGTTTATAGAGAAGGAGATCATACTCGACTATAAACATTTTTCGTGTGAGTCAAAACGTTTTTCAAAATCGATAGCCATCAGCCCTCCGTGCCACTTCGCTCGTAAGTGCTTTACTTAAACTTTTATATATGCATATTTTGCATTATCATATGTTTGGATTTTTCCACTACTATTTCATTTCATATGAAACTATCCTATAAAATTTTTGGCTAGAAAATTTTATACTTGTCCCGATACCCCATGTAGAATGTTATGGCCACATCAGTTCCTTCCGGTCAGTTACCAGATGCACCTGTTGATCAACCACTTGCACCGCCTAGTCCAGAGATGGACCCACACCCTATTGATGTACCTCACCAGGATGATGAGGAGATGGATGATGATGATGAGGAGATAGGAGACCGTCAGTAGAGATTAGTGATCATCTTTATTATGGTAGTTTAGTATTGTAGTAGTAGTTTACCTTGTACGTACTAAACTGACTAGTTTCAGTTAGTAGATTTTGATAAGAAACTTGTAGTCGTTTTGCATATCTTGCAAGACTGATGATGAGTACCAAATCTATGATGTATTTTGGGTGATGTACTATTATAATGTTGAATGGACGCTATATTATGATGTATCATTGTGTTGTTTACCTTATGTTATGATTCTGTTACGTCAATCAAAATACTTACAGTGTTGTACATTTGTAATGATTGATAGAATTATGCCGCCTAAGAAGATGACCCCAGCCGCGATTCAGAAATTAATTGAGGAAGGCATAGCTGCAGCGCTTGCTGGGCAAGCCGGTGCTAACAACCAGAATGTGGGACAGGCAGGAGTGCAGCCCGTCTATGAGAACCGTTTCTGCACTTACAAGGAATTCATGAGCTGCAAACCCACTACCTTCAAGGGAACTGAAGGAGCTGTCGGTCTGACCCAATGGTTTGAGAAGATGGAATCAGTGTTCTTAAGAAGTAACTGCTCTGAAGACTGCAAGGTGAAGTATACAACGGGAACTTTGATGGAGCATGCATTATCATGGTGGAATGCTTATACCAAGGATGTTGGGATGGAGAGAGCTTATAATGTTCCCTGGGAAGAATTTAAGAAAGAAATGGTGAAGAAGTATTGCTCCCGCAGTGACATGAGAAAATTGGACACCGAATTCTACTACTTGGCTGTGAAAGGCGTTGACCTTGCTACTTATGTTAGAGATTCCAAGAGTTGAAATTATTTTGTGCTCACATGGTGCCGGATAACGAAAAGTTGCTGGAAAAGTTTATTGGTGGTCTACCAGCTAGTATTGAAGGGCTCGTGACGTCATACAACTCGCAGACCTTGGATGATGCGACCCGTATAGCTGAACGATTGATGGATCAGGTGGTTAAGAATGGTACTGCTCAGAAAAGCAACAACTATGATCACAAAAGGAAATGGGAGGACTATAGAAGGAGCAACAACAAAAACAACAACAACAACAACTACAACAACCGCAACAACAACAATCACCCTCACCATAACCATCACCACAACAACAACAATAACCAGTTCCGTAACAACGACCATCACCACCAACAGAACCGTCGATAGGAGGCTGTCAGAGCATATGTGGCTGCACCAGCACAAACTAGGGGATATGCTGGGAATTACCCGTACTGTGACAAGTGTAACCAACACCACCCTGGACCATGCACTGTGAGGTGTCAGAAATGCAACAAGGTTGGGCATGTTTCTAAGAACTGTAAGGGAAAAGCTATGGCTACAGGGAGTAATGCACAGCAGGTTGTAACCTACTTTGGATGCGGGGAGCGTGGACATTACAGGAGCCAATGCCCAAAGAACGTTGGATGACGAACTGAAGGTGCTCATGGCAGAGCATACGTAATGGGCACTGGAGAGCAGCAGACTGACCCGAACGTAGTAACCGGTACGTTCCTACTCAACAACCTTCGTGTTAAAGTCTTATTTGATTCTGGTGCCGATATGAGCTTTGTATCGTCTAAGATTTCGCCACTACTTAACCTCACCCCTACCTCTTTAGACACCAGCTATAGTATAAAGCTAGCTAATGGCAACTTGGTTGACACCTGCACTATAATCCAAAACTGTACCCTAAACCTTCTAGATCACCTGTTTAGCATCGACCTTTTGCCCATTGAACTCGGAAGCTTCGACGTGGTAGTGGGTATGGATTGGTTGTCTAGACATCGAGCCAGTATTATTTGAAGTGAACGAGTTGTTCATATTCCTCTTGATGACGAAACTTTGGTTGTCCGTGGAGATCGTAACGGAACCCATCTGAGTATTATCTCCTGCATTAAGACCTTGAAGTATATCAAAAAAGGCTGTCATGCATTCCTAGTGCATGTGTCCAAGAAAGAGTCTGGAGAGAAGTGACTCGAGGACATTTTGATTGTGCGTGATTTCCTTGAGATATTTCCTGAAGATCTACCTGGGCTTCCATCGGTTCGACAAGTGGAGTTCTTAATTGACCTAGTTCCAGGAGCTGCACCTGTGGCACGTGCACCGTATCGACTTGCTCTGACAGAAATGCAAGAACTGTCTAAACAGTTACAGGAGTTGTTGGATAAAGGGTTTATTCGACCTAGTTCATCACCGTAGGGAGCACCGGTATTATTTGTGAAGAAGAAGGATGGATCGTTTAGAATGTGCATTGACTACCGGGAATTGAACAAGCTAAAGGTGAAGAATCGCTACCCGTTACCAAGGATTGATGATTTGTTCGACCAGCTGCAAGGATCATACTACTATTCTAAAATAGATTTGCGGTCAGGTTACCACCAGCTTAGAGTCCGGGAAGAGGATATTCCCAAGACGGCGTTCAGGACTCGTTATGGCCACTATGAGTTTCGAGTGATGCCCTTTGGTTTGACAAATGCACCGGCTGTATTTATGGACCTCATGAACCGAGTGTGTAAAACATATCTGGATAAGTTTGTCATAGTCTTCATCGACGACATCTTAATTTACTCCAAGAATGAAGAAGAGCATAAGCAACACCTGACGACGATTCTCAAGTTGCTCAAGGAGGAACAATTGTACGCAAAATTCTCGAAGTGTGAATTTTGGATTCGCAAGGTACAATTTCTGGGCCACATGATTGACAACAAAGGGTTGCATGTGGATCCCGCGAAGATTGAAGCTATTGAGAATTGGCCAACACCTTCTAATGCTACAAAGATCCGACAATTTTTGGGATTGGCCGGGTATTACCAGAGATTTATCGAGGGATTCTCCAAAATAGCTAAGCCGTTGACTACATTGACTCAGAAGGATAAGAAGTATGAGTGGGAAAACGATGAAGAAGAAGCATTTCAAACCCTGAAACAGAAACTGTGTAGTGCACCGATTTTGGCTTTGCCAGATGGAGTAGAAGATTTTGTGGTGTATTGTGATGCATCGTATCACGGGTTAGGAGCGGTTTTGAGGCAAAGAGGGAAGGTCATGGAATATGCTTCCCGAAAACTTAAGACCCATGAAGAGAAATATACCACGCATGATTTGGAGTTGGGTGCTGTAGTTTTTGCACTCAAGATCTGGAGGCATTACCTATACGGAACAAAGTATGTCGTCTTCACCGATCACAAGAGTCTTCAACATATCTTAGATCAGAAAGAGCTGAATATGAGGCAACAACGATGGTTGGAAACTTTACGTGATTATGACTGTGAAATAAGATATCACCCGGGAAAGGCGAACGTCGTGGCTGATGCCTTAAGCCATAAGGAACGGTTGAAACCGCTACGAGTTCGAGCTTTGGTTATGACCATCAATTCAAATCTTCCCGCTCAAATACACTGTGCTCAAGAAGAAGCAGTGAAACAAGAAGATTTCCAGAGTGAGAATCTTTATGGGATGATACAGAAGAAGTTTGAGAAGCGTTCAAACGAAACCTTGTGTTTTAAAGGAAGAAGTTGGGTGCCGCGTTATGGAGGACTGCGAGACTTGATCATGCACGAGTCTCATAAGTCAAAGTATTCTATACACCTAGGGTCCAAAAAAATGTATCATGATCTCAAATAGTATATTGGTGGCCAAACATGAAGGCAGAAGTTGCTGATTATGTTTGCAGATGTTTGACGTGCGTGAAAGTTAAGGCCGAACATCAGAAGCCGTCTGGTCTTGTACAACAGGCTGAGATTCCTGAATGGAAATGGGAGAGAATTACTATAGACTTCGTCACTAAACTCCCAAGAACTACAACTGGTTCCGACGCTATCTGGGTTATAGTCGATCGACTGACGAAATCCGCACACTTCCTATCGATCAAAGAGAACTACAGTATGGATAAGTTGACAAGGCTCTACGTGAAGGAAATAGTATCAAGGCATGGAGCCCCAATATCGATCATCTCTGACAGAGACAGCAGATTCACTTCTAATTTTTGGAAATCACTTCAAGATGCCTTTGCCACGAACCTCGACATGAGTACTGCCTATCACCCGCAAACGGATGGCCAGAGTGAACGGACGATTCAGAAATTGGAGGATATGCTCTGGGCCTGCGTGATTGATTTTGGAAATGGGTAGGATACTCATCTGCCTTTGATCGAGTTTTCATATAACAACAGCTATCATGCAAGTATTAAGGCTGCACCATTTGAGGAATTGTATGGCCGGAAATGTCGATCACCCATCTGTTGGGCTAAGGTAGGAGAAGCTCAGCTCATCGGGCTGGACATTGTTCGTGAGACTACAGAAAAGATCATGCAGATTAAGAACCGATTGAAGATCGCGAGAGATCGTCATAAGAGTTACGCGGATGTGAGACGTAAACCGCTAGAGTTTCAAGTTGAGGACAAATTATGCTAAAGGTCTTACCGTGGAAAGGCTTGATACGGTTTGGCAAACAAGGAAAGCTGAACCCAAGGTACATTGGACCGTTCAAAATTCTGAACAGGGTTGGTCATGTAGCCTACAGACATGAATTACCTCCTGAGCTCAGTAGAGTTCACTTTACCTTCCATGTGTCAAATTTAAAGAAGTGTTTATCCGATGAGACAGCTATAATCCCACTTGATGATATTCAAGCTGACGAGCAACTGAACTTTATTGAAGAGCCTGTAGAGATTATGGAGCGTGAGATCAAACGATTAGAGAGGAGCCAAATTCCCCTGGTGAAAGTTCGCTGGAATTCCAAGAGAGGACCCGAATTCACTGGGGAACGCGAGGACAAGTTCAAGCGCAAGTACCCTCACCACTTCAAAACCGGAACCGATAAGTTAAACTAAAATCCAGGACGGATTTCCCAATATGATGTATGTGCTGTAACACCCGGTAATTTTCCAAACCACTTACACTAGCCAAATATTTATTTTTGCATCACCTTAGTAGTTGAACTTTTTCTGAATTTATTTGAGCTTCAGAAACGTGAGATATTTTGAGAAATGTGAACCTTAGTCCCGTATTACGTCAGCACAACCAAGAAAACGCGAAACGAATCGAATTTGCCAAATAAATTGATTTTTGGAAAGATATGCATATTTATACTCGTTTTTATCCGAAAAATTATTTCGGAAACAATGGCGCAAGTTTCATAATTTTTCGAGTCCGTTTGATACCCCTAATGGGCCCCACAAGGAATAAGGCAAAAGTTTTACCCTTTTGACAATTCTTACCCCCGCCCAAAAAGTTTACCTACGCCCCCTCACGTTTGGTTTTGCCCAGGTTTAGTCCCTCAGCAAGTATAAAAGGGAAAAAATATTATTTTTATAATAAAAGCACACACACACCCCCTTAAAACACTCTCCCCGTCTCTCTTTCTTCTTCGGCGAAACTCCGGCCACCACCACCTACTCCGGCAACCTCCGTCGTCGGAAAAATTTTCCGGCGAACTCGAATCTTTACAATACTCAACAGATCAACGTGAGCTTATTATTTCTGGAGAGTCCCAGCTTCATCCGAGAAGTCTAGCCCCGCCAAACGCCACCACCGCCGTCACTATCCACCGCCTTCTTTTTGCCATAGCTTCCCCACCACCCCCTCTCACTTATAAGGTATGTCACACGCTTTTATTCTTATTATTTTTGAAATAAAACGAAACCCTAGTTTCGTACTTTGCTTTTATTTAATAAAACATTCTAAAACCTTTTCGATCTAATATAAATCGTGTGGATTTGAACTAACTCGCCGTGTAAACCCTCGACTCAGTTCGAGTCAGGGTAAGCTCACCGAGTCAACTCGTGTTGACTCGGGGCAAACGGGATATACTTGTGTATATTTTATTCCTTTTATTATGTTACTTATTATTTTCATTCCGTTCTGATTCATTTCGATTGTTGTAGCATTGGACCGAGTTATGACTGAGTTGAGACCGAGTTGGTCCTGGTGGGTGAAGCCGAGGAGCCTAGTGATCGTAGGACGCTTTAACCGTGACTCATTAAGTCACGGCAACTGGGATTTGACCTAGAGTTAGGGTTTAGACCTTTTTATATTTTTTTTCAGTTTATTTATTTATATTTTCATTCATTTCAGTTCAGTTTCTATTTAGCTTCATTCATTTCATTTCAATCTGGTTGTATTATTATTATTTATATTCTTTCGATTTGGTTGTATATTTTATTTAATTGTGGTTGTGTTTGGATTTGATTTTGATTGGTTTAGGTTGTGTTAATACTGATTAGTATAGACAGAACTGATATAGTAGTGACATGGTGTTGTGGATTGAGGTTGGAGTTGATTTGGCAGTAGTAATGGTTGTGTTAGATTAGAGTTATTTAGGTTTGGTTGTGGATTGGATTTTGGGATTGTGTTTTTGGCTGCGGTTGGAACCAGGAGCCATGGGCTTATGTTAAGGTTCGAGCCGTGACTCCGTTGAGTCACGGCAAGGCCCCTGGATGTGTTTTGGAACTTAGACTGACGTGGTTGTGTTGAATTGTGTATTGGATTTGGTTATTTTTCTTTATTGTGGTAGTATGTATGGATTTATTATTGATTCAGATTTGGATTTGCGTTTGTGTTGGATTTTAGATATTGGTATTGTGATTGTGTTGTGTTGTGGTAAACATTGTAGCCCGTTGGCACATATTGGCTCGAGCCGTGACTCAAATGAGTCACGACATAGCCACAATAAAACTTGACATGTAAACATATATTAAAACTAGACTCAAAATGGCATTGTAAGATCTTGTAATAACATTTGAGATTGGTTTGGCTTACAGCCAAAAAAAAAACCAAAGCCTTTAGCTCAATAGACTCCAGCCGTGACTCAATGAGTCACAGCAATTGTCTAATGGTTTATAAACACATATATCGGATTAAACACTAATAACTTGGACCTGAAGGCCCGGTGTAAGCCCAACGTGTATAAGTTAAGTATTGGGCCGAAGCCCAATACCTTGGAGTCTTATATTTCTTTTATTGTTTTATTAATTTATTTATTATTTCTTTTTCGTTTTGCGATGTATTATTTTGGTTAATTATTTTTTTAAAACATAATCAATATAGATGATAAGTCATATAACTAATATATACTCGAATAATATCGTACGATTAGATATTTTAAACTTATAAAACTTAGTAATAAAACTTGTAATCAAAAGTCATAACGACTTGGATATGTCTTATAAACGGGCGCGTCATGCCCAAATTTCGATAACATCTTTTATAATTTAATCATATACTAATAACTTATAAACCTTGTCGATATTTATATAACTTTTGATTGTCTTTCATATGATTTTTTTCTTCCTTTTAATTCCCATTTTTCTCTTTTCATTATTATTTCTTTGTATTCATTCGTGTTTGCCGACTTTTATTATTGTAACGTCTCGTATCCACATGAGTTTTAAATTTTATTTAAATTCGAAACGCCATTGAAATAAAACATTTCATTTTCAAATACGAGTATTGTTTTGGAAATCACTTTAAGGTTGTTGCTGAGACATATCATTCATATATTAGGTTGTGCTGAGGTTCACTTGCCATACTGTCCCACTTGATCAGATTGTGATATCTCATTTCTCTGCTACTAAGGTGTGATTCATAGCCACACTTTTAATATTTGTAAATGTTTATAAATCCCGTGCGAGAGATACATGCTACTTACTATTTTTCTGAGCACAATTTTTTATTTGTATGTTATTCCTGACTGACGCGATAAATGATAAGTACCTTCCTTGCCAAAAGAAAGTCCCTCGATCATGAACCATTAATCACCTGCGGGTGAGCGCGATTATAGTATATAGGCCTATAGGATTTGACCATCCCGTCATGTTGACTAAGGTCGGTCAGCATGTGATGTACTATAGTTGAGTTAACTTGGTATTTGGCAAAATACCTGGCTTTGGAGGCAACTATTATGTTATGAAATTCCGCGGTTACTGTCGACTTACGCCAGAGTTTCTGGTGCCAGTTAACGCTTTTTGTGTCATGAGCTTAGCAAAGCAAGAGAATTATGTGACGCTTACCCGATATTTGCATTTGTTGCTTATATCTTCCAGACTTAAAATCTTGTGCTCAACTATTATTTACTAAACCTATGGAATACACTCAACCTTTGTGTTGACCTTTTAGCATGTTTATCTCAGGTAATTAATGTATGAAGTATGCACGAGGAGTGGCTGAAGGTTGAGGATGGCTATCTTTGGGCTATGCTTCTTGCCCTTACTATCTTTTTATTTAAAATATCTTTTAAACTGTGTCTTTATTTCCGCTGCTAACTACTTTTATTCCGCTGCAAACTATCTTTATTTTCCGCTGCTATTTGTGTTATGAGTCTTTTTGACTCTGAACATTAAACTTTGTAATCGAATGTTATGTTTTATTAAAAACGTCTCGTTATGTAACACCCCGAAAATCGAAATGAAGCAGCGGAAGACTTAAACGGGGTATTACCAATTAGATCACAGTCGTAAGCATAGATAATTGTTAAAAGTAGAATTTATATCATTAAATGAAAGCTCAATATTCGAAGTTACACAATGTTTTCAAAAAGAGATAGCTTTTCACAAAAGAGATGGTATGTGCTAAAACACATACCTTTTCTTGACCAAAACCGGACCCAAATAGACCAAAAACCCGACCAAAATGCCAAATATATTGTGTTTTTGTGTTTTTACATATGCAGGCACGGATATCGAAGAAAAGAACAAAAAAATCAAGAAAGAACCGGAAAAAACGAGCACGAGATATGGAAGTGTTATTTTTAGCCGATGCCGGGAAGAAATTATGGTCAAAAAGTCAACCGAGGTCCTCCATCTATCAGAAGTTGTCAAATTGAGCCCTTGGATTATCTTTTAAAATATGGCAGTATTGGTCCCTGAGATTTCAAGATATATACATTTTGTCCTTATGATTTTAAATACCAAATCTTAAATAAACACAAACCGAATCCGGATTTAACAAAACAATTCACCACCCTAACCCATCTAATCTAAATACCCAGCCACATTAAACATAACCCAAGCCCACAATCCCATTAAACAATAACCGGCCCAACCTTTACTAATTCTTTACCCGATCCAAACCCCACTTAAACCCGGTCAAAGCTTTTTAGCTAAAAAATTCGGTCAATAGAGTCAACAACAAAAGAAATAATCACACACTCACCCTATTATCTCTTTCACAAAAACACGCGCTCCCCAATTTCACATCTTTCCCCATAGTTTTACTATTCCCCAAACCCTAGATTTATCGTACAAGTTTTTACCATAATTAAGGGTATTTAGGACAATCATTGGCCCTTCTAGAAGTTCCTGACAAAGAGAATGGCACGTGGCAGCGGCTTATTGGACCAAACGCGTCACAACTTTGATCAAACGGTGGGAAATCAAGAGTGGAGCGCACGATTTGATCTAAGGGTGATTAGGTGATGTGGACACACTCGGATTGCCAGCGTGGACTTACTAGATCTTTCACCTCACGGCTATATAAAGGACTCCTCACTCACGATTTGATGGTTAGCTAGTTAGTAGGTTAGCTTAGGAGTAGGAGTAGAGCATTCAAATTTAGCTTATTAGTTAAGTTTCAGCTTATTGTAGTATTGTCAAGTTTTCAAAGTTGTAATCATTCAAGAGTTTTAATAAAAGTTCAGTTTCATTTTAAATGTTTGTTCAAATTTCATTTTAATGCTTTCAATTTAGTTCTCTGAATATTTACAAACTGTTTTAAGCTTTTACTTTCAATTTCATAAGCTCATTCAAGCTTGATAATAGCTTGTAGTGAGTCTGGTTTATTTGGTTCTGCTCCAATTAGTTCTATGCTTCAAAGTTTCAATTCAGTCAACAAAAGTCAACTGAGACAGAGTAATGGTGTTGATGGTGATTCTGGGTGTATTGTGGTGATGAATTCCTGGTGGTAAATGGTGTTTCTGAATGGTATTTGCCTATCTAAAAGATAGGCTTGGGTTGGTGTTTCCCCCTATTTCAGTTAGGGTATTGTTACTTGTAAGTTCTCACTTTCCATTTTCACTTTAGAATGCATCTTATGATTTGAATAGTGTAGATCTACTCTTATTAGTTGTTACTGTCCCATTAGTTTGCATTTTAGAGCTCTATTGCACTGCTTATTTGGCCTGCAAAGTAGGACTTTAGCCATTTGTTTGCTGAAATTTACATAAGCTTGTATTTGTGCTTTGTGGTTTATAATATAAGCTTAATTGATATATCTGAGCATATGTGAGCTTGTTTAAGTGTTTTCCTGAGTTCCTGAGTTTCTGGCTTAATCTTTGGCTTATTTGCTTTTAAGTTCTTGTCTGCTAGATATGTGCTCTGTCTTTCAGTTATATGCTCCAGTTCTTTAGTAGTTTGCTTGCAATCTGTTTGAGTTAAGAGTAATATTTTTGGGGCAAAAGCTAGTCCATATAGCTGGTCATTAGTTTCTACTTTTGGTTTTAACTTCTTAGCTTATTTGGTTAGCTTAATTGAGTCTTATTGTGAGCTTGTTGGGACTGTTTCATAAAAGAGTGAAAAACTCAACTGTTTTTGTTTACAAGCTGTTTTCCAGCTTATTCCAGCTTATTTGAGTCCTTTTCTTTTCATAAAATTAGTAGTTATTAGTTGTTAATTGAGTTGCAAAAGAAGAAAATTAAAAAAAAAAAAATAGTTTAGCTAATTTGTAGTACACATGAATCGAACCTGGGGTGTTTAATGTTAGAAAAAACGTTTTTTATTTCCAGTTATTGCAAAACAGCCCCTAGGTTTCAGTTGCTGCATGTTTAGTCCCTATCTTTATTTAAAAACGAGTTAAGTATTAAAGATAAGTTTTAGAAATTACAAATCTGGTCCTTGTCGTTTATAAAGTCTAAAACAGTTTTAGTTTTTACAATTTTAGTCCCTCGGGTTTTATAAACTTTTATTTTATTAATTTTCTTTTATAATTGAGTTTAGTTTAATTACATTTTCAGTCCCTTGAGTTTTTAGTCTTGCATTTTAGGTTTATTTCTTCACTATTAGTTTTATAAATCTCGGGATTAGCCCGGGATTTGCATTATTTGATTTCTCTTTGTGTGCTTTTATTTGTTAATTGTAGATTGCTTTTAAATTTTCATATTTTAGTTTAATCAACACCAAAATAATCACTTTCACTTATTCACTTCACATTTTCACGACACCGAATCGACTTAAACGCCGTCAAACCTTCGTTGGGAGAACGACCCGGGGAAATATTTTCACGAATATTTCTTTGGAAAAATAAAATAAAAATAAACTACATCAATAAAATGGCGCCGCTGCCGGGGAAGGCTTGAAACGTTGTCGTTGATTCGTATCGTATTTTGTGTATTGAAGAACCTTCCCCGTGGAAGTTATCGTCTTGTTTTGTAAATAAATTGTTTTTGAAAAAAAAAAAAAAAAAAAAAAAAAAAAAAAAAAAAAAACATTTGAATACTTGTCACCAAGTATTCACAATACCAAAAAAAAAAAAAAAAAAAAAAAAAAAAAAAAAAAAAAAAAAGAAGAAAAAAAAAAAGAAAAAAAAATTGAAAAATCAAAAATATAATAAATAAAACACTTTTCCTAAAGTGTTTTCATCTTAATAAACATCCTCGGTCTTCCGTTGAAGGAGGGCGGTTGTAAACCATTCCGAATAATCAACAAAAGAGATCGTGAAATTAAACGTTACTAGGATTATTTCTTTGCTACAACCTAATTACGGGGTTTAAGGAAGTCTTGACATTAAATTGCAGACTGAAGAGAGATCCATTCTTCTCTCCCGCCACGCTGCGCGTAGTTTTGAAAGAAACGAGTACGGTTGATCAACGATCACCAAAAATATAATTATTTTTTTTTCCTTAATTAAAAATCCAAAAAGATTTTCTCTTCGAAATTTATTTTTCTTTTTCCTTTGTGATTTTCCATGTTTCTAAAATTTAAAAATCTAAAAATATTCTTCTCAATCCTCTTATACGTTTGATTCTTATTCTCTTACCCTCTATCCGTTTAATTCTTCTTCTCTATGTCTTCATCATACCATTACGGTTGTCAATGGTGTGGGGGTCCTCATAATGGTGGGAATTGTCCCGGTTGTAGCATGGTGGAATCGGGAAACGGGTTTGTCTATGACCAAAATCCTTATTCTTACCATGAGACAACCGACTTTTACAACCAGCCCCCACAGCACCAGATGGAGACATACTCATGTGAGTTTTGTGGATGTAGTCCTCACCCGGGTTATGATTGTCAAACAGGGAACATGTTTGTCTATGAACAAGTTACTTGTAATCAGAACTTCGGGTATAACCTATATCCACATAATTCACCGAATCAGTCACAATAATCATATTGTTGTGAATACTGTGGAGGTCCTCACTTTAACTCTGATTGTCAAACGAGGGATCCGCTTGTCTATGAGCGTGGTCCTTGTAACAATTATGACTATTCTTTTCATCACCAACCTCCACAGTATGAAACGATTCAAACACCATCTCAAGAAGTACCTCTAGAAATTTTCATTGGTATTCTTGATGTTCTTAATGCACTAAAACTTGAACGTACCCCAGAAGAACCTCATCAGAAAACTTATGGAGAACTTCTAGCTGAAGAACAAGCAGCTAAAATAAGTTCTAATTATCGTCAAACTTTCGTTTACGACAACAATGACGATGATGAGGATTCTGGTTGGGGAGTTTGTGGAAATTCATCAGCAGAAATCACTCCCGTCCTACCTTCCAAAGAACCCGAGGACTCTCTAAAAATGGGGGACGAGCATCTCGACACTATTCCGGCAACGGAATCAGACAATGTTGAGAACCTCGTCCCAATCCCAAGTGAGTCCGGGGAAATTTCTAACGGTGATTGTGATTTTGTTGAAAATGATCGTTTTGATAATCTCGTTGATACGAATGATAAGCCGTTTGATGATATGTACGTTGAAAAGAACGAAGATGAGATGTTCTCCGATTCCGACAATGATGATTCATTATCTTGTGGAGACATCGATTATGTTGATGAGGTACCTTCTGAGCTCGTCAGCTTAGAAGAAGAGGATGAAGTAGATAATGATACTGAAATCCAAGATGCAGCTCTTCGTGAGAAATTATCTACAATTTATCTTCTCATTTCTAAGATCGAGGCATTACATGATCCTCCGACTTCTTCTTCTCCTATCCCCGATCTGGATAGTGATTTCTTACCCGAGCTTGAAATTTTTCAATTTGAAGAGACGAGTAGTGGCAGTCCCACTATTCATGCTGATATCTCTCTTCCGGATTATGAGTACTTTCATTTTGAGATTGATTCCGAACCTATTTCCGATAATCCGTCAAGTGATCCTCTTTTAGAGGATGTCGATCGATTTCTTGCTTCGGATGACTCGATACCACCGGGTATTGAGAGTGGCGAGAATGGTTTTATTGAAGAAATACCTAATGATGATTTACTTTCTACTACTGATTCATCTCTCTTCAATTTACCGTCTTCTCGTCCACCCGCGAAACCACCGGATGTGTATCTTGGATCCGGTGTGAATGAAGTAATTGATGGAGTGGTGGACGAGACTTATGATATTGATGTTCCGGTGCATGATATTTTTCCCACCCTACCCACCCGTGATTCCAATGATGATTATGCTTTCACCATCCGTGTGTTTCACCCATTCTTCACTTATCCCATCATTTCTCCATCTTTCCACTCCTCCGGGAGTGAGGATACCGTCTTCGACCCCGGTATCTCCGTTCTTCATGCCGGGTGTCCGTTACAGGGTGTCCGTTCCTCTTGCTCCCCCAAGATTAAGTAAATTCGGGGCGAGTCTAAGCTATACGACTCGATAAATAAACAAGCGCTTCGTGGGAGGCACCCCATGCATATCCTTCTATCTTCTTTCTATTTTCTAATAAAGTGAGTGAGGAGGGCTCCCTCTTCCATATCTTGTGTTTCGTGTTTTCTGTGATGTGTCCAGGAATGCTGATGATGAAGACTCTCGTGCTCGTAGTTTCCTTCACGCTACTCGAGTTTCATCATTCGCAGCTTATCGATATCCTTAATCTTATCGTTTACATCTATCTTTTGGCATAATTAATAAACGGCCTTAGGTTTATGTAGGAGAACCCTTACCTTTAAGACATTGAGGACAATGTCTCGTTTTAGTCTGGGGGGATAATCTTTCGATTTGATTTTTGCCTTGCATTTTTGCCGTTTTCTCATGCAATCCCGTTTTTCCTCCGAAATTGAAAAAATCCAAAAAAATGAGAAAAATTTAAAAAAATTTTGCAAAAATATAATAAATTTTGACATTTTTGTTGACTTTCCGCTGGAGAGAGTAGGAATAAAATTCTGACTTGATCGGGCGTGTTGAGCCCTAGCTTGTTCCCTTAACCGTTTATAATCTATAAGCTTGTGCTAGTCTTTTACACAAGGAGCTAGAAAACGCGAATTCTTTTTAAGAGTTTGCAAGTTCCCGTATTTGACTTTATATATGCATGGCTTGATTATAAGGCTAAGCATTCGCGGATCTTATTATTTAAGATTTTAAATTTGCGAAGAACGAGAAATGATAGAGTTGTTTATAAGTTGGATTGCTAAACGTGGAGTAGTTGGATCTCTTTAGAGCTCATCGAAGTTACTTGTGGCTTTTTGTTCCCATAAGCTTGTTTCACTCAAAAATAGAAAAATAGGAATAATTAAAGCTATTTTGGTTTTGGCGAAATTTAGTTTTTAATCCTTCTTAAGGAAATCCTTGCTTATGAAAGTTGGGTACACATCAAGGTACTGCCAGTGTTACGGTGTAATAGACTATTCCATCTTGCCGGCTCACAACCGATGTTGGGATTGTTATAAAAGCCGTAGGACTCGGGATTTGGCAAAATAATTAATGAATAACGAATAATAATAATCCAAAGCCATAAAAAGTTTTCTGCATCTTGCCGGTTCGCAGCCGATGTTGTAGACTTCTAATAAAGGCAGAGGAAAAATTCCAAGGTCATAATAGACTATCACATCTTGCCGGTTCGCAGCCGATGTTGTGATTGTTATAAAGGGCCAAGGATCAATAATAATATGTGCTTAATAATGTTAAAAATGCCAAATTTCGACTCCGAGGTATCCTAATAAAGGCTTCCGTCTCTGGACTCGTAGATGAGTTGTTTCGGTCGCAAATAAAAGGGATATTCTCAAAATCGTGTTAAATCAGAGACCTTGATGTGGACCTTATTTTTGTATGCAACGGTTTTCGAGGGAAGGTTTGGAAACTACTTAGCGTCTAAACTAGGTATCTTTATCGGATTAAAAATTATCGAAACGAGAATTTGAAGAAATTCATTTCTCACCAAAAATAAAATAAATAAAGGAAAATAGGAATTTGGGAACGAGAAGTCCACAATTAGCTTTCTGGGTAGTGTTGGCAGTCTAACTTGTAGATAACAATGATTTCGTTTTTAAGCTTAGTTTGGGGACTCGTGAAAAATCAGGGACGACGAATTTTATCCGTATGGTCACTTCTTTATGAGTCGTGTTTCCTGCTCCGTGATCCTAAAAGTTATCGTTAGATAATGATTGTCGACAAAACCGTCACGTGAATAATATGAGAAAATACAAAAATAGAATAAAAAGGAAAATCGGGGAGTTTTTATAACATTGCATGAGGACATTGCAATACTTAGTCTGGGGGATTTTGGTATGTGCTTAAACACATACCATTATTAGACCAAAACCGGACCCAAATAGACCAAAAACCCGACCAAAATGCCAAATATATTGTGTTTTTGTGTTTTTACATATGCAGGCACGGATATCGAAGAAAAGAACAAAAAAATCAAGAAAGAACCGGAAAAACGAGCACGAGATATGGAAGTGTTATTTTTAGCCGATGCCGGGAAGAAATTATGGTCAAAAAGTCAACCGAGGTCCTCCATCTATCAGAAGTTGTCAAATTGAGCCCTTGGATTATCTTTTAAAATATGGCAGTATTGGTCCCTGAGATTTCAAGATATATACATTTTGTCCTTATGATTTTAAATACCAAATTTTAAATAAACACAAACCGAATCCGGATTTAACAAAACAATTCACCACCCTAACCCATCTAATCTAAATACCCAGCCACATTAAACATAACCCAAGCCCACAATCCCATTAAACAATAACCGGCCCAACCTTTACTAATTCTTTACCCGATCCAAACCCCACTTAAACCCGGTCAAAGCTTTTTAGCTAAAAAATTCGGTCAATAGAGTCAACAACAAAAGAAATAATCACACACTCACCCTATTATCTCTTTCACAAAAACACGCGCTCCCCAATTTCACATCTTTCCCCATAGTTTTACTATTCCCCAAACCCTAAATTTACCGTACAAGTTTTTACCATAATTAAGGGTATTTAGGACAATCATTGGCCCTTCTAGAAGTTCCTGACAAAGAGAATGGCACGTGGCAGCGGCTTATTGGACCAAACGCGTCACAACTTTGATCAAACGGTGGGAAATCAAGAGTGGAGCGCACGATTTGATCTAAGGGTGATTAGGTGATGTGGACACACTCGGATTGCCAGCGTGGACTTACTAGATCTTTCACCTCACGGCTATATAAAGGACTCCTCACTCACGATTTGATGGTTAGCTAGTTAGTAGGTTAGCTTAGGAGTAGGAGTAGAGCATTCAAATTTAGCTTATTAGTTAAGTTTCAGCTTATTGTAGTATTGTCAAGTTTTCAAAGTTGTAATCATTCAAGAGTTTTAATAAAAGTTCAGTTTCATTTTAAATGTTTGTTCAAATTTCATTTTAATGCTTTCAATTTAGTTCTCTGAATATTTACAAACTGTTTTAAGCTTTTACTTTCAATTTCATAAGCTCATTCAAGCTTGATAATAGCTTGTAGTGAGTCTGGTTTATTTGGTTCTGCTCCAATTAGTTCTATGCTTCAAAGTTTCAATTCAGTCAACAAAAGTCAACTGAGACAGAGTAATGGTGTTGATGGTGATTCTGGGTGTATTGTGGTGATGAATTCCTGGTGGTAAATGGTGTTTCTGAATGGTATTTGCCTATCTAAAAGATAGGCTTGGGTTGGTGTTTCCCCCTATTTCAGTTAGGGTATTGTTACTTGTAAGTTCTCACTTTCCATTTTCACTTTAGAATGCATCTTATGATTTGAATAGTGTAGATCTACTCTTATTAGTTGTTACTGTCCCATTAGTTTGCATTTTAGAGCTCTATTGCACTGCTTATTTGGCCTGCAAAGTAGGACTTTAGCCATTTGTTTGCTGAAATTTACATAAGCTTGTATTTGTGCTTTGTGGTTTATAATATAAGCTTAATTGATATATCTGAGCATATGTGAGCTTGTTTAAGTGTTTTCCTGAGTTCCTGAGTTTCTGGCTTAATCTTTGGCTTATTTGCTTTTAAGTTCTTGTCTGCTAGATATGTGCTCTGTCTTTCAGTTATATGCTCCAGTTCTTTAGTAGTTTGCTTGCAATCTGTTTGAGTTAAGAGTAATATTTTTGGGGCAAAAGCTAGTCCATATAGCTGGTCATTAGTTTCTACTTTTGGTTTTAACTTCTTAGCTTATTTGGTTAGCTTAATTGAGTCTTATTGTGAGCTTGTTGGGACTGTTTCATAAAAGAGTGAAAAACTCAACTGTTTTTGTTTACAAGCTGTTTTCCAGCTTCTTCCAGCTTATTTGAGTCCTTTTCTTTTCATAAAATTAGTAGTTATTAGTTGTTAATTGAGTTGCAAAAGAAGAAAATTAAAAAAAAAAATAGTTTAGCTAATTTGTAGTACACATGAATCGAACCTGGGGTGTTTAATGTTAGAAGAAAAAAACGTTTTTTATTTCCAGTTATTGCAAAACAGCCCCTAGGTTTCAGTTGCTGCATGTTTAGTCCCTGTCTTTATTTAAAAACGAGTTAAGTATTAAAGATAAGTTTTAGAAATTACAAATCTGGTCCTTGTCGTTTATAAAGTCTAAAACAGTTTCAGTTTTTACAATTTTAGTCCCTCGGGTTTTATAAACTTTTATTTTATTAATTTTCTTTTATAATTGAGTTTAGTTTAATTACATTTTCGGTCCCTTGAGTTTTTAGTCTTGCATTTTAGGTTTATTTCTTCACTATTAGTTTTATAAATCTCGGGATTAGCCCGGGATTTGCATTATTTGATTTCTCTTTGTGTGCTTTTATTTGTTAATTGTAGATTGCTTTTAAATTTTCATATTTTAGTTTAATCAACACCAAAATAATCACTTTCACTTATTCACTTCGTTGGGAGAACGACCCGGGGAAATATTTTCACGAATATTTCTTTGGAAAAATAAAATAAAAATAAACTACATCACTTTTCACAAAAGAGATGATGAGTTTGAAAAGAATGATATAATTATTTGAAATAAAAAAAAAAGTAGGTTTCTAATGCCCTTGCCAACTCCGTGCCTTGAGATTCCTTAGTTACATGAGATAAAACATGCTTAAAAGAGTCAACGCAAAGGTTGAGTGAATCCATAGTGTTTAGTAGTAAAATGATTCATCACAAGATTTCAAGTTTAAGAGGTTATGGGTTCCGTTGTTATACCCATAAATCGTAAGTAGTTATTATTGCATTAAGCTAATGAAACCAAAGTGTTAACAGTGTACCAACAGTAATTGGTAGTATTGACATAAATCGATATAACAGTAGCATCAACAGTAATTGATAGTATCGACAGTAATCGATATAATAATTGTGTCAACAGTAGTTGATAGTATCGACAGTAATCGATATAATAATAGTTGTACTTAGGCAATAACACATTTAGATAGACATATAGTTTTCAAGCAATTGTGATCATAAAAAGTAGTAGCATGTATCTCCCCAAGGGTTTAAAAACATAGTAAAAATTGGGACTATGAACTCACCTCAGTAGTAGTAGTAATCTGGGATGTAATAGTATCAATTGGTGTGTAGTAACTCCAACGCGTGACCTAAATTAGTATGGCATAATTTAGTTAACAGACTAAGTTCAAGACTACACGAATTTAATTCAAAAGTTTTAAAGTGTTTATGTTTTAAAAAAAAAACCATGTTTTTAATATTTTTGGATATTGGCTCAACGGAGTGCACGGATGTTCAAAAGAATAGAAATGGTGACTCTTGAGTGAAAATATTCGGAAGAATACGCATGAAGAATAAGGATCATGACATGACTATGTGAACGATCTATAGGACGGTTGGTATTTAAATGATTGTACGAGTATATATATTTATAGTTATACGTATATATACATGTGAATGAAATATATAAAATTGGAAAAGTTTTACTAATATATAAAAGGGTCATGAGAAAATAATGTTTTGAAAAATAATAATCTCATTTGTTTTTGTATAACCGTTTTTTTTTTAGTTTAATAAGTTATAAAAATATATCATCTAACTAGTTACGATTTTCACAATTTAATTATATGTAGTTAAGTGTCAATTATATAAAAATTTAGGTCTTTCCTTTTAAACAATTTCATGTTACGAGTATATATAAGAATCGTGACGTTGTCTAAATATATAAATAGGTGTAATAGGTATTCTTATCGATGTGTTTGCTTAAAATAGTTCGTAACATTGAAGTAATAAGATTTGTCAAATTTTATTATATATATATATATATTGTCGTCGTGTTTAAATCAAATCTCAAGTTTTATCATTAGAGTGTGTCGAGTCCCTTTTATTAATTTGTGGTCGATACATTTATTTAAGTGACCGCGAATTATAAAATTGACGAGTTATACTAATGAAATGGGTGACGAGAAGGGGGGATGGGCTGCGACCCAAGTAACATCAGTGGACCAGGTCATGGCTTGTTGGGCTTTTAAATGTCAAGTGTAAAAATCAAAGTTGGCCCTATTTTTCTTTGGTTTGGCGTGAAACTGAGCAAGACCACAAGGCCGTTAAAAAGATGGGCTGGTCAGGAGTAGCAGGAATGGGCTGTGGCCCATGTGATTTAACAGCAGCAATTTGAGAAGCAGCAGAAACGAATGCAGCAAACACAAAAAAAATGACATGTCCCATTGTGACTGGGGTTGTTAACGCAAGATAAAAGGGAGGAAAAAAATAGATTTTGAACAAGTTTAATTGCAAGCTACGAAGATTGTTAGACTCGAATTTCGACACGGTTCGGGGAAGCCTTAAATGATACGAAACGCATACCTTTTTGAGGGGTAGCCGGGGCGTTGTTAAGCATCGAGGTGGGGCTTATTTTGGGGTCCTTTAGGGACTCACAAACCGAATGAAAAGGCACCCATCAGGGTGAGCTTTTGCCACGAGTTTAACGCCGACTATGACTCGATTGTTGAAGTATTTCAACCCGAATTTCTTACTCGAGTTTAACACCTTCAAACCACGTTCTTGAGTACCACTCAAGTTCGTGCTAGTTTGGTTACACTACTTATTTACAAAAGGAGGAACTAGTCCAAAAATTTTAAATCTATTCATCTCATTTTCACAGCAACAAGTTTTGGGGTCGAAAAAGATCTCGTGCACCAAGAGTAAAACATGAGACCAAATATCATTAGAACGAGCCAAGATTAACATTGTTATTAGTTTTTCTTCAAAATTAACCACACCAACGACAACAACTCAAATATACTAATCCCACAAATTACTCTTAAAAATAAATCATCAATTCTGGTAATTTAATCAAACCGAAACCAAATCCATCGATACCTATTTTAATCTTTCATTTTCTCTAAAAGCACTTAACATAAATGGAATTGAAAGATTTAAAACTAAATCCGAATATAAGCTAAATCTTACAGTGATCGTTGAGAGGTGATGAACTCGTATGAACCCAATCCGCACAACTCAATCGTTCCAAATCGAACCACAAGCTCCACAAATCCTTGTTCTTCCTTGAGTGAGTTAAACTTTTCTCAGAACTCTTGTTGGGATGTGGTTCGATCTCCCTTGGAACATTAGCTTAAAAAGATGGATATGGAGAATAGCTCCATAGTTGCTTTCCGGATATGGGAAAGAGGGGTTTCCAAATGGGTGTTCTTTCTACCTCAATTTAGTTATCCTATGGTTGACTTGGGTGGATTCCTAGACTCGTGAACATGGCAGGGTTTGGGGATGGTGATAGATCGATCTCTCCTCTATATTCTTGTTTGACCCGCTAGATGATGGAGATGGCATAAACTGATTTTTCACCAAAAAGGGAGGCGCCATATTTTAGGTGGGGAAAGGGAGATGTCAACATAACAAGGAAGAGGGAAAAAAGACAAGTATGTGGCGTTATAGGTGTAGGTCGGGAAGTATTAATATTATTAGTATTATTAGTGTATTAACTGTAGCCCGTGTCCCGCTGAACAGTAACAAGTCTAGATCCGTCCTAAAATGTTTCTAATCCGAGAGTCTATATTTTAGAGTCGTCAGATGTATTTTTTTTTTTAAGTTTATCCCTAGGTTCATAAATATTTTTCTAATATACCATGACTTTCTGTTGGTTCTTGGTTTTAAATTATTAGACCTACACCATACTATCATGGGGTCGGAACGCATGCGGTTCCAGTAAAAATGGAACGTGAGTTTTGCCACATTGTTCGTTTGGCAATATCATTTGTTGTTTCTCAGTTTAAACAGAGCAAAACTTTAAATGTGAAGATGAATAAAATGACTTGAATAAAACTTCATAATTGATTACTTCGAGGTTACAGGAAATTAGTAACTTGAAAAATTGCGGGTTATTACACGTTATGAGATCGTTTTCTGTGATTGTGACTGTCTTACCCCTCGAGTAGCACCCTAAGCTCAGTCCCGCTGCCATATTTCGAGTTGGGGGTGTTATAGTTTGCCTGTCATGTGACTTAGGGCAATATACTACACTGCAATATTACTATTCTACTATGATTATGTTTCTATACAATTATACAAATTGAGACTTGTGTTCAACTGATTATTAAATATAAACGCTATGGATTCACGCAATATTTTTGTTGACTTTTAGCATTTTTATCTCAGGTAACTGATGGAGCGTTTGAATCACGGGGTAGGCAATAAACTGTTGGTTTTGGTGTCAAATAAACTCTATCATTCATTTTAAACTATTATATCTCTTGTGAGATGCTAAACCATGGAATCCCTTTTGTACTTGAATTATTAAATGAATGATAATAACTTTTAAAACACCTCTTTTGAGTCGTTTTCTATGATTATGACTGTGATCCTCGAACTAATACCCTTATTAGTCTTCCGCTGTTAAGTTGAAATTTTGGGGGTGTTACAGATTGGTATCAAAGCCATGGTTATAGAGAACCAAGTGTATTTTAAACACTGGACTATAACTATGCTTTAAAAATGGTCCATTTTACACCATACCACATTACGCCCTCCATGCCTACATATTTACAACACCGTGTATAGAATGTTGCTTAACAGATTATTTCATGTCAACTTTAATATGCTTGATTCTATATTGATGACTTACATTTATTATTTCTGGGATTATTACAGTACCATGTCTTCAGCTTCTCACCCTAGCACCTTACCATCTGATGTGGAGACTGAGGATACTCTATCGTCCACTACTTCACCAGTGTTTCCTGGTACCCCGACTACTACAGTGTCAAGTGTCGCATCTGGTGAAACGGAGCTCTTCGAGGAGGGTGAAGTTGTTCCTACCCCACCGACTCCCTCTATTATCATGACGCGACTGAAGCTGCCCGTACACCCACTCCCTCCACTATCATGACGCGACTGAAGCGCCATGAGGAGTAGATAAACACTCTACTGAGCTTCACTAATGAGGTGTCTCTCGACCGCACCGAGACAGTCGATGGTACTATCCATGACCTCGTGACAGAGAGGATGTATTTACATGATGGTTTGACTAGGATACAGACGGAGATGGTCAAGACACGTACTCAGATGACGGTTTTTCAGCAAGAGAGACAAAGACAGATAGAAGAGGTTCTGCAAGCTCGCCATAGGATCAGTACCCTAGAGACCCTCATTGAGGACATACAGGTCAGGCAGCGGACAGAGATACAGGGACTTTTGGATCAGATCACAGAGCTCAAGGGACGCATGGACGAGACATCCAGGAGCTAGACATATATTACATCAGTTGTAGTTTTGAGGCATCTTAGCCTGCCGCATGTGGCATTAATAAAAGACCTTGTATCGTTTTGTTTTGTAAAACAACTGATCAAGTTATTAATATTATGTTGTTGGTTATGGGTTTGCTATATATTGATGTTGATTTATGTTGCCATGGTTGTTTCCTTATATTCATGTGTGTTGTGATTGTATTCAGACGTGTCGTGATGTTATTTATGATTGTTATGGTTCTTTATATGTTATAACTGGGCTATAATCATAGACTTTTAACAATGAAAATTTCGGAAGAAACTTGATTAATGTAGAGAAAGTTGCTGAACTTCAGCCTTTGTAGATGATGAATCAGTTTGTTCCTTAGTAATCCAATACCAAAAGTTGATCATTTATTATAAGTACATGTACGATAGTATCCAGACATGTCGTGATTTTATGATTCTCATAGACTCAGTTGGTTGTGATTTCACATTGTGACAGTATTGTTATGACTTGTATGCAATTACCTTGTTACTAGAATTATTCTAACATGGTCATTATGTGAATTCTAAATCTATGTTTTTCTTGTGGTGTTAATAGAAGTATGGCTCGCACAAGAAAAGCAACTACAACACCAACACCAACCATGACTCCAGCAGCTATCCAGAAATTGGTAGCCGACAGCGTTGCTGCAGCACTCGAAACCCAAGCGGCTATAATAGCTCGTTCGAGTAGCAACAATAGGGCAACGGGAGAAAGCGAGACAACTGCATCTCGCAAATGTACCTACAAGGACTTCATGAGTTGCAAGTCAACTTACTTTAAGGGTACAGAGGGAATAACTGAACTTGATCATTTGTTTCAGCGTACCGAAACAGTCTTCATGAGAAGTGGTTGTCCTGACAACTACAAAGTCACTTATGCCACAGGGACTCTCTTGGAGGATGCACTGTCATGGTGGAATGCTACTGCCTAAACCATGGGTATTGAGGAAGCTTATCAAATCACCTGGGCCGAGTTTAAATAGATAAATTCTAGGGAAGTACTGAGGAAGCTTATCAAATCACCTGGGCCGAGTTTAAATAGATAAATTCTAGGGAAGTACTGTCCACGTACTGAAATTAAGAAACTAGAAGAGGAATTCCACCAGCTGGTTGTGAAGGGAAATGATATCAAAACTTATAACAGGAGGTTCCAAGAACTTGCTGCACTGTGCCCATCCATGGTGCCAGATCTTGAAAACATGTTGGAAAAGTACGTCGAGGGACTGCCTCGAAGCATTGAGCGGAATGTCACCTCATTTAAACCACCGACTCTTGTAGAAGCCATCACCATTGCACAAAGATTACTGGACCGAGAAATTAAACAGGGTTCTACATCAAGGAATAATGATCATAAATGAAAGTTTGATGATAGAAGAACCACTTCTCACAACAACAACCGTAACCATAATTACCAACAGAATCGCAACAAATATCACCACCAACAAAATTGCAGGCAGCTCCTGCCAGGGCTTATGTTGCTGCACCAGCTGACAGAAGTGGTTATATCGGAAGACAAACCCAGTGTTACCGATGCAGAATGCATCATACTAGGCCTTGTATTGCCAAATGCGGAAAATGCCTAAGAGCAGGCCACAAAACTAGCGACTGCAGGGCCACTGGTGCAAATTTGTAACCGGTAACAGTATTATGCCACGTGTGTGGAGAGAAGGGGCACTACAGGAATCGATGCCCAAGTCAGAATGCCAACCAGAAAAACACTGCTCGTGGGAGAGCATATGTACTAGGTGACGGGAATGCACCGCAGGACCCTGGCATAGTCACGGGTACATTCTTACTTAACCAACGAAATGCTAAAATTTTATTTGAATCCAGAGCCGATAAGAGCTTTGTGTCTACTTCATTTGCTTCTCTGCTTAACATTGCCCCAATAAAACTAGACACTACATATGAAATTGAAATGGCTAACGGGAACCTAATAGGCACCAATACGGTAATTCGAGGTTGCACCATAACCTTACTAAACAAACCTTTTCACATCGACCTCATGCCTATTCAATTTGGTAGTTTTGACGTCGTCGTTGGCATGGATTGGTTATCCAAGCACCATGCTAGAATCATCTGTGACGAGAAAGTCGTCCACATTCCACTCGATGGTGAAACTCTTATTGTCCGTGGCGATCAAAGTAGAACTCGACTTAGCATTATCTCGTATATCAAGACGGTGAAGTATATGAATAAGGGATGCTATGTGTTCTTGGTTCAAGTGAGGGAAAATGAATTGAAGGAGAAGCGACTTGAAGATGTGCCAGTCGTCAAAGATTTTTCTGAAGTGTTCCCGAAAGATTTGCCTGGTATTCCTCCCGTTCATCAAGTAGAATTTCATATCGATTTAGTGACTAGGGCGGCACCAGTTGCGAGAGCACCCTATAGGTTGGCACCGTCTGAAATGAAGGAGTTATCTGAGCAATTGAAAGAGTTATCAGATAAAGGATTCATCCGACCGAGATCATCACCTTAGGGAGCTTCGGTCTTATTCGTCAAGAAGAAAGACGGATCGTTTCGAATGTGTATTGATTATAGAGAGTTGAACAAACTCGCCGTGAAAAATCGATATCCATTACCTAGGATCGATAATTTATTTGATCAGTTACAAGGATCGAGTGTCTACTCGAAAATTGATCTAAGGTCAGGATATCATCAGCTGAGAGTCCGAGAAGAAGACATTCCCAAAACAGCTTTCAGAACACGGTATGAACATTATGAATTTCAGGTGATGCCATTTGGTCTAACCAATGCACCCGTAGTATTCATGGACTTAATGAACCGAGTATGCAAACCATACTTGGACAAATTCATGATCGTGTTCATAGACGATATTCTAATCTACTCCCGCAGCAATGAAGAACATGTTGAACATTTGAGAACTATCTTAGAGTTACTCAAAGAGGAAAAATTGTATGCTAAGTTCTTCAAATGTGACTTTTGGATTCAAACTGTACAATTTCTTGGGCACGTTATCAACAGTCAAGGTATCCATGTAGACCCTGAAAAGATCGAGGCAGTTAAAGATTAAGCATCTCCTACAAACCCAAGAGAGATACGCCAATTTTTAGGTCTTGCCGGTTACTACAGAAGATTCATAGAATATTTTTCAAAAATTGCCAAGCCTTTGACAGAACTGACCCAGAAGAACAAGAAATATAACTGGGAAGAAAAACAAGAGTCAACTTTCCAACTCATGAAACAAAAACTTTGTGAAGCACCAATCTTAGCACTACCCGAAGGAAGTGAAGACTTCGTAGTGTATTGTGATGCATCACACCACGGCTTAGGCGCAGTACTGATGCAAAGGAGCAAAGTAATAGCCTATGCTTCTCGACAACTCAAAAAGAATGAAGAGAACTATACAACTCATGATCTAGAATTAGGAGCAGTAGTCTTTGCTCTTAAGATATGGAGACATTACCTGTACGGCACCAAGTGCACGGTATTCACCGATCACAAAAGTCTCCAACACATTCTGGATCAAAAGGAGTTGAACATGAGACAGTGTCGATGGTTAGAGTTGCTCAATGACTATGATTGTGAAATTCGCTATCATCCAGGGAAGGTAAATGTTGTGGCAGATGCCTTGAGCAGGAAGGAGCGAATTAAACCTCTCAGAGTCCGATCTTTGGGAATGACCATTTGTTCACCCCTTCCATCGCAGATCCTCAAAGCTCAATCTGAAGCTCTCAGGGAGGAGAACAGACCCAGTGAAAGAATCTACGGTATGCCAGAATCCCACAAATCCAAATACTCCATTCACCCGGGTTCTGATAAGATGTATCAGGATCTCAAGAAACTATATTGGTGGCCAAACATGAAGGCCGACATCGCCGAGTATGTCGGGAAATGTTTGACCTGCTCAAGAGTAAAGGCGGAATGTCAAAAGCCGTCAGGATTGCTAGTACAACCCGAACTTCCAGTATGGAAATGGGAATGGATTACTATGAACTTTATCACCAAATTACCAAGGACGTCAACCGGATTGGACACCATCTGGGTCATCATTGATCGTCTCACCAAGTCCACGCATTTCCTACCGATCAGGGAAACTGGCGAGATGAGTACTCTCGCACAGTTGTATTTGAAGGAAATAGTGTCCTGACATGGAGTGCAAATCTCCATTATCTCAGATAGAGATAGCCGATTCACATCTAGGTTTTGGCAGACTCTACAGAAAGCCCTGGGTACCCGCTTAGATATGAGCACTACATATCACCCTCAAACTGATGGGCAAAGTGAAAGGACAATTCAAACCCTAGAAGACATGCTTCGGGCATGTGTAATTGACTTCGGAAAAGGTTGGGACAAACATTTTCCGTTGGCAGAGTTCTCCTACAACAACAGCTATCACGCCAGTATCAAGGCGGCGCCGTTTGAAGCACTTTATGGCCGAAAGTGCAGATCACCTGTTTGTTGGACTGAAGTGGGAGATGTACAACTCACAGGACCTGAACTTATTCACGAAACAACTGAAAAGATATTCAAAATCAGACAACGACTACAAGCTGCGAGAGACAGACAAAAGAGTTATGCTGATGTGAGGCGAAACCCGATGGAATTCCAGGTTGGAGATAGAGTTATGTTAAAAGTATCCCCCTGGAAAGGAATGGTACGTTTCGGAAAGCGTGGAAAGTTAAACCTTAGGTACATTGGACCATTCAAAATCCTGGAAAGGATTGGTCCAGTGTCATATAAACTTGAGCTCCCAGAGGAACTCAGCAGAGTGCACAATACATTTCACGTATCAAACTTAGCTTAAAGAAATGCCTATCAGATGAGTCTCTTGTCATCCCACTGAAAGAGATCCGACTTGACGACAAACTCATCTTTATGGAAGAACCGGTGGAAATTATGGACAGAGAGGTAAAACAATTGAAGCAAAACCGTATCCCCATTGTCAAGGTTCGATGGAACTCTAAACGAGGACCAGAATATACTTGGGAGCGTGAAGACCAAATTCGCGACAAGTACCCACACTTATTTTCCTAGACAAAGCTGACAACTACCTTAGACTTAGAATTTCGGGACGAAATTCTTTTTGACGGGTAGGTACTGTAGCATCCCGTAAAATTTCCCAGTCATTTGTAAATGTTAATCAAGAAGTAATATATCATTACAGTTTACCTAACCATTTTTACAAGCATAATTTTTTTTAATGCTACAATGAATCAGAACGTTGCTACGTGATTCATATTACTTTGGGACGAGCTCACACACGTACTACGACAATCCAAATCGCGAACAAATCCAAACCGGACCTTTGTTATTTATTATTAAGCCCAACAGACTAAAATCAAGCCCACTAATGTTAAGCCCATTAACCTTTATTCACTTAGTTCTAACCGGTTCACCATGCCATCACTTGGCCTCATTTATTTGAGTTTTCGACATACAAGTCATGCCACAAAATACATAGATCGATTCACCTTGCAACAAGGATTCAGGAATGACAATACATATAAATTGGTACGATCGATTAATAGGCAAACGAACACCAAAGCTGAGCTAGGTTTGACCATTGTACAAACACTTTTAAATGTTAACCAAACTTTCTAAAACTTATATTTTCCTAAGTCCATGCCTCGTTACTTAGCCAAGAGGGTTTCTATACGCCTCACAACATGTTTCCTAAATGATTTGGTCACGTATATAGTCGGTTGAACTTATAAAATGTCGAGCACCTCAAGTCCAATCCACTTGCCTCCTTATTTTCACTAAACCGAATCACTCACACTTGCAACTCTTTTAAGGTAGTTTCAAATTCACTCAAGTACCCTAGGCTTAGCTGTGGGTTCCCAATCTCCTTATCCTAATCTCCTTAACATCCCATCGAGTCATGTTGTGTTTAAAATAAGAGTTATAACTAGTTCCATGCAAACCATTCATACGTACACTTTCAAAAAATCACTGTCAAATACATTCCAAGTATTCTCTCTACTGAGATGCATACGAGAAGCAAAGGCCAACATTCCAAGGGATTATTCCATCTTCCAACAGACTAGGCATTGATCTCGACACGTTTTTTGGGTTCTTGAACGAGTTACGTTGTTACCCTCTTTATCCCTAGTCCATATTTGGTGTCCTCCCCACCCTTTGTTGGTGTAGTAAGTCATTCATCCTAGTTTCCATACGTACCCATACTTATTCATATTACTTGCAGGTTTAAAAATTCCAGCGTACCTTTCCTAGCTTTCACCATATATTTTGTACTCTGGTTAATCGTTTTCATTTATAAAATGGCATCCTCATTCCTTGTGTGGCCATGCATGAAGTAGCATAACCATTTATAACTTATATCAACGTATACTAAGTTTTCAAGACTTGTTTTATAACCATGTTACCATCGTACCATAATTATGCCATAATATCAAAACTGGACCACTTGGTGATGTCGCTTAGAAAACGGCCATAAAATCATTTTTGGACATGTACCATATCGGGTTAACAACCCAGCCCACTTCTCCATAAGCTAAACAAATAAGCTGTGCTAATAGGCTACCTAGATAAGCTTAAGTATTACCTTTTCAAACCTATAAGCTAAATGCACTTGAACGTTTTCTTAAACCATCAACCTTACCGAGTGGGCCTTAAAAGCCCAATAAGCAGTTTTACGAATAAGCAGTTTAAAAGCAATTTTGTTAAGTTCAATATGATCCATTTTAAGCCCACATTCAAGCCCAATCGATTTCAAACGAATGGACCTTTAAAAAAATGTTAACGGGCTATTAATGGACCTTAAGGCCCAATAACTCGAAAATAAGCTATTTTCAGGAAATAAGCTGTTTTTTAGACTTTAATAAGCTGTTAGAAACTTATTTAATAAACAGAAATGATGAACTCTAAAAATTGTGATTTTTGGACTAGAAATGCAAAAGTTATGCAAAATGGGTTAAAAGTGTAACTTTTCAATGAGTTAGTGTCAAAACTGTCATTTTGGTAATTTAAGGGTGGAAAATGAATATTTGGAAACCATGAGTGTTAAAATGTCATTTTAGAATAGTATAAACCTAAAATGCAAATATATTATAACTTGGGACTAAAAATGTAAAAGTTTCACCGTTAGGGTTAAAAGTATAAATTCCATATAACTTGAAGGTTTATTTAGTAACTTTATTTTTATATATTCACACTAATGTTTTATAAATTTATATCCTAAGAAAACATTTAGACATTGCGTAAGAATTATTTAAATGACGTTACGTATATAAATATATATAACGAAGCTTTTTAACTAATGACATAACTTATCATCCACCAACTTTTGAGGGGATGATATCTACGGATACAATATACATAAAAACAAGATAATATTACATGTAATATTATTTTTGAACTTTAAGCATTTTAAGCATACAAGCCATCCTTGCCACAAACAAATTCGTTATCCCATACTATTTCCATAATCATTATTCGCGTTAAGTCAAGCTTAAACTATCGAAATCTCAGACTTCCATATTATTCAGGTCATGTGGTTGGAGCCGTTCCCATATTACATTTGACGTCACAATCCCTATGAAATACGAATTCCATACGACAATTACATGCTTGGCTTGCAAGCAAAGCAATTAGTTCCTTAATCTAAGTACAATCCTAAACCTCATTTAAACTAAATAATATTAAATACCTTATTATCATCTAAGCCAGATTTAAAGTCTCCTAAGTATTGCTACTACATATAACGCAATAATTACAAAGTACGTACGCAAGATATGATTTTACTTGAACATAAACAACCAAAAACACAAGCTATTACATAACCAATTCATATCTAAACGACCAACTATTATTAACAAGCTAAAAAACACTGCATAACAACTACAAAGACACGGCGAAAATTGTCGTGCACGGCAATGACTGAGATCCTAGAAAGAAAGGACTTCAAGGATGATGCATAGGAAGTTCAGAGCTACAAAGATCAAAGCCTTTAGTGCAAAAGATCAAAGCCGAGTTCGTTGGACGAGAGAACTTTATATCGTCCTCAGTATTATGATTACAGTGACATCCTCAGAGACTCTGCACTTCAACAACATTGTTATTTACTTTGTTATGTACTTATAGGACTCAGTGTAACCAATTCCCGTATGTCACCACTTGGAGGAAGATTGTTAGCTTTATAAAAATGATGACGTTACGGGATTGGACTAGATACGTAGATAGATTTGCCCGCATGGACTAATATTGTACACAAGGCAAATATGTGATGTATTGAGCCAATAAATACCCCTCATAACTCTCCATGAGGGGTGTACGTATGTAAGCATTTGGTTAGTCTTAATAATATCTTCTTTTTCACATCACCATCTCTCTACTTTCTCTCTCTAGAACCATGTGTAGTTTTGTATTCTTTGATCAACAAAGACCTCCCGATCCACAATAATCAACTAGTTTTCGATCCTACATTATCAGACTAAACTAATCGTGAATACCAAAAGCTCCGTATATGTGCGGGATTATAAATATTAAAATACTAACACGTGGTACTGTAATATATAAATGAATACACGAGATCATACATATTGCAACGACTCATTTAAAACGTTATTTAGTAATCCATTATTTAAAATTACCACATAGGCTTAAATATGGTTTATAAGAACAGCCTTACACGAGATTATAATGTAACGACTTGCAATGAATTACCTTGTTTTTTTATAAAAGTACAAAAAAAAAGAAAAAAAAAAAAAAGCCGATTGTATACCACCACTGATGTACACCAGAATAGGCAATATTCATTGGTCAGAAAACACCCTATCAAGTAAAAGCTTCTACATCCGATTAACCAAAATGAGAATCCCTAATTGCATGAGCAACATATCTTACTTGTAAAAGATCATGTACCAAGGACTCAAAATTTCTTTACCAAACATAAATTATTGCTAATTGCTCCAAGTGACAAGCAAAAGTATTGTGATTAAGACGTTCCTCACTAGTATCAATCATGACTCTGGAAGTAAATACTATCCTTGTTTCAAAGTTTAATTTTCCAAAATTGAAGACAAATGTTTTTCGAATAAAATCATATAATTTTTTTTCTATGCTTGAAATATTTAACCAACGGACCCTGCAAAACATAAAAAAACAAAAAAATAATACTCCCACCATCCCATATCCCATATTAAGGGACAAGTTATCAGACGGCCCCTATAGGAGGTATGTAATGATTGGATGCAGCGAGCGGTTGTACTGTCTGTTTCGCGGGTTGTACATTCTCCTAATAAGTGGTATGTATAACATAACCCCCATATTAAATGTCTAAGTTTAACTTTTCAGGTATTTCTTTATCAACTTTGACATTAAATATTTTTGCTTGTGTTATATAGTATTTGATAAAAATTATACGTAATAAAAATACATTTCATTCATATATTTATATCAATTATATTATATTATAATTATTATATAATATATAATATAATATAATATAATGCACGCGTCATTTTGAGACGTTGCCTTATATTATATATAATTATTATATTACACGAAAAAAATATTTAAAAGTTAATGACACATGAGACGGATGGAGTAAATGTCATTTCCTATTAAAAATCCAAACTTGTGGAAAGCCCTCTTATCTCTTTCCATTTTCCAGCCTTTAGTTTTTAACACTACCAATCACTTTGTGTTCTCCTTTAACTAAAAACAGTTATAACAAACCAACCAACCAACCAACATGACAACATTTGATCTTCCATCTGAAGTGTTGGAAGTGTTGCCATCTGACCCATTTGAACAACTAGATTTGGCGCGTAAAATAACTTCAGTTGCACTCTTTACTAGAATCTCAGCTCTTGAAAGTGAATCTTCTGTGTTACGCGACCAGCTCGCGGGCCGGGATGTCGTTGTCGAGGATCTTCGGGCGCAGGTTGAGTCGCTTAATGTTGCTTTGTCTGAGGCTGTTGAGAAACTTTCCCGCGCTGATCAACAGAAAGTTAGTTATGTAGATTTAAATGTTTTTTTTATATAGTACGTCCGTCTGTCGTAAAATTATTGTCCATCTTTTTATTTTAGTACGTCCAAAATTAAACTTTTCGTATAGAAATTTCAAACCAGTAAGAAAACGTTTAAGAGCTTTTTTTTTTTTTTTTTTTTTTTGGTGCTGTTTTGTTTGTGGAAAATAACTTTATGACGGATAGAGTAATACACTTTTGCTGGAATTATGAATGCTTATGGTGTTTATGTTATTGTTTTGTTATGTTGTTAGGAAGTTTTGTTGAACGAGAATGCGTCGTTGTCAGAACAAGTTAAGAAGTTGAATCGTGATGTAGCTAAGGTAATTTATTTATTTTTTCTTATGTTTTTATAAATATGGAATTGAAGATTTGGAATCTGTTGGTGTTTTTTTATTTCATCATGCGGAGATGAGTAAAATTTGGACTAATTTGGGTTATCTGATAGTGAATTTTCCGTTATATAATGGAAATCACAATGTGTTGAATCCCGATTTAATAATCCGTGTGTATGGAAATGTCAATATCTATGTTTAAGATCAAAACCAACTGCTTTAAGTGGCTTTGATCTTATTAAGAATTTGGTGATGAGCATCCATAATGTCATAAAAAAAGCTATTCATCAAACACAACTCAAATACAAAAAAGTCATGGTAGACGTAAAATAATTGCTTGGTGTGAGGGGGATAGTATCAACTCTATCAAGTCTTTGCTTCCAAGACTTGAACTTGCTCAGGTCATTGGAGAGAAAAGCTATGTTCTCCATCAACCTTGCTTTTTAGAAATGATTATCTGATTAATATTGTATTAGGAAAGTGTTATTCTATACACTAACTACTAAATTTCGAGATTATCAATAAACCTGTACCCACTTTCTAAAAATTACTATGTTTCCAAGTTGTGATAATCAAATTATGTTTCTGCTTATACTTGAAAAAACATAACTTTGTTGAATAAACTCAATTAAATCTATCCGAAAAAGTTTTAGGTTGAATATGTTGGTAGATTAATGTTATTAGAATCATCTCACATAAGCATTTTGGAAATAAGCATTTTGAATTAACTAATTTACTAGTCATTTTACAGGTAGATACTCAAACTAATTAAATTCCAAACAATGTTTCTGCTCATCACACCCTGAAACAAAGCATATCCAAACACTATCTTCTACAACACATTTATCACATGATACTTTTAAAATGTAATGCCAAACACTCCCCCTTAACTTCTCACCTGAATCTAATTTTTTTAACTAATGCAGTTGGAGAGCTTCAGGAAGACGCTCATGATGTCGCTTCAAGATGAAGATGGAAGTTCTGTAAGTAATTCCTTTACATGTTACAATCGATAAACGACTGCCTTTCAAAGTTTGAGGTCTACCCGTATGTTGCATATGTAGAACAAGAGCAGGGGAGAATAATTTGAACTTTGACAATATGATATTCCAATTCTTAGACGGGCTGACCAGCCTTTGTTCAGTAATATAACGCTTGTTGCACCGGATAGCAAACAAATTTCGGTTTATTGCCAAGTTGGGAGCCAAAATACTATTGATGCTATACAGTCCTGAAAACCATCATTTGGCTATCACCTAAATCCCCGTGTCACCAGTCAATACCGAAACTTTAATGGCAACAAATAATAGTTCAGTGCTTGAGTTCTTTCAGAACCTTTCACCTGCACTTTTTTTTCAATTTTTCACTAATAAGGATCTTTTCAATGTCTTCTATTTCCTGCTTATTAGAGAAGAAGTGGAATTCACACCCTTTGTAGGGGGAAGGTTTGTTCTTCAGGATGGATGGAAATGTTCGGTACTGGAAAGAGCACTTCTATCCTAGATTCTTAGCTGGGGTAGTTGTTTTTGAATGGAAGCCCAAATTTCCTATTATCTATTACATAGCAAAACACATAATCGGTTTCCCAATATTCAACTAGAATGTGACATTTGGCTGCTATTCCATTCAATTAGTCACATACGGGCTAACCAATCCCCTCATTCAAAATTTCCTGTTTTTTGCAGGCTAAGGATCCTCCGGTTGCTGCATCAACAGCGCCAAACCATACAAGCTTATCGTCTCAATCAGCTACTGGTGGTTACCTAATTTTTTTATTTGACACCACATATTTTTAATCCATAGATGAGCTTCAGATGATAATATATTTTAATTTTTTCTCTAAGACGAAGAGGAGACCCCGCCACCTCCAAGTCCTTCAATAATGAGCCAGTCATCAGATGTACAAAGTTCTGTACAAAATTCCTATCAAGATGAGCCTGTGACAGATGGTGAGCTACATATATAATGATAATATCTCCTGCTACTTGTCTTAATTGATTGATATATTGCACTGAATCTAAAACTGTTTTCTGCTTTTCTTTCATACTCAGTCCCAAGACCTCGTATTCCACCGGGCCTGTTGTTAGCATCACAAACAAGCACACCTCGGCTAACACCTCCTGGATCACCTCCAAGCCTATCAGCATCAGGATCCCCAAAGAGGACGTCTAAGCCTGTTTCTCCAAGAAGGCACTCTATATCTTTTGGACCTCCAAGAAGCATGTCTGATGCTGGATCCATCTCATCGGCAACCTCAAGCCCATACGGCTCCATGTCAGGAGGTGTGGATGCTGGATTACTGCATATTTTGCTTTCATATTTTTGTTCTTAAAATAGAATTATAGTTTCATTAAAATTCACATTATACCAGCATACTATAATTAAATAACCCATTAACCCAATGGGTGATGCCACTGATGCTAATTTCTTTGTGCTTATTGCAGGACGGACCCGTGTGGATGGTAAAGAATTTTTCAGACAAGTGAGGTAATATGCATTAACTGCTATTCTAATAGTGAAAATAAAAATCCAAAAAGTGGTTCCTTTGATAAATCTGACACTTCAAACTTGCATACAGATATAGTAAGTAATAAACTATGATTCGAACCACGAGGCTAAACTGTTTGCCTTTGTATCCCTTAAGTAGTTAGGTTTAATCACCCTTCCCAGTTACTACCTCTGTTCCAATGAAATTACTATTGTGACATCGGTCACTGGTTGTAAAATTTTCATGATTTTGACAAATCTGATAGCTAAAATGAGCCCATTTCTGCCATTCAAGTTGTTCTTACTTCTTACTGGTGTTGCATTACATATATCAGGGGTAGATTGTCATATGAGCAGTTTAGTGCTTTTTTAGCAAATGTGAAGGAACTAAACTCCCACAAGCAAACAAAGGAGGTATGTATACATGACTTTCCTGTATTCTTTCACCCAACTTGCCCTCAAATCGTTCACTTTTCTTTCATTTTCTGGTCTCACAGGATACTTTACAGAAGGCAGATGATATCTTTGGCCCAGAAAACAAGGACCTTTACGCTATTTTTGAGGGGTTAATTAGCCGTAATGTCCACTAAGAAGGAAATGTTTTGTTTAGTTTTTGCAAGTTATTTACCACTGGTAAAGAAGTCATAAACAAGCCTTTATAATTCTTTAAGAATTGGTAAATTTATACAATGTTCTGTTGAGTTTAACATTATTAGATGATCTGTTTCTTTTGACTTTTTAGGACAGATGGGCAATAAGATTGACCGTGACAAATTCAGTAAAGAAAGTGATAAATGGTCTCTTTAACCCATTTCTTCTGTAGCTACCCTACTTCGCATGTGCAAACAAATAGACAAGTCTGTGTGAAGTTTAGATGTAGCTTGTCCCAAGCTTATGGTACTAAAACTTCGATTAAAGTGTCAATTTTGGTTATTAGTTGTCGAGTGTTATGTTACAACTGTAATATTTTGGTGACAGACACATAAGGTAAATTTGTCACACAATTCATGTCAAGCAGAAAATACAAAATCAAAGTACTCAAAACTATTCTACTTTTAACCAAATTAGTATTGAAAATCAAACTACATCTTTTCAATGATTGTACTTAGTGCAAGTATCTTTTCGAAGTTAGTATCAAATTAGGATGATCATCGTTATGTGCGCTGATATAATATGAGGTTAAATAGATGAAAAATACCATAGAAAATTTTTATGATAGATCTGAATTTGCCACCATTGTCATGAATATTTGGAGATCGTTGTAAATTCTAGTTCATCTCTCTATTACCATATAAAACTTTAAGGTGAATCTTATAACTAACTATTTACATACCAATACATATAAATCTGCCTGTTTGTTCAAAGCTACCCAACTTTGAAACTTGTTACGAATATGGTCCACCAACTTTTGTTTCTCTTGGAGGATACTCACCATAGTAAAAAACAAAGTTCTTAGCAAGAACTATTAATAAATTAAACCTACACGAAAAACAGAAGGCCGAGTGCTAATAAGACCAAAAATGCAGAATCTTGAACTAAGATTTATAGTGCTGTGTTGTGCAACTGTACATTAAAAGACTGGGATAGAACTAGAATTTAAGTATTTCTAAACTAGGAACAAAACATTGAACCACTTCGGTCCCAAATAGAACCATGAACTAGCATTCGGACATTTGGTTTATCAGCAGCTAGAAATTTAAATCTCTAAAAAATGGACTACATCATTTCATTAAAGGGTTTTGCTAATATCTGCCCACTGGGCATTTGTTTAGCTCCCTATATAAGGAATGTTGGAGTTAATTAATATCAAAATGATGATCAATTACGGTAATTTTAGAGATGAATAAATGTTCATTAAATGCATTTTTTGATTTAAAAAGAAATTTTATCTTCATTAATTGCGTTTAATCATTTGTCCAGTAGGCATAGATTAGCAAAACTCTTCATTAAAATGAAGGAAAGTATAAAAATCAGGTTTGAGAACCGGTTCTTTTAATTAGACAAATTATATCCGTTACATTTTGATTCACTGGCTCGGTTAGATGGTTTAGGTTTTCCGGTTTCGGTATTAAATTTTCCATATATTAATAAAGTTGGAAAGTTTCAAATAGTTATGGACTAGTATTGTAATTGCCTTTAAAAAAATGGGGGGAGGGAGAGGGGTAACCATGGCACCACTATTTTCCCATGTCTCCTCCATTACATTGAGGCTTCTCCTTCATATTATCAGATTCCTCAAGGTATATCTCTCTTTCTCATTTTCCTATATAATGATGCAATTATTAGAAATGCTGCATATCTTCCTCAATTTATGTTATAAATATAGTTTTGTATTGTTAATGTGTTTATATAATTTGAGTCATTGATCATTAACATTGTTAGATATATCATGTATGCACTACCATAAAATTTTAAATATTATGATTTGGGTAAGTTTGTGACAAATAGGGGTCGATAGGTATTTGATTCTAATAGTCATGTTGTTTATCTTCTAGCAAACTATGCTAACATGAAACTTTTGCTTTTGTGACTGTGTATGTCTGCATTTAACGAGTATTTGATTTGGTTATCATGAGGTTTTGTTGATAGTTTTGTGTTTATATTTTTCAGTAAGATATGGCTAATGACGAAGCAAAGGAAGGGGTTATATTTTCTTTAGAAAATAATAGAATTCTGTTCTCTGATTCTTCAATTTCTATTCCTACTCAAGGTAAAAATCGTCTTCCATTCACTGTATATGTTTTTCTGTTCTAGCTCCATATGTTTAGTTTTAATTATCAAGGGCTTATAATATCAATGTACTTTCACGGTACTTATGAAATGTGTTTTATGATTTTAAATTTCAATGACCTATGAAGTCATGAAGACCATGGTGGAACACCTTTTACAGGTTCAGTTACATTTGGCCAGATTGAGTTAAGGTGTACAAAAAGTAGTATGTCTACAATGCACAACCTAAATTTGTGAAAGTATGCTGCGATTACATGCCATTTTATCTGTTTATCTGTTAGAGAGTACCTCATGAGTTTGGAATGCTGTAAACCACAGTGTTATTTCAATTATTATGGATTGATTGTGGATGTTATTTGTTACTATGTTCAATCACATTTCCTTTGTATAAAAATGGAAACTGAGACTCAATAAAATTCATGAATTTAGATTTTATTCATTCAGCTTAAAGAGTTCCGTAGAATAGATTCTTTACCTCTTTGCATAAAAAATGATAGTTGCTCATATATTTCCTGCTTGACTAAATATTTCTATATAATTAATTGCTAAACTTTAGCTTTGTAGATAAAGATAATGATCACAATGATGATGATGATGAGGAAGATGATCATCATCATTCCGAAGAGTCATCGTTAAGGGGTGTTGAAGATAATAGAAGTAAATCAGAACCATCATCGCCTACGAACAATGATGCTGCAGATTCATTATCTCTCACATTCAGTCTTTCAGATAAAGCAGCTCATGTTGATCCAAAAACACATCAGAAGCAACGGAGCGGTTTCTTACAGAGTTTAAAGAAGGCGCCTTCTGCAACCTTGCATACGTTAAATCCAGGCCTTCCTAGCATACCTTCCATTAAGAAGTTGACTAGGAAAAAAAGTAGGAAACTCATGAAGAATACGCCAGAATTGCCTTCTCAATTAGATGCAGACTTGTATTGTTTTGAGGCTTCATGGAAAAATTTCTCGCTTCCAGAACTCAAAGATGCGACCAACAACTTTAGTCCTGGTATGTTCTTAACTTTTCTTCAACACATAATATATGCCTATTATGTACTTCTTGGTTTCTTTATGTCAATTTTTTTGCAGATAACAAATTATGAAAAAGTTATGCAACTCTTAATCTATATGTTGGTCATATGTAAATTAAATAGAACTAAAAGAGTAATAACACATTTCTCTAGTACTACAGAAATAGTCAAATCGACTTTTAGACTTTTAATCATTTATATAATTTTGTTTTAGTTAATACTCTTCTACGCTTTCTGTGACATTGCAAAGAAAACTTAATTGGAGAGGGAGGTTATTCTGAAGTTTACAAGGGTCATTTGCAAGATGGGCAAATTATAGCAGTAAAGAGACTAATCAGAAGAACACCAGAAGAGATGACTTCAGACTTTTTATCCGAGCTTGGAATCCTTGTACATGTCAACCACGCAAACATTTCTAATGTTATTGGTTATGGAGTTGACCACGGCATGCACCTTGTTCTTCCTCTATCCCATCACGGGAGCTTGGCTTCTCTTCTTTCAGGTTAGTTCTGATTTACGATGCTCGCGTCACTTGAGGTGTTAAAATTTCTAGGCGGGTGATTGGTTAACGGGTGAAAATGAGTATTTTTTTGGTATGGGCTGAAACGGGTTGTGTTAGCCCAAAACACTGGTTGTGAACAAATATTATTTTTTCATAAACACGTGGTTCCTTTTTAGCTAATAGTTTGTTTCTCTTTCCGTTAGGACTTAGGAATGATAACCTGAATCGGCCCGTTTGTGGTACATTGGTCGAAATTGCTACCTCTACGGGTATTCTAGTCTGATAATATTTATGAAATATTTTAGAACATACGGGTGAAAGTACCATCTGAAAAGATTATTTTCAGTCTGTATTTCAACATTGTTTACTTATTTCAGGTCTCAAAGACAAACTTGATTGGAGAATCAGATATAATATTGCATTGGGCACTGCAGCGGGTCTCTCTTATCTTCATGAGGGTTGTCAACGAAGAATCATTCATTGAGATATTAAAGCAGCTAATATTTTGCTTTCAGAGGATTTTGAACCACGGGTAATTCTTGACTTGATTATATATATTAAGTAACACATGATACTCTTCTGCCATCTATTTGATATGATATGACGGATTTTATAATCATATAACAACATAATTTAACTTTTTCATTTCATTACTGTGATTATGTCTAGACTTCATTTTAATGTAAACTTCTTTTGTGTGCAAGTATAGATATCTGATTTTGGACTGGGCTAAGTGGCTTCCAGATCAATGGACGAACCTCACTGTATCACAGTTCGAAGGGACATTTGGGTATGTAAGCAAAGAACCCGTGGTTTCTGGTACTTGTAACATCTTTTTTGTTCATGGTTAACGTCAAGATTCTTTTTTAAACTATAGTTACCTGGCTCCTGAGGTTTTTTTGGATGGTGTGGTTGATGAGAAAACGGATGTGTATGCTTACGGAGTTCTTTTGTTAGAGATTATCACTGCACGTCCCACTTTGGATGAGTCACAGCAGAGTCTCGTTATGTGAGTATGTATATTCATTTTAGAGATTCAAACCAGAAAAATAACTATAGTTAAAAAGCGAGGACTTGTTAAACCATTATAACGAAATTCTTTATTTTTTATGTTACAGGCTAAACGTTTGATAAATGAAAAAAACCTTGAAAAACTTCTTGATCCTCAACTTGTTGATGCCTGTGACTTGGAGCAGCTGAATGACATGGTATGGATTGCTACTCAATGTATCAGTCAGTGTCCAACTGACCGTCCAAAAATGAGCAAGGTAATATTTTGAAGTTGGTGAAAAAATAAAAATAATAAATAAAAAAATAAAAAATAAATAAATAAATTAACAATTACTAGTATGTTTGTTCATTTTATCGTTACATCATTACTTTCGTGTAATGCATTCTTAATGATGGACTTACTTATAGTTAAGCCAAAGTAATTTTCAGTTTTCTTTAATCCAAAAAAAAATATACACTACGTATTAATATTTGTAGTTTAAGCATTTAAATGCATTATTTTCATTTATCTATGTTGCTTCAAAGGTATGTAGAAGATGTAGATTGGTAAATAGTACCCCCACTAAGAAAACAAAGGTCTTTATTTTTCTATGCTACCTCTACAAATAAGCACTTGTTGGTTTGGTAGTCAGCTTTGAAGGTTCAAGAAATTTGAGTAGAGGCCCCTGTTTCGACCCTTTACTTATTGAATCAACGGCATCAAATGCAAGCTCTGATAACGTTTTATGAGTTGGTCGATTTGAGTTGCATTATTAAAAAGTGGTCAAATTGGTCAAATCGTGAAACTTGGATTGGTCAAATGGGTCAAACGCGTTGAAAGTTGCCCAAAGTGTATTTTGTAAAGCATACAAGGTCGTAAATCGTTTTAGGTAAAATTTTGGATTGTTGTTGACTTGTATTAATAAGTTGTAAAAAGCTAAACTGGACATAGAAGTATTTGACCCAACTCGGCCTGTTTTGATTCATTACCAACCTACCTAACTTGACCATCTCGTCTCATCGAAATTTAAGTATCTTTGTTTAATCAAGAAAAATGTAACCATGTTTCATATAATGCAGATTTACAGGATGCTAAGTGGTGATGAAGGGATTCCTGATTGCGGTAAAAAGTTTATAAAGAGGGCTGCCTTCAAAAGGAGGATATCATCGGAGGCGCTTGATGAAGAATATGCGTTACCTCCATTCGAAATCCAAGACGATCCACCTGACCAAACGGAAATGAAGCCTTAATAAACTTTATAGTTCATTGAATTCTGTGAGATTTCAGAATCAACTTGTATCTTGCATTAGATTCTTCAACAGATTATATATGCTGTAAAGAAAGAGTTCACAAAGACAAATTATGTGATCAGGAAGTTGGGGAGAATGGCTCCATAGAACCCGTAGTTCTACTGTACTATAAAGTATACATGTTTGCGTTATTTTTAATCTTTATTGTGAAAAGCGAAAAGAACTGCATTGAGCAAACAAGGTGTGTTTTCAGATCTTATATACCTAGTTCAGCTGATCTTGTGACATTGCAGCGGTACTCACTTTTACCAACAATTGGAACCATTGTAGTGGTTGCAAGTAAGCAAGTTAATTTGTTAGTAATCACGTATTCAATATTCATCAGCAGATGAGTCAACCCGTGTTATGCATCATCTCTCGTATCAAATTAGTAAAATTTATTTTGAAATAATATAAAAATAAAAATAAAATAAATAAATAAATAAAGTCTGTTTTATTTGACTAGAAAAATTAGACTGTAACAGAAATAATACTACGAAAACTAAAAATTCTGGACAAGAAGAGAATCAGCCTTAAGCTGACCTGTTTTGAGACATTCGAAAAGTACATATTTGACGGTTTACACCACCCGCCCATGGGTAGTCCTTTATTTGATAATGGAGAAGTTTATGAATGAGCACCAACATACTTTCAGATCAGTAACAAAAATGCCCCCCCGGCTGCCAAAAACATACAGAAACAACACAAGTTCACAGCAGGAAAACTACTCGAATCTTTGAAGATTGGATCATTATATAAAATCAGTTCAATCTTTTGCTTTTTAATATAATGGACTACCAAGCACGTTATAGTGTAGCCATGCAAATTACAACACAAAATTTGAATAGCAGCATAATATGCCTGCATTTCATGGTGTAATTTCAAACCAAGTTGATTCTACAAAATTGTGTATTTTATCTTCGGGGACCACCTAGCCCAGCCCTGGCCCCCCTAGAATTCATATCCATGTTTTCTCTATTAAAATCTCCCCTCGGACCCCTATAGTCCGAAGGTGGTCGTTGTGGGCTTGGTCCTTGCTTATATCTATTTGTTGCTTCTGCGGGCCCACTTTCTCTCTGGGGATCATTGTTCGGTTTTGATGCACCAAACATCCCATAACCCGATGCTCGTTCACCCGGACCCCGCCTATTCAAATCAGATTGTGGATTTGGTTGCCTCTTGGTTGCATACCTGTTTTCTGATCCATTAGCGGATGCATACCTGTTTTCAGATCCATTAGCAGAGGCATACCTATTTACTGATCCAGCTCTATCAACATTTGATGTTTCTGGTGCAAAGTTAATCTTATTATCGCGTCTTTTGAATTTACTTAAGTCTATATCATCAACTGAGTCCAATTCGATTGGTTCTTCAGAAATCGATCCCTCATTGGTTTCACTTTTCAGCAGATCATCCGTGCTTTGTGTTTCAGTGTCATCATTTGACGTTTCTATAACCATCTTTTTTGGTCCTTTCTTCAATGGCCCAAATTTGACATGTCGGACAATAGCATATGCTTGTTTAAACTCTAAAGAAGGTCCACTTTCCACAATAGAAAAATCATCAATCTGCCAAACAAAAAGTTTATTTTTGAAGAGAAAGAAACAAGATCCAATAATATAGAGGTGACCAAACGGGAGAGTTAGGTAATGAAATACTGGCCAAAACTTATAATATTTCATAATCTAGAAAATTAATTTTGTTTCAATAACAATCTACCTTTTGTTATTGAAATTATGGGAAAATTTCATAGAATAGCTACTAACTTTGCAAGATGGTCCAAACTCCAAATTTGTAATTATACTTTTAAATCCCAACCTGGTAATAAAAATAAAATAAAATAAAGGGGCTAGCTTGGTAATTATAGTGCAAAAAAGTTAATATCAAAAAAAAAAAAAAAAAAAAAAAAACCTTGATTGGTGTTTAATGATGGTTACCAAATATGAGGAAATCAAAACTTTAATCAACAAACTAGCTCATAATGCTCATTGTCGTAACTTTAAGTACGAGACTAGAAAAAAAAGGTAGATTACCAAGTTGGACCATTTTGCGAGGTGTGTTGCTAATTCATCATATTTCCCTAATTGATTTAGGGAGTTTTATAACATCAGAAATATACTCCACGCAACTTTTTACCCATTTGAAACTTTCTTTTTTAACTAAGCTTTATTTTACCTTTTTTGACATGTTAAGAGATAAAACATAACATGAATCACCCAATTCCTACACAAATTTGTCAAATTACTTGCTCAACTAACTAGAAACTAACGGAAAGAATGAAATGCAGATCAATGTACCAGAGCAAAGAAACGTGTTAGCAGCTTATCCAACTTCTGCTCTTTAGGTTCCACACCAGGAACTGCTACTGCCATACACTGGTTAACAACAAGAAAATTATTCGATTTTGAGAGAAATTTGATACTACGTATTATTTAATCCAGTTGTATATGTGAGAGTGGTCGATCACTGCGGGATATATTGTTAAAGTAGTGATGAAAGTAACCCATGTCAACAATAACAGATATAAGGAGTGTAAGTTATATAAACATACCTTGATCCGGTAACCTTTCTCAGCTAATCGTTTCACGGCATCTGCTTTTGTCTGCAAATCATGTTTATCCTAGAGAAAACAGCACTCTGTTAATTAGCATTAGTCATGGGCACAGATAAAGGAAACAAAATTATAAAACAATAATAATATAATTCGGCAAAGTTACGTAGTTTGCATTTCTACATCCTCGAGATAACTTATTAAGAATCTGGAAGTCCCTTTCTGTAACAAAGGAACCATTTTATGTAATATTACGCATATATGGTAGGTAAATCTATTTAGAAATTATATTACAAAAAAAGAGTAAAATTCTATTACTTTTCTTATTTGTTGATTTCTTATGTCGAATTAGTGCTTCGTTAACCATATACAGGTGATATAATTCCATGATATTCAATCTGTGCAATGAAAATATTCATACGGAGCAGAATCTAAAGAAGGAACTTACGATTTTCATAGTAATTTTAACTTCTTTCACACTGTTACGCAAAACCATGTTGGCCTGTAAAATATATATAAGACAAACAAATTTCTCATACATTTTCATAACCAATAAAGAATTATGTTTAGTTAACAGACTCCAATAGCCAATAGAGGAATACTTGCCTTCTTTTTTGTAAGTTCTTTTTCTTTTACTTGCCGTAAATACATTTCTTTCTTATAGTCCATGAGTTTGCAAACAGGTGGCTTCCCATCTGGTTGAACCTGCGAAATAAACGAAATGGGAGCTAATGAGAACTTGAGCTTATAAAGCAAGATCTCGTCAAATACGCTTTGGATGCCATAGCTTATGAGAGCTTTTAAAAAACATTCTAATGTGTTAAAGTCTTGATAGCCTTATAACAGAAGGTGCCTCCATAACAGAGCGCTTCTCCGTAGAGGAAATTTGACTTACTAAGAATAGTAATGCCCAGATAGTTATACATATATGTAGATTTATGGACTATGCTAAAAGTCAAAGAGAGTATGTGCACACTATGACATAGAACAAATGTTGTACCTCAACTAAATCTACACTGAGTCTCCTTGCACGCTCCAATGCTTCATGCCTTGACACTACCTCATGCCCTGCAAATTTTGTTTCAAGCTAAAGATTATTAAGATAATGACCAGACAATCTCATATAGACACATACATAAAAAATAAATACTGCCGTTGATCAGCATGCAAAATTGCACAACAAAAAGAACACCGCGTTGGAACATAGTTCATAGGCTCATAGCCAACATATAAGCATGTAACTACTATTTGGTCTTGAAAAGCAAAAGTTCAATACAAAGTACAACTAACCCTTGGGTCATACAAGAGCATCTAATCTCTAATATAGGTCAATAGAACAAATGGCGAGAGGTGGAAAACATTGATTTAACTCTTTACATTAACCAATTTTTAGCATCTTATCAGTGTATGTGAATTTCAAATTCTCTTCTTCTAGGTAAAAATGTATGAAATTCTTTTTTGTTGTTATGAATGTTTGATTATATTAAGCATTAATTATCAGTGTTAATTGGCTTTTTATACACAACCTAAATTCAAAATATAATGCATTCATTATTATATCAGTTGACTTTATTTCCTTGTGAAGAAAAAACACAGGTAGAGAACCAAAAAGTGTATATAAAAAATCCACAATATCAACTTAAAAATCTTAATTTTGTAAACAATAAAACAAATTCAATAATTTCTGAGAACATAATCACAGTACAGGATGAAATCAGTCCCATAAACATGGTCAAAGGTGTTCAGCTATCTCATATTGAACCGGAAAGAATATTGATAGCAATATATAACTGTTCTTAATCTCTTATTTAAAATCAGATTAATTTATACACGGATCAACTAAATAGGTAAAAACAGCCAAACGCCAACATACTGTCAATGATTTCTGCAACACTTTCCGATTACACTTACGCCATAAAATGATAAGAAAAAGGAAAAAAGTAATAATAATAATAATAAAGTTATGCCAATGATTTTGCAGATTTTTTTACCTTACTCTTCATTCATTTGTTTCAATTTCCATTCTAAAAGTTGTGTACACTAGAAAAGTGTTACTAATTAATTACTGTAGTAGACAAACCTTCATCAGTCACAAGTCTAATATACTGAGCAGATATTTCTTCATTCATTTTTGGCTGCCCCTTATCCTTATCCTTGTCTTCATACTTCGACTTTACCTAATAACACCATTTCAACACAAATTTCTAAATCTACTCACAAGTCGCAACCACAAGCTAAATAGATTATAATCTATTTCACGACATAAAGGTTACATACTCAAGATTATTGTTTGGGATTGCTTATTTGAGTGCAGGAAGTAGGTTGGTACTTGGCACAATTAATTAAGCAAATAAACAGTTCAAAATAAGAAATCCCAAACACCACGTAAAATTTATAAAAAAACAAAAACTGTTTTGAGTTACGAGCTATAATTACAACACTCTTATAAATATCATAACATGAGAGCAATTAAATACCTGAATCGGGGCAGCAAAGAATCGCACAAAGTTCCCAACCTTGGATCCTGTCCTATTATTATAACCCAACCTTGGAGTATTCACAAAACCAACTCTAGTTTCCGGAATAACCACTGCTGACGAACCGTGAATCTGAAAATAGCATCGTGTCAACTGACTCGATAAAGCCCTAAGCTGCGCTTGCTTCGTTCGGCACCAAAACAGCACCATTCTTCTTCCTACATCACATCAATCGCCCAAAAATTAACCTAACAACATTTTCAACTAATATTCTCGATAAAAGTAAAATCAAAATTCTTTTTTTATCTGACTGAAAACCCTAAATAAATAAATTCAACAATACAAAAACTAAAACTTAAATAAAATGATCAGTTTTTAATTGAATTAAACGCAACAAAAGCATGTTTTAAGTTATAAATAAGTATTTTCACATATAGACACTAAAAGGGTTTCATTTTTCCTTAACTAAAACCCAAATTCAACTAAAAAAAACAAATTTTTTCTTCCCTAAACCCTTAATTCAACAAAATGAGCAAGTATAATATTAAAAGTAAGGATTTTTACATACTAATGACACTAAATCCAAGATTCAATAAAATGGGCAATAAAAAGATTAAAACAAAAAACTAAAGAAAATGCAACAAAAAGAATGATAAACTAATTGGTATGAAATAAATTAAATTTGAATAATAAGAGTATTATTTACCAGAAGATTAAACGAAATGTTGATCAGGAAGAAGAAGAATAAACTTTTAGGGGTGTTTGGATTCTGGAGTAGAAGATGTTTTTTTTTTCTTTTTTTTTTTTATTAAAATGGAAAGTGTATTTTTTATGTTTTTTACGTAGTTCATTTTGTTTATATTTTTAGGAGTATAGCAGGGTACCCGCGCGTTGCAGCGGCGTGTACCTTGAAATAAAATTTTCCGGTGAATCATGTATTTTAGTTTATTATGTTCTTTTTGACAATAAATTTACGGATATCAAGAATTTCGTTTTGCTCGTGCCTGTTTGGGCTCGAGCCCGTTGGCTTGTGTCCGTTCGGGCTTAAGCCCGTTTGGCCCGTGCCCTTTCGGGCTCGAGCCCATTTGGCCCGTTGCCCGTTCGGGCTTTAATATTTGTATAATGTACTTTATTATTTGTATTAGTGACATTTAATGCAGGAATTATGTTTAAGTTGGTTGTACAATATGTTTGATAATTTGTATTTCTTATGTAATGGTGTTTTAATAACTGTATTAATTGTATTTATTGACACATAATGATTTATTTATTGTATTTAATGTTAGTATTTCTATTTTAATTAGTTGTACTTTGAGCTTAATAACGTGTAAATGTTAGAAAATGTGCTTTAATTACTTGTACTTTTAGCTTTATAACTTGGATTACTTAATTTTAAGAGTTTCCATTATTAATAGGCCTTAATGCTTTATAATATAGTAAGATGACAGTGAGAAGTCCTTTTGATACGTGTTACAAACTTAGAACTATTTATCTAAAGATTTGATTTGTAAAGTAAGGTACTGTTTGTTTATTAAGAGGGTCTGAATCTGAATTTGAATCGCACGTCTGAATCTAAATCTGATGCGTAAATGTCTGAATCTGAACGCATCTGAACGGAAAAAAAAAAAAAAAAACTCGTGTTTGAACGGGAAAAAAAAATTTTGGTTATTTTGTGTCAATAAGAGGCATTCAGACGCGTTAAGACACCTCTCTCAAGTCTTGACCATTAAGATCTAACTGCATCTGAACGCGTCTGAACGAAAAAAAAAACAAAAAACAAACGGTCTGAACGACAAAATGTTTGACCGATTCAAACATTTGTGTCGTTCAGAGGCTGTTCAGAGGGAACAGTAAAAAAAACAAACGCAGCCTTATAGTGGGTCATAATAAACATTTTTGATAGACTTTTGTATAAAGTTTACGAAATTGCTAAGTGTTACTCTCTCGTCTCAAAATTATTGCCTACATTTACATTTTCATTTTGGAATGTCTCAAAATAATTGTCTACTTTTCTTTTTAAATAAAAACTAAAGAATATAGTACGAGAATATTCTCTTTGAGTGATTGAAAATACACTTTTATTAAACTTTGTGATTCTTGTGCCTGACAATAATTTTGAGACGGAAGGAGTATGTTTAAGGTATCATGACACCTAATGGTTGAGCCTTTAATTCATTTTTTGAATTTAACATTTCTCTACCGATTTTATTGTATCACTCAGTGATGGATTCAGGATTTTAGTTTTATAAGACTAAAAAAGATTTGTAACACAAATATATGAGGAGAGTTATTTTACATACCAAACTTATCTTACATACCAAGAAACATCCATTTAAAATGATATCAATGGTTGAGATTAAAAGCATTTTAATATTTCACCTATTTTTAATAATTTAAATATCTCTTAAACCGTTAATCGTTAAGCGAAAATAATTACACCATCGCGACGAGCATTTAATTATCTTTCTGATATTAGTGTTAAATCAAATATGATATGTAATATCACATGTGATATTAGTGTTAAATCACATGTGATATTAGTGTTAAATCACATATTATATTTTCATGCAAATTTTAGTAACGAAAAAAAAAAACGTAAAAAAAAGGTGAAAAACACGAAAAGAATAATTTTGTCGAAAGTATATCGAAGTGCCTATCTATAGAAAGATAATTAAATGATCGTCGTAACGGTATATTTTTTTAGCTTAACGATTAACGGTTTGAAAGATATTAATATTTGAAAAGAAAAAAAAAATGAAAGTGAGTTTTTTAAATTGTTGAGATTAATATCATCTATTAGATCAAATAAAGATGGAGGGTGGAGATTAGTCCCTTGGTATGTAAAAAAAGTTTGATCCTCAAATGATCTTAAATCCAAATATATTAGGACAATGTTTATCTTCAAAAAGTTTTTAACAAATTTTTACACTAAACGGGTTAAATTCATGGGGTCCCCGTGCATCCCCGACTCCCCGTGAACTTCAAACGACAAAGTGTCGGGTCCTGGATGTGCCATCCTGAATAAAATAAACAAAAAAAATATTAGATTTTCATATTCTTTTGAAACCCTACATCACATAAATCGACATTCATACATACAATTAAAAAACACAAAAGGGAACAAAAGCATATATTCTCACACCCCCAAATTTCGTGACTTGCAGCGGAATGAAGCATTCAGGGGCGCGACTGGTCATAGCACCAAAGTTGCAGTTATATTGAACGACCTAAAGTGTCGTTTAGAAAATACATCGTTTGATTATTTAAAAACATTCAGAGTTACAAAGCTAGGTCCCAAAAGGTGAAACAGGTTTTCATAAAACAAGTTCATACAATTCAAACGATGGATAAGTGCATAAAATATAAAGTGAGACGCGTCGACTCCGCGACTCCATGATGTGTCCATATGCAAGCCAACATGCGATACCTTAATTACCTGAAAATACATTGCTGAAAATGATCAACAAAAATGTTGGTGAGATCATAGGTTTATGTAAATGAAATGTTGTACGGATACCACAAGTATAAAGTGTATGACAAAACCATGCCACATAAAAAAATGATACATTAGCTCTAATCTCATGACCCCGAAGCTAAACTGAATGAAATGCCCCAACCGAGTGTTTGCCAATCACTCTAATATGACAGAAATGAAATGCGTTCGTTTGACCAGTTGGTGCTACCAACCCGAACGGAGGAGTCACCCTCAATAGATCTATTCACTCACTCTCGCTTGCTAACAATTAACGGTTCATGATAATATAAGGGGACTTTAATCTGGGCAATGATGTAACTTAAGCAATGTAATGAGTTTGTATACTTTGGTCCGCATATGAAAATGGTGCAATGTATTCTCCCCCGAGAGTTTAGAAATCAATAAACAATTTAAAACGGGGCTATGAAAACTCACCTGATATGATATAGCAACAATGACAATGATGGATATGATGAAATAAAGCTCGGTCTCTAACCGCGACCAATTATGAATGATGTGATTCAATGTAAGCAATGATACAATGCAACACATGCAAATACGTATGTTAACGATACCACTTGTTAGTTTTGAAAATAACGTTTATCGACGAAAAATACAGTTTTGACGTCTCGTTAAGTTATAAACTACTTTTCGTGTAAATACATTGAAACGGTACTCCACGATCCTCGTTTGGTGTTCTATCGGCAAAATGTAGCGTTTTCATCGCAATTTAATATTTTCCTTAACTTGTGAAAATAGGCCCAAAATGGCTTCGTGAAACTAGTCGTGAAATATTGCACGTTAAGAGTTAGTTGATCAAACTCGACGCTTTTGAAGACCTTGTAACAGTGTATTAATGTTGTTTCATTTAACTTTTGATTGTACACGCCTCGATCAATTAGAAAATCGGCTATCAATGTTATGTTTCGCAAAAACACTAGTTTTTATACTTAAAACACTTTCTATTAGTGGGCTGTCAAAATGAATATGGTACGTCGGGCTTCAAACGTGAATAACTCGGCCGTTATAAGCTCGTTTTCTACGTTCTTTACATCCACGAATTCGTATAAACATGAACTAACATAATCTCAGTATGTCGGGTCGTCTAGATCACGTCTAATGCCTCGTTTTGTCCTTTGAATCTCGGCGATCAGCAACTAAATTTTCAGAAAATTAGTTTTCGTCGTCTAACTTTAAAAAACCATATCTCCTTCGTTATAAGTCGGTTTTTAGTGATTTTTGCGGCCACGGTTTCATTTTTGAAAGAACTTTCTGAATATGTAGGCCAAAATATACCAAAAGTTACTGAGTTTTCCAGTTTACACGTTTTTGGACAAAACCTTATTTATACTTGTCAAAACTTATTTTCTTGGTTCTAAACTTGATCATACTAGCTCAAATCAACTCCACAAGTTCGCAAATCCTACCATACACCTTCTTAGGGTGTCATGGGGTCCTAAACATCACCAACCTTGGTGGATTTCATGAGACCATTAGTGAAACTTATAGATCTAGTGTTATAGAGAGTTTATGTTCAAAAGTGGTATCTAAAACATAAGTAACTTGCATGAATAACTAATATAACTTGAAAATACATAAACATATGAATCAAATGAAAGTATAAGATGATCAAAATGTCTTCTTGAAACTTACTTGATGATTTGATGAGTTTTGATAAGAAATGAGTAAGAAATTTGAGATTTAATCACAAAACCATAACTAGGAAGGTAAATGGAGCTTGATTATGACTTGAACTTGAAAAAATTATAGATTGGAGATGGTGTTCTTGGTTTGGCCGAATGGGGAAGGAGATATGAGAGAAAATATGGAGCTTTTGTTAGTTTAATTTTGTGTTGTATGTGTTTAAGTTAGTGGAATGGAAATTAAATCTCCAAAATTCATTAAATGCATTATACTAGTAATCAAGTGAAGTGAGAATTAGGGGAGTTTAGAGGGGGGGGGGGGGGGGGGCGGCACATGTGGGTGAAAGGATAAAGATTTGATGTAATTTAATGCAAGTGTCTCCATTTAATTAGAGTTTAGCTAGTTTAAGGTATACATTAAGTGTTATCGGGTACCGAGTTAACTATAAATAACTCATGACGAGGTGAAATGAAATACGACGAAGTCGTAAAAATTATAAAATCATATTCCTTGCAAGAATCGGGTGTTAGAATGATTATCGGATTGAAATTTCGTAAACCGACGGAGTTATAAGCGCCAAACGAAAAATATAGCGATTGGTTTAAAAATACCGGGTAAAGTAATAATATAATCTCTATATCATTATAATTAATTTGAAAATGTATTAGGATCATTTTCGGGAGTATTGGGTATAACGTTAATAGAAATGACTGAGTGATAACGTTAATTAAACAATTAAGCATACGTTAATGAAAATCACACAAACCCATGCATGAACTGATATGATAATGATGTTACTGATGATATGCAGACTACTCTAGTCTGTATGATGTGCCTTTACTGATGATGTATGAATACGCAACTAAACCTAACTGGTTACGCGCATTTGAATACCCGTAAACCAAGTTTACGACATGATGAATGATGCCCATGAATAGTGATTTTCCTCCGGGAATGAATAGTGTCACCTGAATAGTAAAATTTTTGACGACTTCTCAAAGTCTCGAACTGACTTCAAAAACGATGAATAGTGAAATAATGAATAGTGATCGGTGAATAGTGATTGATGAATAGTAACTCATGAATAGTAAATTGTCGAGGTTTGGAAAATGACCTGAAATTACGAGTTGTGACAGTCGACCACCCTAAAAGGAATTCAGTCCCTGAATTCAGCTGATGTTGGTCTCTGGAGTGGTCTCGGTGAAAAGATGTGGGTATTTGAGTCGCATCTGGTCTTCCCGTTCCCAAGTAAACTCAGGACCCTTGCGAGAATTCCAGCGAACTTTGACGATCGGAATTCGACTTTGTTTCAACTGTTTGACCTCTCGGTCCATGATTTCTGCTGGTTCTTCCACAAAGTTAAGCTTATCATCGACCTGAATTTCTTCCAATGGGATTTCGAGCGTTTCGTCTGAAAGACATCTCTTGAGGTTTGAGACATGAAACGTGTTATGTACATTTCTGAGCTCTGACGGAAGCTCCAGTCTGTATGCTACCGGACCGATCCTTTCCAGAATCTTGAACGGCCCAATATATCTCAGGTTCAACTTCCCGCGTTTCCCGAATCGTATCACGCCCTTCCAAGGCGAGACCTTCAACATGACTTTGTCTCCAACCTGGAATTCTAATGGTTTGCGTCGAACATCGGCGTAACTTTTCTGTCTGCTTCTGGCTGTTTGGAGTCTTTCTTTAATCTGAATTATCTTTTATGTTGTTTCCCGAACCAACTCTAGACCAGTTAGTTGTACATCACCAACTTCGGCCCAACAAACTGGGGACCTGCACTTACGACCGTAGAGTGCCTCGAATGGTGCGGCTTTTATGCTCGAGTGATAACTGTTGTTGTAAGGGAACTCGATCAATGACAAATGGTTAGCCCAACCATTTCCAAAGTCAATGACACATGCCCTGAGCATGTCTTCCAATGTCTGAATCGTTCTCTCGCTCTGACCATCGGTCTAAGGATGATAGGTGGTACTCATGTCTAACTTAGACCCAAATGAATCTTGCAATGATTCCCAAAAATTTGAAGTAAAGCGACTATCTCTGTCAGAAATGATGGAAATTGGTGCACCGTGCTTTGAGACTATTTCCTTGACGTAAAGTCTGGTGAGCTAATCCATAGTATAAGTCTCTTTGATTGGAATGAAATGGGCTGACTTGGTGAGACGATCAACTATTACCCAAATAGCATCGAAACCTCCTGATGTGTTGGGAAGTTTAGTGACAAAGTCCATTGTAATGCGTTCCCATTTCCACTGGGGAATCTCTGGTTGTTGAAGTAATCCTGATGGTTTCTGGTACTCGGCTTTCACTTTAGCACAAGTAAGACATTTGCTAACATACGTAGCTATCTCTGCTTTCATATTCGGCCACCAATAAAGCTTCTTGAGATCCTGATACATCTTATCAGACCCTGGATGAATGGAGTACTTCGACTTGTGTGATTCGTGCATGATCAACTCTCGTATTCCACCATAGAGAGGTATCCCGCTTCTATCCTTGAAGCATAATGTTCCATCTGATCTCTTTACTAAACCGTTTGCATTATCTTGCATTCCTTTGAGTGTTTCACTTGGTAGGTTTTCTTCCTTGAGTGCCTTGACTTGGGCCTCGAGGATCTTTGATGGTAGTGGTGAAATGATTGTCATTCCCAATGATCTGACTCTCAAAGGCTTGAGTCTCTATTTCCGACTGAGTGCATCTGCCACAACATTGGCTTTTCCTGGGTGATATCTGATTTCACAGTCGTAATCACTAAGTAGTTCCAACCAACGACGTTGCCTCATGTTAAGCTCCTTCTGATCAAGAATGTACTGTAAGCTTTTGTGGTCTGTAAATACTACACACTTTGTTCCGTAAAGATAATGCCTCCAAATCTTGAGTGCGAAAACCACGGCACCCAACTCTAAATCGTGAGTAGTGTAATTTTTCTCATGCTTCTTAAGCTGACGAGATGCATAAGCTATCACTTTCTCGTTTTGCATTAACACTGCTCCAAGTCCTTTGTGTGAAGCATCGTAATATACCACGAAGTTTTCAATCCCTTCTGGCAATGACAAAATTGGCGTGCTGCAAAGTTTCTGTTTCAATAACTGAAAAGCGGTCTCTTGCTTTTCTCCCCAATCGTACTTCTGGTTTTTTTTTTTTTTTGTCAACTTGGTCAGTGGCTTAGCTATCTTGGAAAACCCTTCAATGAACCTTCTGTAATATCCGGCAAGTCCTAAGAATTGACGAATTTCTGTGGGAGTTTTTGGTGTTGCCCAGTCTTTAACTGCCTCAATCTTTGCTGGATCAACCTGTAACCCTTGACTATCAATGACGTGACCAAGAAATTTTACTCTTCTGATCCAAAAATCACACTTCGAAAATTTGGCGTACAGTTTCTCTTTCTTGAGCAGTTCTAAAATCGTTCTAAGGTGTTCTCGGTGCTCTTCTTCACTCCTTGAGTAAATCAAGATATCGTCAATGAATACGATCACAAACTTGTCTAGATATGGCTTGCACACCCTGTTCATGAGATCCATGAACACAACTGGTGCGTTGGTTAGTCCGAACGGCATTACCTGAAATTCATAATGGCCATAGCGTGTTCTGAATGCTGTCTTCGGGATATCTCCCTCCCGAACCCTAAGCTGATGGTAACCCGATCTCAAGTCGATCTTGGAGTAATAACTGGAACCTTGCAACTGATCAAACAAATCGTCGATCCTGGGAAGTGGATAACGATTCTTCACCGTTAACTTGTTTAGCTCTCGATAATCAATGCACATTCTGAAAGATCCATCTTTCTTCTTTACAAACAAAACCGGTGCTCCCCAAGGCGAGGAACTCGGCCTAATGAATCCTTTATCCAAGAGCTCTTGCAATTGGTTCGACAACTCTTGCATTTCTGAAGGTGCAAGTCGATAAGGTGCTCGCGCAACTGGTGCGGCTCCCGGCACTAAGTCAATCTGAAATTCGACTTGGCGAGTAGGTGGAAGTCCTGGTAAGTCTTCTGGAAAGACTTCTGGAAAATCTTTAACTGTTGGTACATCCTCAAGTCGCTTCTCTTCCGACTTCTTTTCTGTGATATGAGCCAAGAATGCATAACAACCCTTCTTTATGTATTTCTCTGTTTTAATGCACGAGATGATGCTGAGTCTAGTCCCACTGCGTTCTCGGCGAACGACCAATGTTTCACCATCATAAGGAAGATGAACAACTTTTTCATCATAGATGATTCTGGCATGATGTTGAGATAACCAATCAATTACGATAACAATGTCAAAACTTCCAAGTTCTACTGGCATGCGATCTATATTGAACGGGTGATTGAGAAAATTGAGAGTGCAACCACAAATGATCGTGTCGGTGCCAACTAAACTACTGTTAGCTAGTTCAATGTGATATGGAGTATCTAATGTGGTTGGTTCAATGTTGAGTAATGGTGCAAATGCAGTAGAAACAAAACTTCTATCAGCTCCTGAATCAAATAGTATGGATGCATAACGATTATTAATGAGGAACGTACCCATAACGACATTCGGGTCCTCCCTGACATCTTCTCCTCCAAGGACATAAGCTCTTCCTCTAGCTGTTCCACCTTGGTTATTGTTTCCCTGATTCTTTCCTTTCGGACATTCCTTCTTGAAGTGTCCAACTTCTCCACAACCAAAGCATGTTACTGGGGGCTTCTGATTATCAACCACAATCGGAGCCTTGCAATCCCTGGTCGAATGACCAACCTTCTTACAGTTCCCATACGGATTCGGACAATTTCCAGGATTATGATGGGCTTGACATTTGTTGCACTTGGGTAAAGTACCGTTGTAACCTCTTTTCTCAGCTTGACCTGCAACATAGGCCTTTGCAGTTTCCTGTCTCTTGGGTGGTGGTTGAGTAACATTGCTACTCTGGTTGTTATCCCGATTTCTTTTGTTGTTGTTGTTATTGGAATTGTTTCGGTTGCTGTTATAGTTGTTGTTGTTTCGGTAGTTGTTGGAATTGTTGTTGTAGTTACGGTTACTGTTGGTGTTGTTGTTGTTGTTGTTTGAGGTAGTTCCTTTCTTCACTATCTGAGCCATGAGTTTCTGAGACATTCTGATTGCCTCATCCAATGTTTGTGGGTAAAAAGAAATCACATCTCCACGGATGTTGTGAGGTAATCCTCCAATGAAATTCTCCAATAGCTTCTCAGTGTCTGGAACCATTATCGGACATAACGCTGCCAATTCCTGAAATCTCCTGATATATGCCTCAATATCATTACCTGCCGTCACTAGCTCATAAAACTCTGTTTCCATCTTTTTCACTTGTGTTCGTGGGCAAAACTTCTTTGTTAGCAACTTCTTGAATTCGTCCCATGTAAGCTTGTGAGCATTCTCCATTCCCATGGGCTTTGCATACGAATTCCACCATGACATAGCTTCCCCAACAAGTGTACTAGTAGCAAACTTAACCTTGCTGTCCTCCGGACAGTTGCATAGAAGGAATACTGATTCTGTCTTTTCAAACCATCGGATCATGGCAGTGGCTCATTCAGTGCCTTTGAATTTTTCCGGATCACCACTCTTGAAATCTTTGTACGTACATTTACGTCCATTAGTTCCATTAGTATTTGTTCCTGCGGCTTCCACGGTTTCTGCCCGCGAAGCGGCTTCAGCAGCAGCTGCAGCTACGGCAGCTCTTTCTGTAACCAATGCTGCCTCAATACTGTCGGCAACAAGCTTTCTGACTTCAGCTGGTGTCATAGCAGTAGTGGCTCTTTTGGGTGGCATAATTCTTCACAATCACAAAAGATAACAACAATAAGAATCCACAATAGAAAATGATCATCATACACAATATATACAACCACAACATGTATATACATCCACAACACGTATAAATACAACCACAGCATGTATAAATACAATGAAACCACAACGAAACATCATAAATATAATCACAACGCACATGAATATAATACATAAAAATTTCGGTTACGCAGACTGATATCATAAAATAGCACAACGAAAATCCTGCATAGTAGAGTCACACTTGATATATTTGTTTGTACTACAAGCAAAAGATAACAAGTTCTAAACTATGTCCCACACCCCGGGACTAGGATAATAATGTACAAGCTACATGATAAGGTCTAACACTAGGCACCTCCTCCGGGTGCTCCATCTAGCCTGCGGAAAATCCTCTGAAGATCCCTAGACATAGCAACAACGATCTCCTCTAGGTGCTGAACTCGAAGCTGAAGATCAGTCTCCCTATTCTCTGATGCAGACATCCTAGCCTGAACTGAAGATAACTCACCGGCCTGGCGATGATGCTCATCCTGGGACATCTGTGCCCTGTCGAACAACTCAGGCATCTCCTGCCTCAGCTGTGTGATATGCTCTGAACTCTCTAACTGACGAGCCTCTAAACCCTGGTGTGACACATCAATGGCAACTCTGCCCTGGATCAATCCCTTGACCTCCTCCTCTATAGCCTCAATACGGCTCACTGGGGTCTCATCTAAATGAGCTAATGCCCTGTCAATCTCTCCCTGAAGCTGATCTAGTCGCGAGTCAAATGTAGCAGCTGTAAGCAGTCTGTCAGCAGCAGCCCTCGAGCTCTCACCAACCTCGAATCTGCTGGGTGGTGCTGTCTCTGCGGCATCTGAAGTATCTGGTGATGGAATATCAAGACGTGCCCGCTTCTTGAGCGGTAGGTCTGACATAGGAGTAGGATCTCTGGTATGAACTGGTGCTGATAGGGATGGCAATGGTGGAGACAATGATGATAAGGATGGTAAGGGTGATAATGGTGATGGTGTACTGAATGCCACACTCCTCCTCGCTGTCAAGCGGCGACGGAGTGGATGAGATGAAGTAAGTGATGATGGTGGTGGTAGGGATACAAATGCAGCTGGTGACCTGACAGTGAGACGATGAACCCGCTTAGCAGCAGTGTGCTTCATGCGCGGCCCACCTGGATATGTATGGTAAACTCGACCATAGAGTACAAACTCTCCTGGCTGGATAACTGGAACAACTCTGGGACCACGACAGATCACAGGTGACAGTGGTGGGGTAGGCACGACTTCCCCCTCCTCAAAGGGTTCTGTCTCAGCCTCTGACATCACAGGTGAAGACTGTGGAGTAGGCTCCACTGATGACAAAATGATAGTGGGTAGTGAGGGTGATGTAACCGACTCTAGTATGATGGAGGGTAGTGAGGAAGTATCGTCTGACTCAGAGTCCGATGAGATAACAATAGGGTGTGAATCCGAAGACATCACTGTGACAATAGATGTGAAATAAAAGTAAATAAACATTTACACAATGTGGGTTATGATGAAATGATATATGTATGAAATCGCAATCACTACATGTGATATAATGAATATGCACTTATGCTACAATGATGAGATGCTATGATGGTGCAGTTATAGTCTAGGATGTAATGGACAACCTAGTTCGCTATAACCTTTGCTCTGATACCAATCTGTCACACCCCCAAATTTCGTGACTTGCAGCGGAATGAAGCATTCAGGGGCGCGACTGGTCATAGCACCAAAGTTGCAGTTATATTGAACGACCTAAAGTGTCGTTTAGAAAATACATCGTTTGATTATTTAAAAACATTCAGAGTTACAAAGCTAGGTCCCAAAAGGTGAAACAGGTTTTCATAAAAACAAGTTCATACAATTCAAACGATGGATAAGTGCATAAAATATAAAGTGAGACGCGTCGACTCCGCGACTCCATGATGTGTCCATATGCAAGCCAACATGCGATACCTTAATTACCTGAAAATACATTGCTGAAAATGATCAACAAAAATGTTGGTGAGATCATAGGTTTATGTAAATGAAATGTTGTACGGATACCACAAGTATAAAGTGTATGACAAAACCATGCCACATAAAAAAATGATACATTAGCTCTAATCTCATGACCCCGAAGCTAGACTGAATGAAATGCCCCAACCGAGTGTTTGCCAATCACTCTAATATGACAGAAATGAAATGCGTTCGTTTGACCAGTTGGTGCTACCAACCCGAACGGAGGAGTCACCCTCAATAGATCTATTCACTCACTCTCGCTTGCTAACAATTAACGGTTCATGATAATATAAGGGGACTTTAATCTGGGCAATGATGTAACTTAAGCAATGTAATGAGTTTGTATACTTTGGTCCGCATATGAAAATGGTGCAATGTATTCTCCCCCGAGAGTTTAGAAATCAATAAACAATTTAAAACGGGGCTATGAAAACTCACCTGATATGATATAGCAACAATGACAATGATGGATATGATGAAATAAAGCTCGGTCTCTAACCGCGACCAATTATGAATGATGTGATTCAATGTAAGCAATGATACAATGCAACACATGCAAATACGTATGTTAACGATACCACTTGTTAGTTTTGAAAATAACGTTTATCGACGAAAAATACAGTTTTGACGTCTCGTTAAGTTATAAACTACTTTTCGTGTAAATACATTGAAACGGTACTCCACGATCCTCGTTTGGTGTTCTATCGGCAAAATGTAGCGTTTTTATCGTAATTTAATATTTTCCTTAACTTGTGAAAATAGGCCCAAAATGGCTTCGTGAAACTAGTCGTGAAATATTGCACGTTAAGAGTTAGTTGATCAAACTCGACGCTTTTGAAGACCTTGTAACAGTGTATTAATGTTGTTTCATTTAACTTTTGATACACGCCTCGATCAATTAGAAAATCGGCTATCAATGTTATGTTTCGCAAAAACACTAGTTTTTATACTTAAAACACTTTCTATTAGTGGGCTGTCAAAATGAATATGGTACGTCGGGCTTCAAACGTGAATAACTCGGCCGTTATAAGCTCGTTTTCTACGTTCTTTACATCCACGACTTCGTATAAACATGAACTAACATAATCTCAGTATGTCAGGTCGTCTAGATCACGTCTAATGCCTCGTTTTGTCCTTTGAATCTCGGCGATCAGCAACTAAATTTTCAGAAAATTAGTTTTCGTCGTCTAACTTTAAAAAACCATATCTCCTTCGTTATAAGTCGGTTTTTAGTGATTTTTGCGGCCACGGTTTCATTTTTGAAAGAACTTTCTGAATATGTAGGCCAAAATATACCAAAAGTTACTGAGTTTTCCACTTTACACGTTTTTGGACAGAACCTTATTTATACTTGTTAAAACTCATTTTCTTGGTTCTAAATTGATCATACTAACTCAAATCAACTCCACAAGTTCGCAAATCCTACCATACACCTTCTTAGGGTGTCATGGGGTCCTAAACATCTCCAACCTTGATGGATTTCATGAGATCATTAGTGAAACTTATAGATCTAGTGTTATAGAGAGTTTATGTTCAAAAGTGGTATCTAAAACATAAGTAACTTGCATGAATAACTAATATAATTTGAAAATACATAAACATATGAATCAAATGAAAGTATAAGATGATCAAAATGTCTTCTTGAAACTTACTTGATGATTTGATGAGTTTTGATAAGAAATGAGTAAGAAACTTGAGATTTAATCACAAAACCATAACTAGGAAGGTAAATGGAGCTTGATTATGACTTGAACTTGAAAAAATTATAGATTGGAGATGGTGTTCTTGGTTTGGCCGAATGGGGAAGGAGATAGGAGAGAAAATATGGAGCTTTTGTTAGTTTAATTTTGTGTTGTATGTGTTTAAGTTAGTGGAATGAAAATTAAATCACTAAAATTCATTAAATGCATTGTACTAGTAATCAAGTGAAGTGAGAATTAGGGGAGTTTAGGGGGGGGGGGGGGGGGGGGGCGGGGCGGCACATGTGGGTGAAAGGATGAAGATTTGATGTAATTTAATGCAAGTGTCTCCATTTAATTAGAGTTTAACTAGTTTAAGGTATACATTAAGTGTTATCAGGTACCGAGTTAACTAGAAATAACTCGTGACGAGGTGAAATGAAATACGACGAAGTTGTAAAAATTGTAAAATCATATTCCTTGCAAGAATCGGGTGTTAGAATGATTATCGGATTGAAATTTCGTAAACCGACGGAGTTATAAGCGCCAAACGAAAAATATAGCGATTGGTTTAAAAACACCGGGTAAAGTAATAATATAATCTCTATATCATTATAATTAGTTTAAAAATGTATTAGGATCATTGTCGGGAGTATTGGGTATAACGTTAATAGAAATGACTGAGTGGTAACGTTAATTAAACAATTAAGCATACGTTAATGAAAATCACACAAACCCATTCATGAACTGATTTGATAATGATGTTACTGATGATATGCAGACTACTCTAGTTTGTATGATGTGCCTTTACTGATGATGCATGAATACGCAGCTAAACCTAACTGGTTACGCGCATTTGAATACCCGTAAACCAAGTTTATGACATGATGAATGATGCCCATGAATAGTGATTTCCCTCCGGGAATGAATAGTGTCACGTGAATAGTAAAATTTTTGACGACTTCTCAAAGTCTCGAATTGACTTCAAAATGATGAATAGTGATCGGTGAATAGTGATTGATGAATAGTAACTCATGAATAGTAAATTGTCGAGGTTTGAAAAATGACTTGAAATTACGAGTTGTGATATATATAATAATAACTAAAGTATCTTTTGCACCGTTTAATTAGGAATAAATAACTGAAAACGACAATCAATTTGGATTATTATAAGATCTAGGGTTTTGAGTGGGTTTGGATGTTATGTGTGAAAGTGATAGAAGAGGGTATGTGGGGTTGTAAGTGTCGGTACAAATGATTTTTTTTTTATTATTATTTTTTTTAATGCAATTATTAAAGGGGAAATGATAACTACTTTATAAAGTATGAAAGTTGTCAACTTTTCTTTGTAAAAAATTAAAAATATTTATAATTAAGCCCTTTTTGTATATCACAAATACATGTTTTTCCCCTTCCTTTACAAAAGAAAGTAGGCAACTTTCCTACTTTATAAAGTAGACATCATTTCCCCATTATTAAATCCTACATGGCAGTTAAGATTATGTGTAAACTTAGCTCGATTTTTCAATAAATATATAAACACACATAAACCGGCAACTTACATAGCATGTAAAAACATACACAAAATAATCAAAAATTGAAAAGATATTGATCAAATAATCAGATTTAAAAAAACGCTACACATAAATACAAAAAGTGTCAAGTATGATACATTACTTAACAATTAGCCAAAGTTTAATGATAAATACCACTAACATGTATGATTTATGAAAAACTTCATGCCAAAAACCATTCATCATCTCAAGGATGGTTTTTGTTAAACTCCTTGCCTCCAAATGAAGAAAGATTTTTATTTTAAAACAAGGGGAAATCTTTTTTTTTTTTTTTTTTTTTTTTTTAACCATGATTTCCGACCTTTTTGGTCAACTAATTCACGGAATTTGAACCCACCGCTACACAGACTCAAACCAGGTAAAACCCTCCCTTTTCAGGAGGTTGGCGTGGCCACTTCAAGGTTGTTTGCACCTAGCAGGAATTGAACTTGAGACCTCACATATTTTAGAGTGATAGTCACAAACCTTTTTGCCATTAACCCCCCCCCCCCCCCCCCCCCCCCCCCCCTTCCTTGAGTGGTTAAATAACGGGCAATTGCCTACTTTTTTTTAACAAAAAAAGAACTCACTTTTATAAACATTACAATTACACCCCTTTCAAACACTCCCCATTTCCATCTTTTATCTCAAACGTATAGTTATGTTTTGTTAAACCATTTGAAGCAAGTCCATGAATATTATCAGTTCCAGTCATATAACCATTTCAATCCATGAATACAAGTCCATGAATATTAAAACATGTCCCATGAATAATATACATGTCAATCAGATATTGTATTACAACCTTGAATATTAAAACAAGTCCATGAATTTAATAAAAATGTGACCTCCTGTACACCATTTTTCACAGCAATGAATTAACCATTTGCACAACAATAACTTAGTCTTTAGTTATAAAATGGTAATGACAGTGAGTATGGTTTATTTTTTATACCATTGTTTGGTTTAATAATAAGGCAAGGGTAGCCACTAGCCACTAGGCTTTAGTAAACTATCACCACACCAGAAACACTCCTGCTGCAGTAAACAATCACCACACCAGAAAACACTCCTGCTGCAGCAGTAAACTCAGTACCAAACACTCCTGCTGCAGCAGTAAACTCAGTTCCAAACACTCCTGATGCAGCAGTAAACTCAGTACCAAACACCCCTTTGGACAGTACATAACAAAATTTTAGTGTACTCTCATTTAAAAATAGAGAAGGTTATTAGATTGCTCATTAGTTTTCACTCTTGCTTAGAAAAATATCGGAGTAAAAGTATAAACAACGCAAGGTGTGAATCTTTGTATTGTTTCCCGTTGCAATAGAGAATGTATACGCAATACGATGGGGAAGATGTGAACTTTATAAAACGAAAACGAGTAGAGCTTAAAAGTTCCATTCTGATTTTTATGTAATAAGATTTTAGATTGATATCAATCCTAAGTGGTCGACTTATAGTAAACATCAAAATTGAAACTAGCATACTCTAAAATGATTAGCGGTTTTGAATTAGTGTTGAACATGAGGAATCGAATAGTAATCTCATTTGGTGTCGAAACAGTGCAAAGAATATACAGGTCTTATGATTTATGCTCTAGACACTAAATCTAAAAATAAGTTGTAATATACTCCAAGCTACTGAATCTTGTGTTGTTAACCCATATTTACACATATGTTACATTTTTCTTCATAGAAACTTAACGTATTTGTCCCTTGTATTTGTATATAATCAAACAAACTTTCACATATGGTTTTACAAGCTCTAGATATTGATATAGGCGTGTCCCATTCCGGTTCAGTTTCAAGGACCAATAGCTTGTTGAAAGTGATCCACCATAACCATAGAGAGTTGTAATCAATCTCAGTAATGAGTAATATTTATCAAAAACGTACTTTGGCTGTCCAAACTTGTGTATAAATCAATAAGATTGAATGATATAACCACCTTCTTTTTATCAAACATGTTCCCATCATACTTCCGTCTCAGATTTACCATTTATTCTACTCAATTCGATCAAAAACTGGAAGAAAGTAATGTAACTACATATTATGGAAATGTACTAAATATAAACACTTCAGTTATTTTGCCAAAAGGATAACAAGAGAACATATTAGAAATTTATAAAAGATTGACCAACCCATGAACATCAACACAATAATATCAGCAACGGCTTTGATTTTTCTAAAATGGCTGAAAAATTAAGCCTTCCTAGCTCAAGGTTCAAATATTATGATAACTACGTTGTTCCTGACATAAACTATCTAATTGCAAAAATAGTACAATACCTTAACGCAATCCAAATATCTCTTCCGGGGGATCGTAAATACTCTGATCAGGAAAAATCTCCTCAAAGTCTTGCTTCACCTTATTCCTCAGTAAGGGATGTGGCAGAAGCCCCTTCAATAGAATTCTAAATGGTAACTCATCTGGTGGATCCGGAGACTGTTTCATGTCCTCGTAGATATTCATAGCATCACCAGGAGATCCAAACCTCAAAAACCCACGAATTACTTCTGTGTATGTTTGAGAATCAGGATATAAGTTTTCCTTTTTCATGCTTTCCCATAGCTGCATTGCCTCATCCATCTTTTTAGATTTAGATAATGCAATTATCAAGTCTTTGTATAGATATACATCGGGTGTATACCAGTCTTGCTTTTGAATCACCCAAAACATCTGAAAATCCCATAAACTGGCTGTAAGATAACACTCGTATTTTTTACGCAACTTTCAGAACAAGATTCTAGCATTTATTGTACTTTGGAAATGACAAGGAATTAAAACTATTATCACACAGCCACTCTGCTCCTTCATCCCTACTGGTGCATCATATACTAAAACAAATAAATGGATGCAAAATATACTTTACCCATGCCATCTTTTCTTCTTCGGTTAGTTATATGCATGTAACTGGAAGGGTGGTTGGGTAATGGGTCAAATGGTTCTGGGTTGAAAAGAATAAATTAATAGTATGGTAGAATAGTACTGGATCAGGTTAGGTTTATACAAAACATTTTTTGAATATTTATATCATAAATTAACTATTTCGAATGCTGTAAATTAAAAACAGAATTTGGGCAAACTTTCAAGCCGATGAACCTGTTGCCCTTTGAACCATTCCCCTTATAGCTAACTTTTTTAAGTTGACCCATTTGACTTGATTTGAGAGAAAAGCACAATCAAAATCAGCCAAATAATAAATAAGTTGCTGCTTTAGCTGTAGAACTGTCTACAAGAGAACATCAGTGACAATGATTAACAGCAGAACAGTTATCGCTGATCAGTCTCAAGCTAAAACATGTCTTAAACTAGCCATTATAGATCAAGACCGAAAGAAAGTTGCATTACTACATGATTTTAAATTCAACCACTACAACGAACCTCTTTATGGAAATCGGAGCAAATGTCTTAATCCTAACTTTAGATGACACAACTGCATACAGTATAGTTCTTCCACTTGGCTTTCCTAGGTCAACTGGTTATGTCTCTTATTTGCTTTTAGTGTAAGGGTGCAAGCGTATTTACAAATAGAGTAGTTTCATCCAGGCGTCCAGAGTTTAAACCATAAGTGTGAGGTGTTCTCATACATACCACGACAGAGCGCTAAACCCTATGTACAATTCAGAGGGAGATACTAAGAAAACAAAACCTTGTGTACAATTCAGAGGGAGATACTAAGAAAACACTTAACGACTAGGTGATAAGATTAGTTGAGTGAAAGGGGGATGAGTAAACCTTGACAGCTAAATGCACTTCCTCTTGGCGTTCAAGCTCATTAAGAACAGCAACCATGTCCATCTTTAAGAGCCTTGAGACATGAGTTTTAACAAATTTGTCCAATTTCTCTTCATCGTCTTTAACTCTCTTCAACCCCAAAATAACAAAAAGAGCTTCTTTACCAAGCAATTTCTTTCCCCTCCAAAGGGAACCTCTGGGCCTGCCATCATGGTAATATCGAGGCCTTAAATATCTATAGAACTGTTGTTGACAATTGCAGACATCTTCAATGCTTTTCGTAGTTTGGTTATATGCTAATGGTTTTGTGGAGAAAGAATAAGAGGATATATATTCATTCAAGATGGGTATTCTGGTTATTTCACGATGAAGCAATAAGGAAACTGATAATCGTAACTTTGACGTCAATCTGCCCCCAATTGTTGCCATTGCAGAGGCCGAGGCTCAAATCCACTGTCCAACAGAACACTAGTGTTAGACATAAAAGAAGAAATTATAAACATTATGGTAAATAGCAAGATGGTCAGGCCCGACAGGTTGTGTAACAGGTTCCGATTGTAAAGATCAGCTTAGGATGGATTGCATGTCAAACATATTCGTGTCCAATATTCAAATTTTCTATGAGTAACTAATGTGCTAATCATGAGTAGAAAAAATTACAATATAATCTCAGTATTTAAGTATTTATAATTTCACCCTGTTTAATTTTTCAACCTTTTGACCCATAACTCTATACCCAAATTTTACTTTTCCCACATGCCTGTTTGAGATCAAACACACGTCTCGGATTAACCGATATCCTAAGTAAATTGGTCGAAATTACCACCCTAAGCAATTTAGCAGAATAGAGAATTTGTAATCAGAATGTCTACAATAGACAATATTTTTTCAATATTAGGTGCAATTTATCCTAAGAATCAGTGTGAAGTATTGGTTCAGCAACAAGATGAATAAGAACGGATATACTAATCAAAACCGTAAATTGGTTCTTCAGTTGGCCTGTGGCTAGCATTTCAATTTTTCAATTCAGGTTCGGCTTTTCTTATCTTATACTATACGACAAAAGCTCTAACAACTATAAGCAAATAGTTCATCCCTTTTATTATAACTTATTGAGATTCCTCGTGAGCTCGTTTATCATTAAATTCTTGCTCCTATTTGGCAACTACTTTACATCTCACTTGTCTTCCTAGCTTTAACTATACGTCACAAATTAACACCGATCCAGTAACATAGCAAACATATAGGCATATAGCAACCGAACTAAACTTCAACGAAAACAGCTAAGCCTAATCAGCAGAGCCAATTATAACAAAATTACAGGTTGTAACTGTAACCAACTAGATGGTCTACACTAAAAAATTGTACCACGTTTATCATAAAGTAGCTAAATTAACATATACCAACTCATAACATACATATAAAAGATAAGCATGGGGGGCGTTTAGGATTGCTTATTTTTCTGCGTTTTGACTTCTTTTTAAGCAGAACTAGTTTTTTTTTTTTCATAGTAAGCGCTGCATATTTCAAAGTATTTACTTAGAATGAAATTAACGTTTCTCGTTTAACATCATATCTGACCTAAAACTTTAATAAAATACAATTCGTCAAAACTTTCTTACAGCTTATTATTTCTTCGACCTTTACTACAGTTTTTACAAAATAAGCAAATCCAAACACACACACACACACATATATTCCAGAAATGCTTATTTATAAGCAGAAAAAATAAGCAATCCCAAACACTCTCATATGTTATAAAGAAGACAAAAATTTTATTTAATCAGATGGGACAGTTTTTATAAAGAAACCCAAAGTTGGAAAATGGTTTTTTAAACGAAATGAAATGTATAGATAGCAAATAAATGGAACCCTAATAAAAGTGAAGAGATTATAATTTAAATGAAAAGATACCGAGAAGAAGAGTGGGAGCGGCGGTGGTGGTGCGACGGGGAGGGAGGAGGGGACTGATGAGTCGCCCAAAATTTATGAGTTAATTTTGGTAAACCAAGAGCTCAAAGGGGATGCAGAGTATTGATACAAAAGTTGGGAAGATCTTCTCCCGTGGGCGTTAGCGGACCTCTTTACTTCCCAAAGCAAAGGTTTTTTTAGGCTGGATTTCGGTTTCAGTATCAATTAGATTTTAATGCTTAAGACCTGCGCACTAAGAGAACAAAAAACACCGTTAGGCTTATCATGAGATTGTCTCCCACGATTATCCTCCGGCGTGAGAGTAAGTAATCGGTTTTAGGGTTTAGTTGAAGAGTTAGGGTTCTTAGATCGTACCTCAATGAGAGCTGAGATGCCCTCTATATATACACGAAATCCTTGTTGGTTTCGTGTTCCTCACTCTTCGGCGTATCCCGCCTAAGTCGGTCGTTTGATACATATCCCATAAATAAGAGATATCCTATATCAAGACCATAAATAACTTCGGGTTTGGGCCTTCGTAAGCCCAAACCGTTATCGTGATAGCCCATTCGTGAGCTTGAACCCATTCGTGATGGGCTTAAGTGTTAGTAGCGTCCATTGGTCGGGTTCGTGACCCGAATGCGGACTATACGTCATCATGTCCCCCCAGTCTAGTATGCGCAGGGTGGAACCCGCGGATGCTAGACTAACAACTGAAGCAAAAATATTCCTCGATGCGTAGCGGGGAAGTTTCAAATGTTTCCCACCTAAAAGTCATACAATGAATCTTGTCCAAGTAAATCCGAGTATCCCTCGTAAATCGTGAGGGGTGGGTGGAAAAGTGTTTCACCTCTTGATCTCCCGGCCACACGATTAGAGCAAGTGGGGTACACGTGTTATCCATCCATGAATATGTGTAACCCTATATAAAGTTGAGCCGTCTTTTCACTGTGGCTATCACAGTAAAAACCGTCATTTTCCACCATTGTTAAACCTTCAAACAGCAATCAAAAAATCAACGAAATCTAAGGTAATAGCGCGTGCGCTTCAGAATCCATTAAATTCTAACTATGGTTCTTCAATTATCCGACTTTACATCCGATATATCTGAGGATGAACTTCGTCAGTTCACCTCGGATTATTATATCCCTATCGCATTGCACCCGGTGGTTCCGGTGGCGACTACGTCCATAGCGAACTTCCCTGAGGGGAAAGTAGGGGTATACACACGTTTTTTCGAATTCGCGAATCAACGTGTGCCCATTTCTTTATTCCTGTGCGATATTCTAAACTACTATCTCCTCCATATTTCCCAACTGCACTGTATAGGCGCAGCGAAAATAACCAATTTTGAGGTAAATTGTCGCTTGTTGGCGATTAACCCTACCATCCATTTGTTCCGCGCGTTTTATCATTCGTCGTGGTCAAATGGGTGGGTATCCTTTTCCAAGCGTACAGGGCGACTGCAGTGCTATACGGAAAAGTTAGACGCACTGAGGAATTGGAAGGAGAAATTCTTCTGGGTTGATGATGCGTTGTTCCCCTGGGACTTCGAATTCTATACCCAATAATCATTACCGAAGGATGAGCGCCCAGACCCCGGAGTATATAACGTAGCTGATGCGGATACGATAAATACCAATCGCATACTGATCAAAGCGTATCCAGAGGAGTTTTTGGTGCACATGGGCATCAGTCGCAATTACGTCGGTAGTCCGGAGGAAGTGCCAACTTTTTTGGACGAGAATAGCCGGGGTGGGTGCTTGTCCTTCCTTCCTCTTCGCTTATTAGTTGTAAGCGCTCTTCCCTTTGTAGCTTATCTAACTCGTTTTGTGTTTGTTTGTTGTTTGTTGCGCAGAGATGGATCTATTCGGTGTTGTTCGCTTGGCGAGGCCCACGCAGGTGACCGTAAGGGTGCGCCCTTTGAGAGATGGCGAGGAGCCAGTTCTACAGGCTACCGCGGGGCGCACGATGGAGATCTTGCAGGAGGAGCAAGAAGAGACTCCCCCAGCTATTTTAGAGCCAACTCCTATTCGCAGCTTCCCAAATCCTGCTGTACAAGACCCCGTGGTGGAGCCATCGCACACAGACTCATCAGAGAGTGTGGGGATCGATGTATCTGAAAGTGAGCAAGAAGGCGCTAGCCAAAGGGTGAAGCGCAAGAAAGCTGCTGGGGATGATGGCGCTGGTACGTCCAAAAGAAGGCGCCATCTTATATCTGGTGAGCAATCATCATCAGAGGAGAATGCGTCGCAGAAGGATACAACTGACACTCCTCCCCTCAAGTAAGTAATTAGGCTTGTTTCGTCAACATTTTGGTTTATATTTTGCGCTGAGATTACAATAATAACCTTGGGCCCTCGTCATTTACATGCAGTGTTGATGCTGCTGGGGATGCTGCTCGCGCTGGGAAATCGCCATCCAAGGCGAGTCCCTCGCCTACTGATCATCTTGCGCAGGGGAGCCAAGGATCTGGGACAAAGGCTTCTGAAGATGTGCCTACGAACCAGTTGATTGAGGAGTTATGCTTGGCTGCTGCGCATCAAGCCTCATTGGTTGCACAGCTCAAAGCTAGGCATGCGGGTGAAGGTAGTAGCAGTGCGCAGAGGGATGGGGAAATTGCGCTACTGAAGGCGCAATTAGCTGATGCTCAGGCTGAAGCAGAGTCAACCACTGTGTATGCTCAGAAGCTTGCTGATGAGAGGCTATCATTGTTTGCCCAAGTGAGCCAAGAGCGTGCTAGCTTCAAAGAATACAAGGCTTCTTGTCTTTGGGTTTTGAAATATTTGGAGAATGGGAAGGATGAGCACTTCTCTAGGTTGGAGGAGTTCCGCAAGTTCGTAGAGGGTTTGCTGGAGAAACAGGAGAGCAAGCTGCGCAAGCTCAGCATCGAATACGATAAAGAGTTTTGAAACGTTTTGAAACATCCTTCGTATGATTAAATAAGAACTAAAGTGGTGGTTGTTTTGATTTCGTGTGATAAAATCTTGGATCTATAAGAGTGTTCATGGTTATTTCAAACTGAGTCAACTCGACTCGGGCAAGTCGAGTCGACTCAGCCGAGTCAAGCAGTTCCGGATCACAGTTGGATTATTGCCTTGTTACGGGTCGGGTCGACCCGGTTCACGTTACGGTTTTGATACGGATTTACTTGTCATGATATTGCATATTCTTGCATTCTAGTGTTTGCGTATTCTTGTGTTTGTCATTTCTAGTAATATATGAATTTGTAGATAAAAATATGTGCTTGAAAACAGTCAATATAGTCTCATGAATTAAAATTAGGTGTTAATTTTGCGTCGGGTCAAAGACACCCGAGAGGGTGTGTTAGCTTGTTTAATCAGTTTGAGTTCGAAACCCACAAGGGCGAGCCTGTTAAAAACTATAAAGAATGTTGTGTCATACGCGTATCAAGCATACGGTAAGTGAATTGTTTTAAACGCTTTGGTTGGTTCTTTTGGCTCGACTAACACCACAATAGTGCCGATTGTATGAGTCGCAACTAACTAAACATAAGGGAATGCTTGAAAACAGTTTATATGTTAAAATGTTACTGTTAGGCCAAAAGCTCATATATACGTAACATTGTATTTTGTTAGAGGCGGACAGAAAATATTTTTCGAGTCGTACGTAAACCGCATGAATCTTTCTTTTATATTGTAAACTTCTATTAAAAATACTGAGTTTGCTTTACCTCTTTCTCATCTGTGTTATATGTCTTACACTGAAATACACTTATAACTTTTGATAATAAATTGTGAATATGAAAACAATTGTTTAGCATGGGTCACAAACAGTAAATGGGTTTGTTGGTTAATGTGGGCCAAAGCCCATAATGAGTATGTTTATTTTCAGTCAGTGAATACCGAAAGGATGTAGATTTATGTTGATGTATTGGACAATCTGGACTCGAGACGAATTTAATATGTTAAACTCGTAACGGAACTAAATATGCAAATCAACACTTATTGAACTAGTAACAAGTTGTAAAACCCAATAACTAATAAATAATTTAGTTGGTCTATTATTGTATCGTGACTGGATTAACAACACAAATTCATGTGTTAAACTATAAATTGTCGGGAGATATTGTTTTGATGAAATTGATTATATTAAAGTCACTTGACTTGGAAACGTGGTATAAATGGACGCAACATGATTTATAAAATTTCTAAACTTATACTTATAATTCAAAAACCTTTATCTTAGAAGACCCGACAATAATCGAAACTTGTAGTTTTATTAACATGAAAACAATTACCATGTAATAAACTGATTTAAGTTTTCTTTTAAAACTTAAATTACCTTTCCAAAACTTCATTGATTATTGCCGAACTATTTGGGATTATTGGAAAAACACCGAAAATGTATTAATTGACTCATTTTGTGGACATTTTCCTTTGTAACTGTTTTCCTTGACTTCGTTTGTCATTCCCTTCTCGACTCATGTTCGCGTCCGTAACTTTCTCGACTGTGTCAATTTTCTATTCTTATTTGGTGTGAGTATTCTTGAGTATATGATGTCTTACCACCACACGAAACGTTAATACTAAACTTTTTACAAACTTTGATTCGAGTAATCCACGAACAACTAAGACGCCTGTCTTTTCAAAACTCTTTACTTTTCGAGACGTATTCTGATATATATATATATATATATATATATATATATATATATATATATATATATATATATATATATATATATATATATTATATATATATATATATATATATATATATATATTAGGTTGTGCCTGTACCTTCGATATCGTTATGTTTTGATCTTGATGCCAATTGTGACCATTGTGATATTTTGCGTTGCTGCAAGCCAAGGTGAGTTCATGGCCCCTTCTTTTACTGGTTTTTAAATTGTTCTTGGGGGAGAATACATGCTCGTTTTAACTAAACTCAATGACTGTTTATTTGAAATCTGCGAACTGTTTACTCAATATCTGACTGTTGAGCTGAATTATTTGAATTGGTTATTTGAAGGCATTATGTGATTGACTGATATGTAACCCCACTCTATTTAAACTTGTTTTACAATTGGGGTGAGAAACATGCAAAACTATTTTATGGACCAGCACTGTTGTTATCAATCTATTACGTGGATTAGCCTAAGCACTATTATGTCCCAAATTTGCCCAACTCATGAACCGTCAATTTCTGATGGGAAGCGCGAATGTTATAAATAGATCTATTGGGAGTAACGTCCCCGTTCGGGTTGACCGGATAGGCAAACGAACGTATACCATATCGAAACCACAAGTGTCTGGGATACACACTTGCCGGGCCTTGATATTTAACATGCTTCTAGAGCATGCACACAAGTTATAGCTTCGGTTACATAACTTAGAGCTAGCGAAATGAACTATTTTATTTTGGTTTGCATACCCTACACTTGGTCCACATCACAAATTTTTACTTTAAGGTAAACACTATTTTCATGACATTGTGAGCGACACAATGGTCACAAAACTCTTATGGAACTCACTTTATTTTTTACTGCTCTGTCATAAACCTATGAACTCACCAACCTCGTGTTGACACTTTAGCATGTATTTTCAAGTATAAAGCGATAGCACGCTATTGGAGGCTTTTGGCATGGCATGGCATGGTCATAGAAGACTCTGATATATTTGGGACCACTTGAAATCTTTTATGGGCTTATATTTCCGCACCATTTTTGAAATGTTGTAAACAAATCACTTTTGAATATGAAATCTATTTTAAATGGTTGAGGTAAAACCATTCTTTATACTTTATGTTGTGATACCAATTTAGTAGCACCCAAACATGTATGCTTCCGCTAAACCAGATTTTGGGGGTGTTACAATCTATAAAAACCATATCATGTTTATAAACTCAAGAAAGCACTCTATGATCTTAAACAAGCCTCCAAAGCTTGGTACGACATATTAAAGGCTTTCTTGCTTAGACATGAATATAACATGTGAATGGTTGATAACACACTTTTCATGAAGAAACGAAATTCACATCCCGTCATTGCTCAAATATTTGTCGACGACAATTATATTAGGCTCAACTTGTCCAGAAATGTACGATGATCGTTTAAATATCATGCGTGACAAGTTTGAGATGAGCATGATGAGCGAATTAAGTTTCTTCCCTAGTCATATATATATATATATATATATATATATATATATATATATATATATAAGAAAATTAACTTAGAACAATCTTAACCGATGAAAACGCCTATGTCCGCGGAGACGAATCTCATAAGGGACGATGAAGGTGAGTATGCGGATGGTACTAAGTTTAAAGGCATGATAGGTAGTTTACTCTACCTAATGGCAAGTAGGCCCGATATCATGTCTAGTGTCTGCGCTTGTGCTCGCTTCTAAGAAAGATCCCAAAACTTCTTACCTTGAAGCGGTTAAGTGTATCTTCCAATGCATTAAAGGCACTATACACTTGGGATTGTACTATCCCAAGGGGACTGGTGTAGAAACTTTTGTCTATACCAACTCTAATAATGCGGGAGATCATGTGGATCGAAAAAGTAAGAGTGACGTTTGTACCTTCATGGGTTGTTATCAAAATTCTTGGTTCTCCAAGAAACAAACGACTCTTGCTATCTCCATGACCGAAGCCGAATACGTAAGCGCCGGAAAGGCATGTCAACAAGCACTATGGATGAGACAAGCTCTAATCGACTGCGACATTCATCTCGACGACATCCCTATGAAGTACGACAACCAAGGTGCAATTGACGTGACCAAGAACCCCGTGCAATGCTCGTGTACGAAACACATCAAAATACGTCATCACTTCTGTTGCGATAATGTCCAAAAAGGAAACATTTCTATCGAGAAAATTCCTTTACAAGACAACATCGTCGATATCCTAACCAAACCTCTCATATGAGAACCCTTCAACTATCTACGCCCAACTCTAGGAGTGATGGAACACATTTCATAAATTTCACAATTTGTGTGTGTTCGAGAACATCTTCCGAATCTCGTCTTATGACTATTTAAATATTTCACTGGAAATATTAAGGCATCCGTCTTATCCCTCTAATGACTGGTTACGTATTTCCTTAGAAATACTGAAGTAATCCTTTCACGTCTGGCTTCGTCGTTCAAATCCCAATGGACTCATCTCGTAAAAGAGTTTATGACTATCTAAATATTTCATTGGAAATATTAAAGTCATACCTCGTATCGCTCTAATGACTACCTACATATTTCCTCGGAAATATTAAAGTCATCTCTTATCGTCTAGTCTAGTTCCTTTCGTTAAAAGAGTTTATTAGGTATAAACTCTCTCTTCGCGTCAAAAAGTCTCACTAAATAAGCGAGATTTATTCGTCAAAAATCAAAATGGGACAAAAATCAGTCTCAACAATGCACGGCACCACTAAATTTAGTGGTACCGTGGTACCGTGCATCTGATAGTCCCCGTTTTCTTCCTTTTTCCCTCTGTTTACTCATTCAAAACAAAACACCAACTTCCTCTTTTGCTGTCAAAACCGAATATCACACCCTAATCCAATTACACACTTGTCAATCAAGATCGAGGCATTGCATTTAAAGATTATCAATCATTACATCTTACCCAACATCAATTGTAAGTAAATTAACTTTAATTTCTTTCTAATTTGAGTCTAGGGTTTGTTCATATATATAAAATCGAATTGGGGCTTTTCAATTTTGATTGAATTTTTATGCAATTAGGACTAGGATTAGACAATGTATAACTTACATGATTCCCTAAACATAGGATTTGCATAAACTCACTTATACTATATACTTTAGTCCGAATTTTACTATTTAAATTGGAATTAGATTAAATATTTTTAGTGGAATCATGTCTAGGATACTTAAAATTGGATTAGGAGCTATTAACATTCAAGCTTTTCAACTTTAAGATATTTGGCGCCTAGAATCATGAAACATTTTTCGTGCATTGTTGATGCAAACTAAAAACGTTTTCGCATGCATACATGATCTCACAAATATTGATCGAATTACATAACTAATATGTATTCTTCGACATATTTGTTTGAGCAAAAGTGAAGTTAGGAGCGTTTGGGTAATCTCATTATTTTTGTTTTAGAGTCGAGATTACCGCACCTCCACATTGTTTGCATATAGGCACACACACTAGAGATGTGATCATCAATAATACAATGTTAACACATATATACTTATATATTTTTATAGGTAACAATTCCTCGTAATGATTACCAAGACACCAAATCCTACATCCCTTCGCTAATCGATGATCCAAACATTCCTGATGAGCAAAAAGCTTACCTCAAAAAGTCCAACATCGATACATACACGAAGGTCGTGTAGTCGATGCTTACTATGCTCCTTTGGATGGCATAAATGTATGCTTTCCAACAATCGAATTTGATTGTTTATATAAAATAAATGATCAAATTTGTCCTCGTTTCATCCTTGAGTTCTATAGTCGTGTTCGTACCTTCAATGATTTTGAGGGTAATGTCTTCCTAGATTTCTGGATTCGAAATCAAAATATCGTTTTGTCCATCACCGAGTTTGGTGACATTCTGGGTGTTCCTTCCTATGGTCAATGTGCCTACACAGAAGACCATTCCTTAGAGTCCCTTTACTATCATCTTGAAAGTGAAGGTCCATATCTAACCGAAATTCCCGATCCTCAAACCATAAAGCACCATGTTCAAATCCCTCGTGTCGCCAACACGTACCAAAAACGTGATGGTTCAATAGTCCACCTCGACCCAAACCGAATCTATCTCAAAGAAATTCTTCCCGATCTCAAAAATTGGGAACTCCTTCTTCGTGAGAATGTCTTGTCTCTTGTGGGTAACCGGGATCATGTTCCAGCAAGTCTAGCCCACATGCTCTATTGCCATAGTAACGAGGAGCCATACAACCTCGCATACTATATGGCAAAAAGAATGGCTAACATTCGTAGTCGGTCCGATAAGCTCATGCCATACGGTATGTTGCTTACTCGTCTCTTTCATTGGGTCAAGGCTAATTACCCACACCTTGAAAACGTTGACTACTTCCTTGTTGATCCCATTATGAAACCCCTTGGTGGACCACAACGTCGCACAAAGCAACGTAGTGACAAAGGGTCAAAACGTGGTCATAAATCCACTTCCGATGCTACTTTCTCTTCCTCCCTCTTCTATCATGGATCATCATCTCAACCTATGGATGAGGATGATATTGAAATGAATGAAGAAGGAACCTCTCGTGCTCGTACTCCTTCACCCGACACATACATTCGCGATCTTGACACGCCAACCTTCACACCAACAACCGACCTTTCTTACAACAACACCAACTTAAGTGAGGTAATGCGAAGGCAAACAACGATGTACAATCGACAAGTGTCAATGCACGAGCAAACCATCGGGGGGTTCAAGTCAATTAGGAAGGCACTCAAGGGCATCGGTGTCACACCTCGCCAAGGCGGAAACGCGAGTGCAACATCATGGATATCATCACAACACATGGTGTCTAAATAGAGAATTTCTACATGCAAATAAATAGAGCAAAGTACAGACACAAAGTGTCGTAACGATACCCCAAAAGAAAACAACCAAAGCAAATCTCCAAAAAGATATCCTCAATAAAACATAAAGTACTAATCAAATGACATTAAAGTATCACAATCAAAATCCGACTTATTCAAATCAAAACATAAAGATAAATCATTCTCAATGCAACTAAGTCTCGTCTAGTCGCTTCCCTCTACCTTAGCCTTAGAATGCTCACCTGAAAATGATGCTTAAAAACGTCAACATAATGTTGGTGAGATTCATAGGTTTAAGACACACAATATCACTCAAAACAACCAGTTTGCTGTGATTATCAAACATAGTAGGACATCAAGTATAATTACCATATAAGCTAACATGCAATCACCATAACCAACTAACGGGACGGAACGTGCCCACCGATCCAAATTCAATATCCACCAATAATTTGGGTCAGAACGTGCCCACCGATCCAAATACCACATTACGCATAAATTGGGACAGAACGTGCCCACCGATCCAAGAATCACATTACATCACAATATCATAACATGTAGCACAAACATGATAACCACTTGCACGTCCATGCATTTATTAGACACATAATCACAGTAACTTAAAAATCATAATTTACACAAGCATCATTCCCATCCCAAGTTTAAAACAAAGTAAAAATGGGACTATGAACTCACCACAAACCTTGCAGCTTCCAAATATCAACCACAATCTATATAACATAAATAAGATCACATTACACGCGACCAAGCTAAAAGCTATAGTCCATGTAACACACACATATGATGGATGTCTAAGGTTCATATAACCCACCACGGATCACCTAGACTCCATACTAACCATTACCAAGCACTTATACTTACTAAATCCCTTGAATAAACTTTTTAAGAAAACACAGAATTTTAGGGTACTTTCACCCACATAAAATCATGACCAAAAACTCTCCAAAACTCACACCAAAAATTCACCATGATCCTTCATGAGCATACAAGCTTCTCCTAGAAGGCCATGTACTAAAAACACACACAAGTACCCAATGAAAAATCAAACATGACAACTATCCAGATTCGGATCTGAACGCACACCAAAATGTTTTGACCTAGTAGACATACTTTCACAACTTATTATCGTCCAATTTTCGCGTGGAAGTCAAAGATAATATAGAACTAAATTCCCACAAAAGGGCTAACCCAAATTACACTTTCTAACCCACCATTGACCTCAATACTTTTACCCTAATTCTGTCCCGGTTTAACAGTTTTGACACCTTTACTTGCAAAAATCGTTTGACTGACCTCCGGACCTCGAAATCACTCGTGGCCGGACTTTTTGGAAAGCTCGTTCTCTGAAATACAATTTAGACTCAAGAATCATCAATTAAATCATCTCCATCTATTAAATATCATCGTATCTCTACAGCACTATGAATCTGTCCAAACCCTAACTCAATATCTAACATGTTTTATACCCTAATCTCTTCACCAATCATCATAATATTACTAATTATTGATCCTAGCATGTTGTATATTATTAATTTAGAGAAGTTAACATAAACCCTAGATCCATCATAACTTGTGTTACATGAATCAAATCAATAATTAAAGGAATTAGGGTTTACTAGGCATACCTTAAGCTTGTTTTCTTCACAATAATGAAAACCCTAAAATTTTCTTCTCCTTGGTTCCTTGGTTTGGCCGAATATCAACAAAGAGAGGGTGAGGGGTTTTGGTTTTGTATTTATAATATCCTAGGGATTATTCTAGATAACCCTTATTATTAGAAATTGTAATTGGAATCAAATTTGTTTCCTTTTTTCCAACCCTTATCCCATTCGCCCCCCCCTACCTTTTACATATATATATTTTTTTATTAAAAGTAATTATTACACTTAAAACCTTGTACTCTTGATATTTTATAAAAGCCTATACCGAATCCTAACGTCTTACGCGATAATCCTTCATTTCACGACAACTCCAATAATTATCATTTCCAAAACAAGGTTTCCAAAAATAGAATTCCACACTCAATACTAATAAAACCTATAAAACCGAACACCACTTAACTTACCAACGCTTGCAAACTTGAACACAACTCATTACACAAAAACCCCGAACACAAAACCTCACAAGTCATTTCCACGTCACCGAAGTGAACAAAATGAACTTATTCAGAACAACACTACTCAAAACACATCAATAAAGTCACACAACGGGATTTAGTGCCAAAGCACACGTTTATCACACATATGCGACACAAAACACTTAAGTCACACCAAACAAAAATTAAATAGATCGAAACTAACAGTTAAACTAACCTGCTAAAATCACGGTTGTTACATCATCCCCCACTTAGGGAAATCTCGTCCCAAGATTTAGCTACTTGTCTCACCAAACACATCAGCAAACAAATTTGGGTACTTAGACCTCATCTGATCCTCGCGCTCCCAAGTAAACTCAGGACCACGCTTCGAATTCCAACGCACCTTTACTAAAGCCAACTTACCACGCTTCAAACTCTTGACCTCTCGGTCCATAATCTCAACAGGTTCTTCGACAAAATGAAGGGTCTTGTCAACCTTAATCTCATCTAATGGCACATGCAGACTAGCATCCGCCAAACATTTCTTCAAATTAGATACGTGGAATGTATCATGCACACCACTTAGCTCTTCAGACAATTTCAACCGATATGCCACAAGTCCAATTCTTTCCGTAATCTCGAATGGTCCTACATATCTCGGTGCTAATTTTCCTTTCTTACCGAAATGCACAACACTCTTCCAAGGAGACACTTTCATCATCACAAGATCACCAACACTAAACTCTAAAGGCTTACGGCGATTATCCGCATAACTCTTTTGGCGATCCCTTGCTGCCTTAAGTCTTTTCTTAATCTGAAAAACCTTATCCGTAGTCTCTTGTACTAGTTCAGGGCCAATTAGTTGGCTTGTCCCAACCTCTGCCCACAGAACAGGCGATCTACACTTTCTCCCATATAACATTTCAAATGGTGCACACCTAATACTGGAATGATAGCTGTTGTTATAGGAAAACTCCGCCAAAGGTAGATGAGTATCCCAGCTTCCTCCAAAATCAATAGCACATGCCCTAAGTAAATCTTCCAAAGTCTGAATCGTTCGCTCACTTTGCTCATCCGTCTGCGGATGATAAGCAGTACTCATATCCAATCGTGTATCGAACGCCCTTTGCAACGATTGCCAGAACCGCGAGGTAAACCTACTATCGCGATCAGAGATAATCGACACAGGCACACCATGTATCGCCACAATCTCATTAATATAGATTCTTTCCAGCTTCTCCATCTTATAATCCTCACGAATGGCCAGAAAATATGCAGACTTTGTCAGCCTGTCCACTATGACCCATATCGTGTCATGTCCATTACTTGTTTGAGGAAACTTGGTAATAAAATCCATCGTTATATTCTCCCATTTCCACTCAGGAATCGGCGGCTGCTGTAACAACCCAGGGGGTTTCTGATGTTCAGCCTTAACTTTCAAACAAGTCAGACATTTACTAACATAATCAGCGATTTCCCTCTTCATTTTTGGCCACCAATAAGCATCTCAAAGATCGTAATACATCTTGTCAGATCCTGGATGAATTGAGTATCTCTTCTTATGAGCCTCATCCATGATCAACTTCCTTACACCTCCTACCAATGGTACCCATATTCTATCTAAGAAATACAGTCCACCATCCTCCTTTTTCTCCATTTGTTGATCCAACCCACGCAGCATCTCAGCGGTCGCATTCTCATCCTTAAGAGCTTCCTCTTGTGCTGCCAATATCTTACTCTTAATTCCCGACTGCAACGTCATGCACATTGCTCGCACACGCTTAGGCTTAATCCTTTCCTTTCTACTCAACGCATCAGCCACCACATTTGCCTTTCCAGGATGATAGCGAATCTCACAATCATAATCACTAAACAATTCAATCCATCTTCTCTGTCGCATATTCAGCTCCTTCTGACTGAAGATATGCTGAAGACTCTTATGATCCGTATAAACAATACTCTTTGTGCCATACAGATAATGTCTCCAATTCTTGAGGGCGAACACTACCGCACCAAGCTCTAAATCATGAGTGGTGTAATTCTTCTCATGAATCTTGAGTTGTCGGGATGCATAAGCTATCACCTTCCCTCTCTGCATTAGCATACATCCAAAACCTTGTTTCAACGCATCACAATATACCACAAAGTCATCTGGTCCGTCTGGAAGTACCAGAATAGGCGCATTGCATAATCTATCTTTTAATGTCTAAAAAGCCATCTCTTGCTCCTCTCCCCAGACATACTTCTTATTCTTCTGGGTCAACAATGTGAGGGGTTTAGCAATTTTTGAAAAATTTGCTATAAATCTTCGGTAGTAACCCGCCAACCCTAAGAATGAGCGTATCTCAGACGGCGTCGTAGGAACCTTCCAGTTCTTGACCACTTCTATCTTACTAGGGTCTACATGTATTCCTTCGCTATTTACCACATGTCCAAGAAAATGTACCTCCTTAAGCCAAAACTCACATTTTGAGAACTTGGCGTACAACTTCTCCTTCTCCAGTAATCCAAGGATCAACTTCAGATGCTCTCCATGCTCCTCCTTCGTCTTAGAGTAAATTAGAATGTCATCTATGAACACAATCACGAATTTATCCAAGTAAGGCTTGCAAACGCGATTCATCAAATCCATGAATACCGCAGGTGCATTTGTCAACCCAAATGGCATAACCGTAAACTCAAAGTGTCCATAACGAGTCCTAAAAGCAGTCTTCGGAATATCCTCCTCATACACTCTTAACTGATGATAACCAGAACATAGATCTATCTTCAAAAAGAATCGAGAACCTTGCAGCTGGTCAAGGAGATCATCGATTCTAGGAAGAGGATACCGATTCTTAATAGTTAACTTGTTCAATTCCCGATAGTCAATACACATCCGGAATGAACCATCCTTCTTCTTAACAAACAACACAGGTGCTCCCCACGGAGAGTGACTGGGTCGGATAAACCCCTTATCCTGAAGTTCTTGCAACTGCTCGGACAACTCCTGCATCTCAGAGGGTGCTAAACGATATGGGGATTTCACCACAGGTGCCGCTCCAGGAATCAATTCAATACGGAATTCAACCTGACGGATTGGAGGCAACCCAGACAAGTCTTCAGGAAAAACGTCAGGAAACTCACACACCACCGGAATCTCTTCTATTTTAACTTTTTTAGCTTTTGCATTCTTAAGGGATTTCAAATAATTCCCTAAGCATTCTCCTTGTATCCGAAGTATAAAACCACTCTCTAAAGGAATACGAACTACCTTTTCGTGGCATACAACCTCGGCTTTATGCTTAGACAACCAGCTCATCCCTATCACCACATTAAAACTCCCATGTCCAAAAGGTATCAAGTCAATCATAAACGGAATGCCCTCTAACACTATAGTACACCCACGAATAACCTTGTCAACCTCTACCTCCCTACCGCTAGCTATCTCAATCACAATACTAGACATAAGTTCACAAGGTTCAACATTCAATAATTTAGCAAATTCAGTGGACGCACAGAACGTTGATACCATTAGGCGCCGTTCACGACATTCGCGAATACACATTCATACTAAACACAAGTACTCCCATCAAATGGGACAATTAACACAAATACCACGGTTAAACTTAATCCTACTACACGTAAGCATGTCATCATTGGTCAACGTAGCGTTGGCCATAAGTCCACATGTGTCGTGATACATTTATAATTATGTTGGCCACCCATAATTATAGATGTATCCTTTCACATGTGTACTCGCTTCCAATACCACACCTATCAATAATAACACCTTACAATAACACATACACAAGCTCAGAATTAATCACATATCACACACATAAAATATTCAAACTCGCTCAAGCCTTATTATTAATAACTTGGGTAAAATCCCAGAATTCAAAGGAATTCGCGGTCCAACATAATACAAAACATCAAAAGTCAACAGAAAACATCCCAAAACATAACACTAAACTAAACAGAATCGCACACGGCTCGAGCTCCACCCTAACGTTTGCCCCTCTCATTCAACTCGGATTAAATCTACTACTTGCCGTAGACTCTAGATCTGAATCCACTTCGTACTCTTCCTCTTCACTTATCCATCCATTCCGGTTTCCCTCATTTTGTGGTAGTGGATGACTGGCAAAACCACTCCTGAGGTTCCTTTCTTCCTCCTCTATATGGTCCATAAACCCATACAGATTATGAGACTCAGCCTAAACCTCTCTTCCATATTCTAGGAATTTGGGGCACTTTCTAGGGTACCTAATAATGTAGCCGTCTTTATTGGTCACTTTTGTCTCGTACCTTTCTATCTCCTTTCCATCCACGTTCACTAAAGTCATCTTCTCCTCGATCTTACATGGATACATGCTAGCAGGAACTAGGATCCTCTTGTTAGTCCGTTTCAAGCTACCAATCCTCTTGCAACCAGTAGCGACAACGGTAGTCCAACGAAATTTGCTACGCGCGAGAGGTGCCATGCTAAAAGTGACATATATAATACTAAGTATAGGGGTTCAATCGGCGTCCGAAACTCGACGAAACTTCTCATAAACTCAAGAAAAATAGACATATAAAATACCATACTTATACATAAGCCCTAAATGCAACTATATGAGGGACTCCTAGGTTATAGTCTAGGCTCAACCGCCTACTTCTCTATAACCAAGGCTCTGATACCAATCTGTCACACCTCGCCAAGGCGAAAATGCGAGTGCAACATCATGGATATCATCACAACACATGGTGTCTAAATAGAGAATTTCTACATGCAAATAAATAGAGCAAAGTACAGACACAAAGTGTCGTAACGATACCCCAAAAGAAAACAACCAAAGCAAATCTCCAAAAAGATATCCTCAATAAAACATAAAGTACTAGTCAAATGACATTAAAGTATCACAATCAAAATCCAACTTATTCAAATCAACTAAGTCTCGTCTAGTCGCTTCCCTCTACCTTAGCCTTAGAATGCTCACCTGAAAATGATGCTTAAAAACGTCAACATAATGTTGGTGAGATTCATAGGTTTAAGACACACAATATCACTCAAAACAACCAGTTTGCTGTGATTATAAAACATAGCAGGACAACAAGTATAATTACCATATAAGCTAACATGCAATCACCAAAACCAACTAACGGGACGGAACGTGCCCACCGATCCAAATTCAATATCCACCAATAATTTGGGACGGAACGTGCCCACCGATCCAAATACCACATCACGCATAAATTGGGACAGAACGTGCCCACCGATCCAAGAATCACATTACATCACAATATCATAACATGTAGGATGATCCGTGCTAAAGTATATATATATAATATCAGACGGATACCCGTGATACGTGGGGCTCAACAAGCCAACCCTTTAGGAAAAAGGTTAACGTGCAAAACCCGTGAATACGGTATGAGATACCGGGCAAGTGATCACCCGGGTCGTGTCCCAGCGAGGTGTGAATCGAGGATTTCGTTTTTGGTTTGGAATTAAAGTGCTTGATGATTGGAATTTGGATTTTTGTGTTTGATTAAATATCCTACAACTACGGGAAGCATAAATAGGCTAAGGAAAACTTAAACATATAAATCTACTAAGCATGAATAAGCAAAACATAAAGAAAGAAAAATAACGTAATTAAAAACCGGGAAGACGTGAGACTAAAACGTGAAATCTTAGAATTACTAATCCTACGGGTGCAAAATTATTTTTCCTAAATCCTAAATGACCAAAGAAAATTAAAAAAAAAGATTTATATTTTTTTGACTTTTTAATTATTTATTACGAATTAAAAACTAATTAAACTAAATTAAATTCGGAAAAATATCAAATGAAAAGTAAAAATTATGAAAAATTAACAGAAAATCAATTACACCAAAACCATTCTAGGAAAAATGTGAGGACTGAAAAAGCTACTGAAATAAGCAGTGAAATAAGCAGATCAGTGTTGTAAGCTAAATAGGCTGAGAAGGGGTTAAAAATAAAAAAAGGGAAGTATATACACCAAGAAGAACTTGGCGCATATGGTAAGGGTGTGTGTGTTTGAACTAAAGGTCCCAAGTTCGAATCCCACTCACACCCATTTTTTGTTTTTCATTTTTTTTTATTTTTCTTTTTGAAACTTAAAACAATAAAAAAGACCAACTTGTAAAACCCGTGAATGTGATATGTGTGATACCGGGCAAGTGATCACCCGGGTCGTGTCCCAACGAGGTGTGAATGGACGATGTCGTTTTGGGTTCGGAATTAAAGTGCTTGATGATTGGAATGAGATTTTTGAGTTTTTTACTTCTAAATAAGATATGAAGAACAAAGTTGCAAAGAAAAATTAAGAACGAAGCAAATTAAACTAAAAACGCGAATCGGGAAATTCTAAAAACGAACCTAAAAGTGAAATCTATAGAAATCTAATCCTACAAGAGCCAAATTATTTTTCCTATGTCCTAAATGACAAAAGAAAATTTTAAAAAAAAAAAAAAAAAAAAAAAAAGATTTGTATTTTTTTAACTTTTAAATTATTTATTATGAATTAAAAACTAATTAAACTAAATTAATTTCGGAAAAATACTAAATAAACAGTAAAAATTATGAAAGATTACCTGAAATTAAATTAAGCTAATACTATTCTAAGAAAAATATTTGGAACAGAAAAAGCTACTGAATAAGCTACGAAATAAGCTAATCAGTGTTGTAAGCTAAATAGGCTGAGAAGGGGTTAAAAATAAAAAAGGGAAGTATATACACCAAGCAGAACTTGGTGCATATGGTAAGGGTGTGTGTGTTTGAACTAAAGGTCCCAGGTTCGAATCCCACTCACACCCATTTTTTGTTTTTCATTTTTTTTTTTCTTTTTGAAACTTAAAACAATAAGTGAAATAAGCAAATGTTAAAACTGGAAAACTTAAAAATAAGCTGAGAAACACCTTATTGATTGATCAGTTGGACCCATTCTATGAAATAAGCTAAGGCAGTTGGACTAAATGGCTAAAAGCTATTCTAAAATACAAATGAGCTAATGGGGACTAGGAATAAGCTAATTGACTTCCAATAGACTAAAAAGAACTTAAATAAGCCACAAAAAGCAATGAAATCAGCACAGAATAAAGCTAATTAAGCTAAGGGTCTGCTGATCTAGTTGAGGTGCAGGGCAAAAGTGCCTAATTCAAGCTGCTAAAAAGCTGCTATAAGCTAATAGAAAAAGCTTATAAAAAATACTAATCACTAGGGGAGCAGTTGAATATTAATAGTACAAAATTACAGCTATTTCTAACTTAAAATGAAAAAGCTAAAAATCACCAATGTCTGCTGAAAATAAGAAAAACTGGAATGCAGTCTGCTAGTGGTTTTTGTGCTGACAAAGCCAAATTGGCATAAACCAAAAAGGTTATGGCCAAGCTTCTAAATTCCAACAAAATTGACTAGATTCATCAGGGAAAGGCCAAAAAACAAGGGCTCAACAGCTTATACTCAAAAGAAGTTTATACAAATAAGGTCAGACCAAAAAAATTTCTCAATAAGCTCAAACTTGCAATTCTATGAAAAATAGACCAAAAGCTTTTAACAAAATCTCATATGTCTCACTTAGATCAAGATTAAAACTCAGAAACATGCAGATGAACAATTCAACACCAAATTGACCCACTTTGGGTCTTAACCCAAACACTCCTATGTGTGACTGGTTTTGAGTTTACAGCTAAAACAGACCAAATCAAGTCATATTATCCAAAAACAGATGAATAACCTATCATATTAAACACTAATTACCACTTATCAGCTCTGAATAAGCACTAATAATTCCTAACTTAGATTAAGCTATTTATGGATTTTTTTAACTTTTTTAAGTAAGACTGAGATTAAGAATGACCTTACAATCAAACTAACCTGTATTAACTTCAACTAGAACAACTAAGCACAGAAATTGACAATAAGCAATAATAAGCAGATAAACAGTACAGTTGACTATGGTTGACCAAATAAGAAAACTTGAAATTAAGAATTGAATTACAATACTGGAAAAGAAAATAACAATAAACTAAAAGAAATACAAGTACCTTAAATAAAATAAGCTAAATTAAACCTGCCTTTTTTGGCTTACATGACTACCTATTTATACTAGAAACTAAGACTAGGGGTCTTCAAACTTTTGTGCTTCTTTTGTGAGACAAAACAGCTGGGAAACCATTTTGTGCTTCTTGGGATTAATTCCAGCCGTTGGATTTGTCTTGATATCATCTCAGCCTTAAATTCTCTTTTTGGCGCCCAAATGGTGTTGAGGATTGCCAACCTGGCATGGTCGCATGTGAAGATAGTACTTGGGGGGTGGTATCTCGTGAAGAAGATTTGTCTTGGAGTGTTAGAGGAGTGGCTAGGAGGGGGGAGGTTGAGTGTGGCAGTGATAGGAACAGAGGTGGTGATGATGGTGTTGGGTGTGCTTTGGAGGGAAAAGAAATAAGAGGGAAAGACTGACCCCGTTTTTATTATCACTTTGATTTTGGCCTGGGTCACAAGTTAAAATGGGGGTTCAATTGGGATGGATGGGGTTCAGTTTGTTTGGGCTGGGTTTATTAGGATTTAATTAGGATTTGGGTTTTTTTGGGATTTATTGGTTTTAGGTTTTAGGTAATTAGGGTAATTAGGGTTAAGGTAAATGGTAAAAAATAGGTTTTGGTGTCGGGTTCGTTTTTCCAAGCTCAATCAAATGCTAAACCCCGGGTTTGACTTTGACTCCGTCTTCACATGATCAAATGCACCAATATGGTCGAGAAGATCCAAAAATGTCCGTTTTCACTCCGTTTTCAATCCTTTGTACCTGAAATACATAAAAACACAAACCAAGGATATCTGTAGTATAAATTGGTATATTTGGCCATTTTTTGTGTCTTTTATGGGTATAAAATGATGAGTATTTACACACTCATCATAGCACAAACATGATAACCACTTACACGTCCATGCATTTATTAGACACATAATCACAGTAACTTAAAAATCATAATTTACACAAGCATCATTCCCATCCCATGTTTAAAACAAAGTAAAAATGGGACTATGAACTCACCTCAAACCTTGCAGCTTCCAAATATCAACCACAATCTATATAACACAAATAAGATCACATTACACGCGACCAAGCTAAAAGCTATAGTCCATGTAACACACACATATGATGGATGTCTAAGGTTCATATAACCCACCACGGATCACCTAGACTCCATACTAACCATTACCAAACATTTATACTTACTAAATCCCTTGAATAAACTTTTTAAGAAAACGCTGAATTTTAGGGTACTTTCACCCACATAAAATCACGACCAAAAACTCTCCACAACTCACACAAAAAATTCACCATGATCCTTCATGAGCATACAAGCTTCTCCCAGAAGACAATGTACTAAAAACACTCACAAGTACCCAATGAAAAATCATACATGACAACTATCCAGATTCGGATCTGAACGCACACCAAAATGTTTTGACCTAGTAGACATACTTTCACAACTTATTATCGTCCAATTTTCGCGTGGAAGTCAAAGATAATATAGAACTAAATTCCCACAAAATGGCTAACCCAAATTACACTTTCTAACCCACCATTGACCTCAATACTTTTACCCTAATTCTGTCCCGGTTTAACAGTTTTGACACCTTTACTTGCAAAAATCGTTTGACTGACCTCCGGACCTCGAAATCACTCGTGGCCGGACTTTTTGGAAATCTCGTTCTCTGAAATACAATTTAGACTCAAGAATCATCAATTAAATCATCTCCATCTATTAAATATCATCGTATCTCTACAGCACTATGAATCTGTCCAAACCCTAACTCAATATCTAACATGTTTTATACCCTAATCTCTTCACCAATCATCATAATATTACTAATTATTGATCCTAGCATGTTGTATATTATTAATTTAGAGAAGTTAACATAAACCCTAGATCCATCATAACTTGTGTTACATGAATCAAATCAATAATTAAAGGAATTAGGGTTTACTAGGCATACCTTAAGCTTGTTTTCTTCACAATAATGAAAACCCTAAAATTTTCTTCTCCTTGGTTCCTTGGTTTGGCCGAATATCAACAAAGAGAGGGTGAGGGGTTTTGGTTTTGTATTTATAATATCCTAGGGATTATTCTAGATAACCCTTATTATTAGAAATTGTAATTGGAATCAAATTTGTTTCCTTTTTTCCAACCCTTATCCCATTCGCCCCCCCTTACCTTTTACATATATATATTTTTTTTATTAAAAGTAATTATTACACTTAAAACCTTGTACTCTTGATATTTTATAAAAGCCTATACCGAATCCTAACGTCTTACGCGATAATCCTTCATTTCACGACAACTCCAATAATTATCATTTCCAAAACAAAGTTTCCAAAAATAGAATTCCACACTCAATACTAATAAAACCTATAAAACCGAACACCACTTAACTTACCAACGCTCGCAAACTTGAACACAACTCATTACACAAAAACCCCGAACACAAAACCTCACAAGTCATTTCCACGTCACCGAAGGGAACAAAATGAACTTATTCAAAACAACATTACTCAAAACACATCAATAAAGTCACACAACGGGATTTAGTGCCAAAGCACACGTTTATCACACATATGCCACACAAAACACTTAAGTCACACCAAACAAAAATTAAATAGATCAAAACTAACAGTCAGACTAACATGCTAAAATCACGGTTGTTACAATCGGCAACAAGATCAAGAAGTTGGGGAGAACGAGAGATTGAACAATGCTTTAAACTACTACTTAATTAGTATTATTAACTCAAGTATTATTAAACTGTCTCTCATGGGGTCTTGGCTACGACCATTTGACATTAACAAACTTGGCTTAACCATAACTTAGGATTATTAACTTGGCATTGGTTGCTTCGGGTATTTAATGAAGCTTAATTCTTGGTTATATTTAGCTTATGAGCTTTATTTAGTTCTTATATTTTATTTTATCTTTTTATATTTTTTTTTCTTGCTTGATCTAGATGATCATATTACTTGCTAGATTGCATGCTTAATAGTAGCCTAAATTTAGATAATCACAAGCTATAAGTAATTTAGGAAAAATAAAAAGGAATCGACAGCTTATCTAGATAACCTGTGAATAAGCTAAAATTGGAATTAGCCTAAATAAGAAAAAAATTGGTTAAGTAAATAGCAAACGCAACCTTAGACGGAAAAGTCCCAAGGGCGGAGTTGGTTTTGGTGTGGTGTGTAAGACGGTTGAGGTTGGTTGAGGTCGGAGGTTCGAGCCCTGCTCACCCCTGGCTTCTCAGCTTCCCGTTTTTTATTTTTTTAACAAAAACTTTTTTATTGAACTTTTTTAAGCACTTGAAAATAAGCATTTTTAATGAAAGCAACTTTTTAATATCTAGTTAAATAAGGTAAAAAATATCTGAAACAGCCAACAGTTATGCTAAGGTTCGAAAAAAAGTCTCTTATGCGACTTTTAGGTGGGTAGAAAAGCGACTTTCTAAAATACAACTCTAGGATGCAAGTGGCATGTAATGATGAATTCATTGCTTGTCAGGGTAAACAATTCAATCATAATTGTACTTAGTTTCAAGCGACTTTTTTTAAGTGACATTTTATTATTTATTTATTAAAGCAACTTCTTAACCAACGACCAAAATGTTTGTAGTCTAATTATTTTATAAAACATAGTTGCGTACTAATTATTTTTAATTTCATATTTGTTGTTTCGGTAATTGTTAGAAGGTTTTTAAATTATAATGGTGCAGTCAACGCAAGTTTTGTGTTATAATGGTGAGGTCAACGCAAAGTTTTATTGGAATTTCAAAAATAAATTATAATGGTGAGGTCAACGCAAGTTTTGTGTTATAATGGTGAGGTCAACGCAAAATGTTTTGTAGTCTAATTATTTTGTAAAACATTGTTGTAATTATTTTTAACGTCATATTTGTTGTTTTGGTAATTGTTAGAAGGTTTTTAAATTATAATGGAGAGTTCAACGCAAATTTGAATTTATTTGTAAGCGACATATTTTGATTTATTTATTAAACCGACTTCTTACCCAACCACCAAAATATTTTGTAGTGTAATTATTTTATAAAACATTGTTGCGTACTAATTATTTTTAATTTCATATTGATTGTTTTGGTAATTGTTAGAATGTTTTTAAATTATAATGGTGAGGTCAACGAAACGTTTTGTGTTATATTTTCAAGGGTATAATAGTCCAACCACACTCATAACTATAATCTATTTAAATCTAACCCAAAAGTTGTACCGTAGTATTGTTTCCCTTTTACTTAAATTCACCCTAAATTACCAGCAACATACATTCAACCAAAATAACTAACAATGACACAAAACGATAAGGGGAAGGCTTTGTACATTGGGTTGAGGAAAGAGGATTGCTCCAATGAAGACCGTTTGGGTGTTAAGAAGGAGGAGGAAGAGGCTGCCGACATCGGGTTATCAAAGGTTTCTGATTTGGAAACAAGGATTAAGAATCTTGAAGCTGTGTTTAAATATCTAAAGGAAAGGAAGGAAATGAAGGAAAAGGGTGATAGGGAAAGTTGTGGGTCTAGCTAAGTGTATGTTTAGATGATAGAGAAGTTTGTAATGGTTGTCAACATGAAACCGATCAATAAAAAGTTAGGTTTTTACTAAATGATAGTGTTTGGCAATCAAAAGTTTACTTGTTGTTGGTAATTGTTTAGTTTGACTTTAAAAGTCAATTTGGCAGTTTGACTATTAGATGTATAAGTAACTAAACGATTTGCCTTTTGGAATATAGTGGGTGTTTGGATTAGCATTTTCATTTTGAATACATGTAACCTTTTACAATTACTGGGTATGGTTTGAACATATGTTCCATGCATCAGATGTTAAGTGCCAATTGGGTTTTAATTGCAATACTAGGCGTACTAACCTTAAGTTAGTACTGCTCAGTTTCTTTGGCTTATTTCCAGCTTATTCAAAAAGTTATAGAAAAATTGTTTTCACAAAAAGTTTTAGGAAAAACTGGTTAACGCAAGCCCACGGTGGCGTTCACTTGGGTTTAACGCAGCAATCTGAAACTTTAACTCGGGTGTCACGTTAAGACACCGGAGTGCTCTTATTTGATTTTTGAATTTTTTTTTGAAGTTTAATTTTTCATTTGATTGTGAATTTGAACATACACTAAAAAACAATTAATAATCATATGAAACGCGAAAGTAAATCACAAATACGCAAAAACATAAATTAAACTAGAAACGGGCTGTTAATCGGGCATTAAACGGGCTTAAGAAAAAACTAAAAATAAAAAATTAACCCTACATTTGTAAATTTTATTTAAAAAGTCCTAAATGATTAAAAATAATTTTAGGAAAAAGAATTATATTTTTTTGCATTTTATTTTATTTGTAATGAATTAATAATAAATTAATAAATTAATACGAAAAATAATATTAAAAATAGTAAGTTAATACGAAAAATTATGAAAATATATGGAAAACTGCTTTAAGCTATAAGTAACTTAGGAAAAATAAAAAGGAATCGACAGCTTATCTAGATAAGCTGTGAATAAGCTAAAAGGGGAATTAGCCTAAATAAGGAAAAAACTGGTTAAGTAAATATTAAATGCATCCTTTGAGGAAAAAGTCCCAAGGGCGCAGTTGGTGTTGGTGTGGTGTGTAAGACGGTTGAGGTTGGTTGAGGTCAGGGGTTCGAGCCCTGCTCACCCCTGGCTTCCCGCTTTTTATTTTCTTAACAAAAACTTTTTTATTGAACTTTTTTAAGCACTTGAAAATAAACATTTTTAATGAAAGCAACTTTTTTATATCTAGTTAAATAAGGTAGAAAATAGCTGAAACAGCTTACAGTTATGCTAAGGATCGAAAAAAAGTCTCGTATGCGACTTTTAGGTGGGTCGATAAGCGACTTTATAAAATCCAACTCTAGGGTGCAAGTGGCATGTAATGATGACTTCATTGCTTGTCAGGGTAAACAAAAGATTCTTTGCTTGTCAGGGTAAACAAGTCAATGGAAATGTACTTAGATTTAAGCGACTTTTCTTAAGCGACATATTTTATATATTTATTAAAGTGACTTTTCTGATAGGCTAGTTAATTTTGCGCGGGAACCAATAAACCCGCCCGCCAAAACCGCTATACCCACCATAATTACACAAACCCTTATCAAAAAACAAATCCAAAACAAAATCCAAACTCTCATTTTCCAGAACTCACAAAACCAAATCAAATTCCAACAATACCATGTCTTTTGGACGTAACGTTATCACTAACAGGCCGGATTATATTAGCAACACGCCAGATAACGTGATCACTAATATTATGAATCATTTGCCACTAAAAGATGCGGTCAGGACCGATAGTTTAGCCAGAAACTGGAGGTTTAAGTGGACTTTGCTCACTGATGTTATAGTTGATAAGGGTTTCTTTTTTTTATTTCCAGATAAGTTTGATGGGAGGCATCTTACTAGACTACTACTCCAGCTCAAAGGTCTCGTAAGAAGGCTTGTCTTCTCCATAGATCCCGAAAATCTATTTGGAGAAGATCTCTTCAATTATGAAGAGATTCATGATTGGCTGTGGATTTTGGCTCGGGATGGAATTGAGGAGCTCATAATTTGAAATTTGTATGGTGAACCAGTTATGTTGCCAACCCAACTGTACTCTCGCATGGAGTTGAATCGTCTAGAACTTCATTGGTGTACTCTTCCTACTTTGGAATCTTTTATTAGCTTTCCAAATCTATTGAGCTTAGAATTGTTATCTGTTGATTTTCAAACCGGTACAATTTGGGAGTTTATTTCTCGTTGTCCCTTAATTGAGTCTCTTAAAATGAATCGTCCTGATAGAACCGAGATGAGACTATTGGATATTGCACAAATTGGGAATCTAAAGATGTTATATTTGTCATTCGGTCTTAACTTCTATCACACGACAATCACAACTTTCAATATCTTTCAGCTTAGAACTCTTCCCAATCTTGAGTCCCTTACATTGGATTTTCAGGGGTGCAAGGTTAGACAAATTTGAGTTTTACACTTCAAATTACATAATATTAAAGTAATCTCTAATACTTATGAAATGTAATCTTTAAAACTTACGAAAAGTTGACCTTTTTGTAGTTGTTGGAAGAAGGTAGCTCCTGGATGAATGTCCCTGTGGCATTTTTATCCCTTAAGACTCTGAATCTATCCGGAGTCGATTTTGGGAACAATGCAATGGTATCATTCATCATTCAAATGATTTGTGGAGCTCCAAAATTGCAAAGGCTAGATTCACGAAGAGTAAGTGGAATGCATATGTATCAAATACTATCTCAATTGCCATGGTTGTGCATCTCAATGCTATCTCAATTTGCAGGTTGTATTGGAAAGTGATCTACCTTTGCAAGTTTATTCATTAGATGGAGGTAGCAACATAATGAGGTCGGGGCAGCTGAAGAGTGTGGTTTTTTGATCTTTCCTAGATCAGAGAATGAATTAACAATAATAAAGCTCATACTTGCATGTTCCCCCTTGCTGAAGATGCTTTATATCAAGCTCAGCAATGTGAGTGATGATGAGTCTGAAAATGTGAGGATGAATTGGGAGTTGGCTAGGAAACTGTTGAAACTCCACCGAGCATCCCCCACAGCCTCAGTGGAATTCTTCTAGTGTTTGTAGTTTATGTATGGGTTGAATACCGTATGACAATTAACCTCGTATTGTGTCTATTTGAACTTCGTTTTCAGAGCTTTATGCTTTTTGATCTTCTCTTATTCCGGTTCCTTAGTGCTTATTAGATATAGAGATTAGGTTTTTTTCAGCTCTAGAGCTTATTGTTTAGCTTGTTCAGTTAGCTTAGGCAGTTTTAATTGCAATACTAGGCGTACTAACCTTAAGTTAGTACTGCTCAGTTTCTTTGGCTTGTTTACAGCTTATTAAAAAAGTCTTGGAAAAATTGTTTTCAAAAAAAGTTTTAGGAAAAACTGGTTAACGCAAGACCACGGTGGCGTTCGTTTAGGTTTAATGCAGCAATCTGAAACTTTAACACGTGTGTCACGTTAAGACACCGAGTGCTCTTATTTGATTTTTAAAATTTTAATTTTTATTTTAATTTTGGATTTGATATTGAATTTGAACATACACTAAAAAGCAAGTAATAAGCATATGAAACACGAAAGTAAAGCACAAATACGAAAAAACACAAATTAAACCAGAAACGGGCTCTTAATCGGGCATTAAACGGTCTTAAGAAAACATAAAAATCAAAAATTAACCCTACATGTGTAAATTTGATTTCTAAAAGTCCTAAATGATTAAAAATATTTTTAGGAAAAAGAGTCATAATTTTTTACTTTTTATTTTATTTTTAATTAATTAAAAGAACTTTTATACTAATAAAATTTAAAAATAATAAATTAATACGAAAAATTATGAAATTTTCTGGAATACTACTTTAAGCTATAAGGAACCTAGGAAAAATAAAAAGGAATCGAAAGCTTATATAGATAAGCTGTGAATAAGAAAAAATGGGAATTAGCCTAAATAAGTCCCAAGGGCGTAGTTGGTGGAGTCAATCAAAAGCTTGGGAGATTCTACTGTTAAAGATAAAGTTGGTTCTGCTGTTGGTGATAGGGAAGAAATAGTTAAGGTTGATACTACTGCTCGTGTTAATCAGACTGCTGCTGAGGTACAAAATTCTGTTGCTGAACGAAAGGAATAAGTGTCTACTGCTCAAGAAAATTTGGATATGGATATGAATATGGATAGTCGTGATAATGTTGCTGAATTTGTTGTAGCTGACAACGAAGGAAATGAGGTTGGGCTTGAAGAAGTGAACCAAGAGCAGATTGTGAAAAAGTTGAAAACTTTGGATGCTGATAATCTTGTAAAAGCTTCTGAAGTAATGGTGGAGTCAATCAAAAGCTTGGGAGATTCTACTGTTAAAGATAAAGTTGGTTCTGCTGTTGGTGATAGTGAAGAAACAGTTAAGGTTGATACTATTGCTCGTGTTAATCTGACTGCTGCTGAGGTACAACATTCTGCTGCTGAACCAAAGGAACAAGTTTCTACTGCTGAAGAAAATTTGGAGAAAAGTGTTTTAAACGAAAACATTTTATGGAACTTTTTTAACCACTTACAAATAAGCATTTTTAATGAAAGCAACTTTTTTGTATCTTCTTGAATGAGCCAGAAAATAGCTGACACATCCCACAATTATGCTAGGGAACGAGAAAAAAGTATATTATGCAACTTTTAGGTGGGTAGATAAGCGACTTTCGAAAATCCACTCTTGGGTGCAAGTGGCATGTAATGATGACTTCACTGGTTGTCAGGGTGCACAAGTCAATCCGATTTGCGCTTAGTTTCAAGCGACTTTTTTTAAGCGACATTTTATCATTTATTTATTAAAGCGACTTCTTACCCAACCTACCTGTTGATATAAATAATGCCTAAACACGTTATTAATATTTTTTGATATCTCTACGTTTTGATAATCACAAAATGTAAAATCATTAATCGGAAAATTATGACGTAAACAAGTATTTAGTTGTAAATATCTATTTCTACAACTCAAATCACTTAAGGTATGAATGAACTAATGCTTAATGCATTATATGATCAAAGGAACATTTTCTTAATAACTAGATTTTTTATAAAACATCAAAAACATTTTATATATTTTTGAAAAACATTTTTGGCATTAAATAAAAATGTTTAATCTTTTATAAAAATATGAATTCAAATTTTTAACCAAAATCAGTTAAAATGTTCCAGAAAAACCTTCCCCACAAAAGGTCAAAATTGGCCAACGGCCAGTAGAGGCGGCCCCCTTAATAATTAAGGGGACCGCCCCCGCTCCAGTAGACCTCCAGCTGTCCAATTTTTCTCCTATAAATACCAGCCTTCTCCTGGACTTTTACTCACCTTTTGCACACTAAAACTTTCTATTCTAAATCCTTTCTAAAACATTGTAAATCCTTTGATCATATTTTCTTAAGCATTGGTTTCTAAGTGATCCAAGCTTCCACCACCAAAAGTGCAAAAGAAGAACTCTACTTCAACTAGTGAAGAAGTGTTATTACTTACCTCATTCAATTGTGTTGTTGTGTAAAGTGTTGTGTAGTTGTGATAAGTAGATCTAAGTGTAATTACGTAGTGGTGTTGTAAATTAGTTGTGAAGTAGTTGTGAATAAGTAGTTGTGAAGTAGTTGTGAAGAAGTAGTTGTGAAGTAGTCGTGAAGAAGAAGTCGTGAAGAAGTCGTGAAGCCGTTGTGAAGAAGTCGTGAAGAAGTCGTGATTAAGTCGTGTAGAAGTTGTGTATAAGTTGTGAGATTGGTTCTAGCTACGATTAGGACTCGACATCTAGCTTTGTGTCGTTAAGCCGGTGTAAGCTAAAGTTGTGTAAGGTTTCTCCGCCATAAGGGAGTTTGTTGACATAGTGAAGAAAACTCTCGAGTAGGTGACTCGAGGAGTGGAGTAGGGCAAGGAAGGTGTCCTTGTAGCCGAACCACTATAAATCTCCGTGTTGTGGTTTGATCTTTCCATCTCTCTCTCTTATTTCATTATATTTACCTTACTTGCATTACTTATCTATATTTGCTTATATATGTTCATATTGATCAAGAGTTGAATTCACATAAGATAGAATCGAAGTTTTAAAAAGTAAACAAAAGTTTTCATAAATTAAAAAGACGTAAAACTATTCAACCCCCCTTCTAGTTTTCCACAATTGGTATCAAGAGCCATGTCAAACAAGATTTTTAAAATTAACTGTATTTTAAAACTTGAAACGATCTATGAAATCTGAAAAATATTTAGAAGGGCAATCTATGCAAAGACCACCACTATTTGAAAGTGATGGATTTTTATATTGGAAAAATCGATTCGAAACTTATGTGAAGTCAAAAGATCTAGATCTTTGGCATGTTATTACTAATGGTGATTTTTTACCTATTCAACATAATCTTGAAACTAAAAAGGATTAAATTGTACCTTTTGAAAAACAAAGTGATGATTTAAAAAGAAAACTATCTAAAAATAATGAGGCTAAAATGGTTATTTATAATGCGCTACCACGTAAAGAATACGAAAGAATCTTTATGTGTGAAACCGCAAAAGAAATTTGGAACTCTTTACTAATAACTCACCAAGGTAATAGTCAAGTCAAAGATAATAAAATAGATCTTCTTGTTCAACAATATGAACAATTCACGATTCCGGAAGAGGAATCAATTGATAATGCATTTGCTAGGTTTAACACAATCATCACAAGTTTAAAGGCACTTGATGAGAGTTTTTCTTGTAAGAATTTTGTCAGGAAATTTCTTAGGGCTCTTCATCCAAAATGGCGGGCTAAAGTTACGGCGATTGAAGAATCAAAGAAATTGTCAACTCTTCTACTTGACGAGTTGATTGGCAACTTGAAAGTCTACGAAGCAATAATCAAGAAAGACTTCGAGATGGTCAAAGGAAAGAAAGAGCAAAGCAAATCAATCGCGTTGAAAGCTAGGAAAGCATCAAGTGACGAGGATAGCTCAACCTCCGAAAGTGATGATGAAGAATATGCCATGGCCGTAAGAGACTTCAAGAAGTTTTTCAAAAGACGAGGAAGATTCGTTAGACAACCACATGACGAAAGGAAAACACTCCAAAGAAACAAAGACGACAAAGGTAGCAAGAGCGAGAGGAAGTGCTTCAAATGCGGTGATCCAAATCATCTCATTGGAAGATGCCCTATGATGTTAAAGGAGCAAAACCAAAAGGCGTTCATTGGAGGAGCATGGAGTGACAGTGAAGAAGACGAGAAAGAAACCACAAAAGAGGAGAAGTGTCTTATGGCTAAGACATCAAGTGAGGTACGTTCCGAAACCGAATACTTTAGTGATGAAAATTTATCATTAGATGAAAAAGACCTAGATAACGAATATAATAGGTTATGTATATTAGGTCAAAAAGTAATGACTAAAAATAAATCACTAAAACACATAAATAATCAATTAGAAAAAGAAATACTAGAATTAAAAATTAAACTACATAACTTAGAAAAGGGAAAAGAAATTCTTGAATGTAAAACATGTCAAGAAACTAAAAATGAAAATGAAATACTTAAGGAGGAAATTTGTAGGCTTAACAAATTCGAAAATAGTAGTAATTCTCTTAGGGAAATAATAAGTATTCAAAGAGTATCAAGTGATAAAACCGGATTAGGATTTAATTCAACTAAGGATTCAAATAGTCAAACTAAAAATGTAAAGTTTGAATGTGAAACTAGTGAGCAAAAACCTTTAGAGTCAAAACCTAAGTATATACTTATGAAAGATAGAAAAATACCCATAGCTAGTGATGAGGAAGTAAAAACCTTTTATAAACCATCTTTAAAAAATGAAGTAAAATACTCTAAACCAAGGTTAAGGTCAAAAACACCTCCACCTAGAAGACCACCTAGTCCTCACCCTCGGCCTAAAACTCCTCAACCTAAAAGAAATCAAAATATACCAAACCGTCATAATAATAGTTACCCAATGTGGAATTACCCAAATCCACCAAGCTACAATCCTTGGGGAATACTTCTACCATATATGCATCCGAGTCAATTGCAAACCATGTTTGGGCCAAACAACTATGGACAAATGAGATCATGGGGACCAAGTGGCTAGATTGCAAACTCATCGGGAAAGGCGATATCTCTTTCGTAATTGACTTTTATAAGTTAATATGCTTTGAAGAACTTGAAGACCACATGTTGAAGACCAAAAGGTACGCCGCTCTTTCATGCTCACCATTATATGCGTAGATAAATGAACTAGCCAATTGCATGCCCCCATTAGTCTTTAATGCCTAGTGTAGTTTGTACTTGTATGTTAGTTAGTAGTTATTCCTTATACATGTATACATATATATATATATACCTATACTACTATTTATACATACTATATATATATTATAATTATATTATAATATATATATATATAATATATATATAAATATATATATACATATAAATTATACGCACATAACCTAGATACGTCATTTGTTGACTATCTAGAACTAAAAGAAATTGTTCGTCCTCGAGCCTTTTCTTCCCCCTTTGCCTCTTTTGAACTTTAACGTTCAACACGAAAATCTTCCGTGTCCACTGTCACATAACTCATGGTGATGAAGAGAAGTGAGTTAAGTGGATTAACGTAGAAGTAGCACTTTGACCGTCGAGTCAAGAAAACTATGGATGAAACAAACTCCCATCACCGCCAGCACCTATCTCCGTCATTACCTCATCATTTCTTAACTCCATTCAACATCCCACGTTTTCACACAAAATATATATATATATATATATATATATATATATATATATATATATATATATATATATATATATATATATATATATATATATATATATATAAAAATGCACTTTTATTCTCACCCCCTAACACATTTGTCGACTTGACATCTTGATCATTTTATCCAAAATTTTCAAGAAATGTTTTCTTAACGAAATGTTAATAAAATGTCAAGTATTCCTTCCTCGTGCCATTAAAACCCAACGTATTTTTGATATATAATAAATCTATATATATACATAAAATTATTTTGCTATCAGAAACTAAACCGACAAAAATACATTTTTGGTAGGCGGCCCCCTTAATGTTTAAGGGGACCGGCTAGTAAACGAGGGCGGTCCCCTTAATAATTAAGGGGACCGGCCTATTGTAGCTCCCAAAAACGTTTTTCTTCCAAAAATCTTTACCAAACACCCCACTTTTCAAACACACCCATACTTGCTGCTGCTGTGAACGAACCTCAACTCAAAAACCATTCTCCAAATCACCATCTCCGACTATTTTCGCAAGGGGCAAACACTTGTATTTAGATTAGCAACACATTTTGTAAGTTTTCTAATTCACATTTCATCTAATTCCATTCAATTTTGAGTCTAATCATAATTAGGTCTTTTGCTTAATTTTCTTTTAATCCAAATTTTGTTAAAATTAAGTCTAGAAATCTTATAACCAAATGCTCCCCATAGGATTAGCATGCTTAATCAACCTAGAAACTAAGTAATTAAACACCATTATGTCAAAGCATTGATAAACTAATCACTTATTTTCAAAACTAATCACATTGTTGAATTATGCCATAAACACTTGTTAAAACTAATCACATTGGTTTATTACAACCCACTAATCTTAAAAATATATTTTTCGACTCATAAAAAATGTTTTTGTTAAATATAAGAGAGTGTTTGGATTAGGAGCTAGAATCGTCAAATTTTAATCAAAATTAAGTTCATAACTACTTGTCAAGTTTATAAACATGCAATTAGTTGTTTTAAGTCATCAAGATACATAATTCATATGTATATTGAAATTTTACTAGTTATTTTCTTATTTAAAGGAGCGTTTGGCACAACATTTTGAAAGAAATTTTTGAGTCAAAATCTAAGTTACTTAACATAAACACTCGTAAGAAATAGCTAGATATACAATCCAATGTTTGTCTAGCCACATTTCAAGGTAGCTTATGACGTATAAAAGAACGTTCGAATATTGTTGATCTCTTGTCATAATGTCCCTATAACTATTCTTTAACATCATAAAATACATTTTAAGCAAGTTGAAAATTAAAACTAAGGAACATTGTAAACTACTTCTTAGGTTTTAAGTTTTAGAGTCGAAGTATGTTTACGTTCCACATAAGTAGCATATATAATATATGCATGTCATTTTCTTATTTTTCTTTGTTGCTTTCTTGTATAGGTGAAAATGCCCAAAACTACAGTCGGTGATGTCTCCAAAACAAAAGAATATATTCCTAAAGTCTCTGCCACTCCAGGCATTTCTCCTGCTGTTGCTTGTTTCTATCGTCCCATTGAAGATAGAAACATTCATGAAGGGAGAGTTGTCTATCCATCGTTCTATGAATCCGACTATATCGAACGAATGTTCTCCAACGTTCGTCTTGATTGTCTCTACAAAATCAATGAGCTTATCATTCCCCGTTTTGTTCTTGACTTCTATAGCCAAGTGACGGTGCAAACCGATCCCAATGGCTGTATCCTCATATCCTTTATGATTCAACACGAATTCATTACTCTTACTCTCGCTCAATTTGGTCAAATTCTAGGAATTCCCTACTCCGGTCAAGCTGTCTTCTCTAATGAGTGTTACACCTGTACCCCTACAAGGTACCATTAATATAAGTATTATGTGATATAAATGTGTTAGGGATATTTTATAACTTAAGGTGTGGTTAAATAAGAAGTATGAAACTAAAAGGGCTATTATTGCCAAGAGGCCAAAGATGCAACTAGCTCCCTATTAAATAACTAGTTAGGAAAAATCTGGAAATCTTGAGCTCATTCTAGGTGTGTCGACATTTAGCAAGAAAAAGGAGGGAACACTTGAAGTTATCATTCTAGCCATTTTAGTCATCAAGAAGTTTTAAGGAAACTTTAATTGTGTTCTTTACAACAAGTAAGTAACTTTCCCCAATTGTGAAAAATTAGGGTTCATATGGTGGGTTTTGATGATTATGGTAAAAAGTGGTGAAATGATGATCTCCTTAGTTAGATAGTTGCTAATTGTAGTTAATCTTGTGATAGGGAGTAATTATAGAAGCCCATTCAAAGTCAAGTAGGAGGCTAGTAGGAGTTGAGGTAAGTATATGAGTATAATCTTTGTAATGTTATGTTATTAATGTTATGATTATGTTAATGTGATGTTTTATGGAGCTTGTAATGATATGTTAGCTTGGATCCAATGCTATACATGAAAATGTTATATATAAATGTTACTTGCTTTAGCAAGGTAAGTAATCACCCCATTTAATGCTCCTTGTAAATGTTATGATTAGTGGAAATCACTAATCTTGAGTAAATGTGATTTTGATTATATCTTGTATACTTACTAAGCGTTTTCGCTTACGTTTGAAGCTAATGTTATCTTTGTAGGTTCTAGCGGTGGGAGTAAAGGTAAGGATTTGGCGTAGTGGTAGCTTGGGAGTAAGTAGGAAGGTCTATAGGAGCTAGCTTAGAAGATCGGATCTCTTTTGGACCAAGCGTATTGAAGTTGGAAGCCCCAAGTGTTCTTTTGGTGTCGTGGGTACACTTCTTTTATATGGTCATTTTGTTAGTTTTCCGGTCTTGTCATGATGTCTAAATTATGGGTTAATTAAGTGTGTAAGTCATGAAGTTTCTATTGTGCATATTGCTAGTTTAAGTACTCATTAAGGGGCGTTTGGTACAAACATGATTCTACCCATTTTGGAAAGTTAACGGGTCATGTATGCATGGAACGTCTTTGATATGTTAATATAATGGTTATGGTCAAGTTATTTGTTAATTGGTAGTGGTATAAAGGGTTTTGTAGTGTAATGGGTCATTGTGGGAAATGGTGCATTTCCCGTCGAATTTGGAAGTACTATTCCGAGTGGTCGAACGGGTAATGTTTTTGGATGAAATTAAACTTACGGACATACTAAAGGTTTCTGGAAAGTTTCGTTAAGTTTCGAGTCCGGGAGGTCGGGTTTCCAGTCGGGGCTGTTGACATTGCATTTTTGAGACAGTAGGGTCTGTCCAGAATTCTGTGGTGCAGGGTAGATGCGGCGCATCTACTCTGAGATACGGCGTATTAAGTGATGCGGCGCATCTCCTGTAGAGAAGCGGCGCAACGTAACCATTTTCTTGTAATTTCAGTCTCAGTGGGTTGATGCGGCGTATCTAATTCAATAGATGCGGCGTATCTGAATCTAGGACAATACGGCGTATCACTTATTATTGTTACGGCGCATTGTCTCTCAGACAGTGATGCGGCGTATCCCTAAAAATGGATGCGGCGTATCTTGGTCTCAGAAGGCTTGTCTGTTTGTCTTATAAAGGTTGTGTGAAAGGTTTTGAAGGGTCTTTGGGTAAGTGTTCTTGCAAGTGTGTTTAAAATGTTGAAAGTCATATATGTCATGCTCTTTTCATGAAGAATATTCATGAGTTAAAGGTAGTCAATCGTTTCCGCGTTCAAAGTTCAAAATTTTTGGTCAAACCGGGTACGGGGCGTTACAACTTGGTATCAGAGCTTCGGTCTAAGAGATTTAGGATTTCTTTTTAGGATTTCCTAGACTTAGGCCTTGGATAGATGCGGTTAGAGCTAGTGTTTGTTATTTATGTATTGTTTGGATGGTTTTGAGGACCCATATGTTCAATATTTCCACGACTACGCCTGGCCAACGTAGTAATGAAAATACGGGACATATGTGAAATTGAAATCATTTAGATTATACATGAGTGACAAGCTAGGGTGTTAGAATAAGATAAAAATGTCATTCATGCATTGATTAAGTATTTATAATTGTGTTTAATGTTGTGAATTGCTAAATTTCAGTAAGAAGAAATGGAAACCCCTCACCCGAAGGAAGTCGCGAAATCTACGGCTTCCAAGCATGCCGAAACTTCGGCAAGTGATCCGGGTAATGCTAGTAAGGATGATGAAAGTTCTTCCTCAAACTCCGAAGGCCCTGAATTTAGAGGCTTCACAGGAGATGAAATGAAAGCTTTAGATCAAATATTAGCAAAAAGGGTGGGTAAGGCTATTAAGCGAGCAATGCCTTACTATGTTCAACAAACGACGAAAAATCTTAAGGAATTAATGAAGGAAGAGTTTGATGGATTTAAGAAAGAATGTGGCCCGACAAAAGAACCTAAGAATGATAAAGCTACTTACCGAGATTTCACGGCTTGCGATGTGCCACAGTTTACCGGTGTTCTTGATCCCATTGTTAGTAATAGATGGATTACGGCGGTGGAAGGCGCTTTTCGTACAAGTGGTTGCGAAGAAAGGAAGAAGGTTATCTATGCTACTAACTTTCTTCGTGATAGTGCGAAGACTTGGTGGGAGGGAAAAGTGTGCGAAAAAGGCGAACCTTGGGTAGAAACTTGTACCTGGAGAGAATTCAAGGAGTTATTTAGTGCCGAGTATGCTCCGGCGGAAGAGGTGGACAAAATTCGAGAGAAATTCCAATCTCTCACTCAAACTAACGAGACGGTAAATGAGTTGTGGAGGATGTTTAATGACATGATCCCTTATTGTCCCGAATATCTTGGGAATGACAAGCTTAAGGTGGACAAGTTCCAAAGGATGCTCAAGGATGACATTCGCGAAGTGATTTCGCCATTCAAATGTACCACATTGGAGGATCTTTTGAGTAGGGCTAGGGTGAGGGAAGCGGATTTACTTAGGAGGAAAGAGAAGGAGGCGAAGGAACCAAAAAGGAAACTAGAGTTTGTGGATAAGGATGGAAAGAAAGCTAGATTTGACCATGGCAAGAAAGAGCTCGGGAAATAAAACTAAGGTAGCATGTTCTAAGTGTGGCAAGTTTCATCTTGGGGAGTGTAGGCGTAATACGCCGGGTTGTTACAAATGTGGAGCCTTAGATCATCAAAGCAAAGATTGTACTAAGCCGATGATAGTATGCTATGGGTGTAATGGGATAGGGCATAGGTTGAGGGATTGCCCGAAAACAAAGGCGATTGAAGCAAAGCCTTTGAGAACCGTCAAGCAAGAGAAAGTGGAGATTCCAAAACCGACCGCTCGAGTCTATCAAATGGGTGTCGAAGAAGCCAAATCAGGGACCGATGTCATCACAGGTATTCATCTTGTAAATTCCATACCCGCTCGGGTTTTGTATGATTCGGGTGCTAGTGTTTCTTTTGTGTCGTATGATTTTAGCAAGCAAATAACTTCCCCATTAGCCACACTTTCTATACCCCTAGAAGTTGAAATAGCCGATAGTAGAATCGTTGTTGTGTCTAATGTATATCGAGACGTGGAGATAGAGATCGATGAAAGTGTCTTTAAGATCGACTTAATTCCCATTATGCTCGGGGAATTTGACATCATTATCGGTATGGATTGGCTTGATAAATATAACGCGGCTATTCTTTGTAGTCAAAAGATTATTAGAGTTGTGAATCCTAGCGGTCGTGAAATGATTATTTATGGAGATAAAAGAAAAGGTGAACTAAAGTTGTGTACCGTGATGAAGGCTAGGAGATATTTATCACGTGGGTGTTATGCCTTTATGGCTCATGTGATAGATACAAGCTTTGAGAAGAAAAGTATCGATGATGTTCCGGTTGTGAATGAATTTTGTGATGTTTTTCCGGAAGACTTGCCGGGTATTCCACCCGAAAGACAAGTCGAATTTCGTATTGATCTTGTTCCGGGTGCTACTCCTATTGCTAAAACTCCCTATCGCCTAGCTCCGTCCGAAATGAAAGAATTGATGAGTCAACTTCAAGAATTGATCGATAAGGGTTTCATTCGTCCAAGTAGTTCACCATGGGGAGCACCAATCTTGTTCGTTAAAAAGAAGGATGGTAGTATGAGGATGTGCATTGACTACCGGGAGTTAAATAAAGTCACGGTGAAAAATGTGTATCCGTTACCAAGAATCGATGACCTCTTTGATCAACTTCAAGGTGCGCGGTGGTTTTCCAAGATTGATCTCCGTTCGGGTTATCATCAATTGAAAGTTCGGGAAGAAGACATTCCTAAGACGGCCTTTAGAACCCGATATGGACACTATGAGTTTACGGTTATGCCATTTGGTCTTACAAACGCACCTGCGGTTTTCATGGATCTCATGAACCGTGTATGTAGACCGATGTTGGATAAATCCGTTATAGTGTTCATTGATGATATTCTTATCTATTCTAAGAGCAAAGAAGAGCATGAACTTCATCTTCGAGAAATCCTTGAAACTTTGAGAAGGGAAAGATTGTATGCTAAATTCTCGAAATGTGAATTTTGGTTGCAAGAAGTTCAGTTCCTTGGTCACGTTATCAATGCCGATGGTATCAAAGTCGATCCTTCAAAGGTAGAAGCTGTGATGAAATGGCATGCGCCAAGGAATGTTGGTGAAATTCGAAGTTTTCTTGGTCTTGCGGGTTATTATAGGAGGTTTATTCAAGACTTCTCCAAAATCTCATCGTCCTTGACGAAACTTACTAAGAAGAATGCTACCTTCGAGTGGGGAGAAGAACAAGACAAAGCCTTTTGTACTCTACGGAAGAAATTGTGTGAAGCACCGGTTCTAGTATTGCCGGAGGGGACCGAAGATATGGTGGTTTATAGCGATGCGTCTTATTCCGGTCTTGGATGTGTTCTTATGCAAAGGGGAAGAGTGATTGCTTACGCCTCAAGACAATTAAAGAAGCATGAAGAAAATTATGCGACTCACGATCTTGAGTTTGCGGCTGTGGTCTTTGCTTTAAAACTTTGGAGGCACTATTTGTATGGTGTCAAGTTCGTAATTTATACCGATCATCGAAGCCTTCAATATTTCCTCGATAAGAAAGATCCCAACATGAGACAACGAAGGTGGTTGGATTTGTTAAAGGATTATGATTGCGAAATTCGCTACCATCCGGGTAAAGCGAATGTGGTGGCGGATGCGTTGAGCCGAAAGGATCAAAATGAGGTTATTAAAATTCATTCCTTAAGAATGGTTGTCACCACCGACCTGTTTGACAAGATCAAGTTAGCTCAAGAGGAGGCACTGAAAGAAGAAAATAGGGAAGGTGAGCGTATCACTTCCTACATTTCGCATCTCGAAGAAGATAGTCGAGGAATTAAAACTCGGTATGGAAGGGTTTATATCCCTTTTCGTAGCAACATCAAAGAGTTAATTCTAGAGGAAGCGCACAAGTCAAAATATTCTATTCATCCGGGGGCTACAAAGATGTACCGTGATTTGAAGAAGAACTATTGGTGGCCGGGTATGAAAAGAGATTGTGTAAAGTACGTTGAGAAGTGTTTGACTTGTTTAAAGGTTAAAGCCGAGCATCAAAAACCGTATGGAAAAGTTCAACCTTTGGATATTCCGGTTTGGAAGTGGGAAAAGATCACGATGGATTTCATTACGAAATTGCCAAGGACGAAAAAGAAGAATGATACGATTTGGGTCATAGTAGATCGCCTAACCAAGAGTGCCCATTTTATTCCAATCCGAGAAAATATGCCCGTTCATAAGCTAGCAAAGATTTATGTTAACGAGATAATCGCACGTCATGGAGTACCTATTTCTATAGTCTCCGATAGAGACGGGCGTTTCACCTCAAGTTTTTGGCAAGATTTTCAAGAAGAATTGGGTACGAGACTTCATATGAGTACGGCCTTTCATCCTCAAACCGATGGGCAAAGTGAGAGGACGATTCAAACTTTGGAGGATATGTTACGAGCTTGCGTAATTGATTTTGGAGGAAATTGGGACGATCATTTACCGTTAGTCGAATTCGCCTATAATAATAGTTACCATGCAAGCATTGATATGCCGCCCTATGAAATGCTTTATGGTAGGAGGTGTAGGACACCCGTGTGTTGGGAAGAGGTCGGAAGGAGGGAATTGGCGAGCACGGATGTAGTATTGGCTACAACGGAAAAGATAGAGGCGATTCGTACAAGACTTAAGGCGGCACAAGATAGATGGAAAAGCTATGCCGATAACCGAAGAAAACCAATCGAATTTGAGGTGGGTGATTTGGTTATGTTAAAGGTTTCCCCGTGGAAAGGCGTTTTTAGGTTCAGAAACAAAGGGAAACTTAGTCCTCGGTTTATAGGACCTTTCAAAATCTTGAAGCGAGTGGGCGAAGTAGCATATGTGTTGGAATTACCCGAAGAAATGAAGGGTATTCACAATACCTTTCACGTGTCATACTTGAGAAAATGTTTGGCGGACGAAGCGAGTGTAGTCACCTTAGACGACATTGAAATTGATCCGGAGTTGCTTTCGCAAGAGGATGAACCGGAAGCTATACTAGGAAGAAAAGTGAGGCAACTGAGGAATAAGGAGATCCCGTTGGTAAAAGTGCAATGGAGACATCGTAAGGGTACAAGCATTAGGTGGGAGACGGAAGCAAAAATGAGGAACAAGTATCCCCATTTATTCCAAGAGTAGAGTTCGGGGACGAACTCTCATTTTAAGGAGGGAGAATTGTTACACCTGTACCCCTACAAGGTACCATTAATATAAGTATTATGTGATATAAATGTGTTAGGGATATTTTATAACTTAAGGTGTGGTTAAATAAGAAGTATGAAACTAAAAGGGCTATTATTGCCAAGAGGCCAAAGATGCAACTAGCTCCCTATTAAATAACTAGTTAGGAAAAATCTGGAAATCTTGAGCTCATTCTAGGTGTGTCGACATTTAGCAAGAAAAAGGAGGGAACACTTGAAGTTATCATTCTAGCCATTTTAGTCATCAAGAAGTTTTAAGGAAACTTTAATTGTGTTCTTTACAACAAGTAAGTAACTTTCCCCAATTGTGAAAAATTAGGGTTCATATGGTGGGTTTTGATGATTATGGTAAAAAGTGGTGAAATGATGATCTCCTTAGTTAGATAGTTGCTAATTGTAGTTAATCTTGTGATAGGGAGTAATTATAGAAGCCCATTCAAAGTCAAGTAGGAGGCTAGTAGGAGTTGAGGTAAGTATATGAGTATAATCTTTGTAATGTTATGTTATTAATGTTATGATTATGTTAATGTGATGTTTTATGGAGCTTGTAATGATATGTTAGCTTGGATCCAATGCTATACATGAAAATGTTATATATAAATGTTACTTGCTTTAGCAAGGTAAGTAATCACCCCATTTAATGCTCCTTGTAAATGTTATGATTAGTGGAAATCACTAATCTTGAGTAAATGTGATTTTGATTATATCTTGTATACTTACTAAGCGTTTTCGCTTACGTTTGAAGCTAATGTTATCTTTGTAGGTTCTAGCGGTGGGAGTAAAGGTAAGGATTTGGCGTAGTGGTAGCTTGGGAGTAAGTAGGAAGGTCTATAGGAGCTAGCTTAGAAGATCGGATCTCTTTTGGACCAAGCGTATTGAAGTTGGAAGCCCCAAGTGTTCTTTTGGTGTCATGGGTACACTTCTTTTATATGGTCATTTTGTTAGTTTTCCGGTCTTGTCATGATGTCTAAATTATGGGTTAATTAAGTGTGTAAGTCATGAAGTTTCTATTGTGCATATTGCTAGTTTAAGTACTCATTAAGGGGCGTTTGGTACAAACATGATTCTACCCATTTTGGAAAGTTAACGGGTCATGTATGCATGGAACGTCTTTGATATGTTAATATAATGGTTATGGTCAAGTTATTTGTTAATTGGTAGTGGTATAAAGGGTTTTGTAGTGTAATGGGTCATTGTGGGAAATGGTGCATTTCCCGTCGAATTTGGAAGTACTATTCCGAGTGGTCGAACGGGTAATGTTTTTGGATGAAATTAAACTTACGGACATACTAAAGGTTTCTGGAAAGTTTCGTTAAGTTTCGAGTCCGGGAGGTCGGGTTTCCAGTCGGGGCTGTTGACATTGCATTTTTGAGACAGTAGGGTCTGTCCAGAATTCTGTGGTGCAGGGTAGATGCGGCGCATCTACTCTGAGATACGGCGTATTAAGTGATGCGGCGCATCTCCTGTAGAGAAGCGGCGCAACGTAACCATTTTCTTGTAATTTCAGTCTCAGTGGGTTGATGCGGCGTATCTAATTCAATAGATGCGGCGTATCTGAATCTAGGACAATACGGCGTATCACTTATTATTGTTACGGCGCATTGTCTCTCAGACAGTGATGCGGCGTATCCCTAAAAATGGATGCGGCGTATCTTGGTCTCAGAAGGCTTGTCTGTTTGTCTTATAAAGGTTGTGTGAAAGGTTTTGAAGGGTCTTTGGGTAAGTGTTCTTGCAAGTGTGTTTAAAATGTTGAAAGTCATATATGTCATGCTCTTTTCATGAAGAATATTCATGAGTTAAAGGTAGTCAATCGTTTCCGCGTTCAAAGTTCAAAATTTTTGGTCAAACCGGGTACGGGGCGTTACATTCTAGGAATTCCCTACTCCGGTCAAGCTGTCTTCTCTAATGAGTGGGATCTCTCATCTCTTGAGCAACATCGACCTCAATATGGTCCTTACTACTCTGAGATTCCATCATCTGAAGAAATTCGTCAATATCTTGGGCTAGATCGTGGTACGACTAGCCGGAGGATCAAGTCAAAAGATGTTGACATCCATGCTAACCAAATCCTCCTCAAGGAATTACGCCCCGACATAAAGCGTTGGGAAGAACTCATTCGTGAGAATGCGTTCGGTACCGGTGGTCACCATGATCATGTCACGGCGAGCATAGCTCATATGTTGTATTGTATTGTTGCTGAGCAGCCGTACAATTTGGCATATCTCTTTGTCTTCCGTATCATGTCAGCTAAAAACACTCATAATGCAAATCTTCTGTATGGCATGTTTCTCACTCGCCTCTACAATCATGTCATGATGCATTATCCACATCTTCAGAGTCCAATTTATGAGTCTGTTCAACCGGTCCTTAATCCTCTTGTTCGTGTCCGTGAACGTCGCCCCCGAAGCGACAAGGGAAAATCTCGTAAATCTGTCTCACTTCCACCTCGTGGTTCCACGTCACATCGCGGAGACGATGATGATGATGATGAGGAGGAAAGCACAACACGTGCTAGTACCCCGTCACCTAGGACCTTCGTTCAAAATCTTCCGGATCTTGATTACACCGAGTATCAAGTTCCTTCTCCTTCCGAACGAACAGACGAACTGCTGTTTGAAAGACAAACCGAACTACTCAACACCACACAGCAGATGCATCAAGAAGTACGAGGCGGTTTCAAGTCTATTGGAAAGACACTTGGAAGGATGTTTGGAAAGAAGAAGAAATAGACTTGTTTGATGAGTGTTTCGTTAATTATCATCGGTGTTATAATTAGACATTTATATGTAATATTATTATCTTAACATTTGCTTGCTATGACTTTTATTATGTTAGATGATAAACTTATTAGAACCTAGCTACTAGTTTATTTGAAATTATATGACTATGCTTCTAATATGATTTTTTTTCTAGTCTTAAATATGTATATTATTTATTTTAATATGCAATTTATAATATTTAACCATTCTTGATGTACATGATCCAAATGGAACTTGCTGCAAAAACACCCTAAAAATGACCTTTTTCTGGAAATTTTTCAAATTTGGTCGCCTGGGAAATCACCAGATGGGCGGCCCCCTTAATTCCTTAGGCGGTCCCCTTAATTTTAAGGGGGCCGCCCAACAATTAAGGGGACCGGCCATCTAGACAGTAAAATTTACTGTTTCCTTTTGCATCTTGTGACCACTTTTACCTAGCCCCAGCTACTATTACCCTTAATGCACGAACTGGACTTGGAATATTACCACAAAACCTCCACAATTTGCCTAAATCAACCACATTTTCACAATATAAATACCCTCCTTACAATTACCTTTCACTTCATCAACCATCACCTTCATCAAACACCCATTTTCATCCACAATGCTATCACCAAAATCCTCCATCTCTAAGACTTCAAGGAAACAAAGACTTGTTATCATACCACCAAAACAACCTTTCATAGACCTAACCCAAGATGACATCAAAACTCCATCACCACCACCTAAAAATTCATCCCCAAGTGCACCAAATGCACCATCAAAAACACCATCCACCCATGGAGCTTCATCTTCCTCCATTCCATCCACTTCATCCATCAATGACTACATCCACACTCACCTAACATCATCACCAAGAGCATCATCACCACCATCCACTCAAGAACCTTCATACACCCAACTTGCCATTTCCCTATCACCCATCACACCTCTTGATGCTCACTTTTCACCATCACCAACCCCACAACCATTCTTTCCTATACCTTGGGCAATGCTTGAAGCCCATGGTGATAACTGTCTTTGTTGCATCCATAACCGGACCTTAATCTTTGGTCTTAGAGATGAGATACACTACATGTTTTCATCTCTTGAAAACATGATTGCCAACCCACAACCACCACCTCCTCCACCTCCTTCACCCACTACACCACCACCACCTCCATTTTCACCCAATTAAGCATATGCAATGCTTAAAAATAATTTTTCACAATCTTCTTGTAAGCAAGCTTCATGGAAGACCATGTACCTCTAAGATGATTATGTTGTTTCATTAGTAGTTTTTGTTTGTATGCTTGCATGCTTCATTTTGTAATCTTTTGGTTGTGTATTTATACACAAAACTTTTATTAAATGAATGATCTTATTCTATATGCTTACTTATTATTGTTACATATACTTGTGCTTCTAACATTTTTTTTGCAAGCATTCCATAGCTCGTTTCCTCGGTGCCCCCAAACGAGGGGGAGTACACATCAAGGGGGAGTTCTCGTCCCGACAAATTTAGATACTAAAACTTGTCGGCTTAACCTTTTTGATTCTACAAAAAGGAAGAGAAATAGATGTAAACTCACTAAATACTTGTCTAAAAACTAATTTTTAGATTTAATGAGTTTAGATTTTGTAATCATCAAAAAGGGGGAGATTGTTGATATAAATAATGCCTAAACACGTTATTAATATTTTTCGATATCTCTACGTTTTGATAATCACAAAATGTAAAATCATTAATCGGAAAATTATGACGTAAACAAGTATTTAGTTGTAAATATCTATTTCTACAACTCAAATCACTTAAGGTATGAATGAACTAATGCTTAATGCATTATATGATCAAAGGAACATTTTCTTAATAACTAGATTTTTTATAAAACATCAAAAACATTTTATATATTTTTGAAAAACATTTTTGGCATTAAATAAAAATGTTTAATCTTTTATAAAAATATGAATTCAAATTTTTAACCAAAATCAGTTAAAATGTTCCAGAAAAACCTTCCCCACAAAAGGACAAAATTGGCCAACGGCCAGTAGGGGCGGCCCCCTTAATTTTGTTAGGCGGCCCCCTTAATAATTAAGGGGACCGCCCCCGCTCCAGTAGACCTCCAGCTGTCCAAATTTTCTCCTATAAATACCAGCCTTCTCCTGGACTTTTACTCACCTTTTGCACACTAAAACTTTCTGTTCTAAATCCTTTCTAAAACATTGTAAATCCTTTGATCATATTTTCTTAAGCATTGGTTTCTAAGTGATCCAAGCTTCCACCACCAAAAGTACAAAAGAAGAACTCTACTTCAACTAGTGAAGAAGTGTTATTACTTACCTCATTCAATTGTGTTGTTGTGTAAAGTGTTGTGTAGTTGTGATAAGTAGATCTAAGTGTAATTACGTAGTGGTGTTGTAAATTAGTTGTGAAGTAGTTGTGAATAAGTAGTTGTGAAGTAGTTGTGAAGAAGTAGTTGTGAAGTAGTCGTGAAGAAGAAGTCGTGAAGAAGTCGTGAAGCCGTTGTGAAGAAGTCTGAGAATTATAAGTCGTGTAGAAGTTGTGTATAAGTTGTGAGATTGGTTCTAGCTACGATTAGGACTCGACATCTAGCTTTGTGTCGTTAAGCCGGTGTAAGCTAAAGTTGTGTAAGGTTTCTCCGCCATAAGGGAGTTTGTTGACATAGTGAAGAAAACTCTCGAGTAGGTGACTCGAGGAGTGGAGTAGGGCAAGGAAGGTGTCCTTGTAGCCGAACCACTATAAATCTCCGTGTTGTGGTTTGATCTTTCCATCTCTCTCTCTTATTTCATTATATTTACCTTACTTGCATTACTTATCTATATTTGCTTATATATGTTCATATTGATCAAGAGTTGAATTCACATAAGATAGAATCGAAGTTTTAAAAAGTAAACAAAAGTTTTCATAAATTAAAAAGACGTAAAACTATTCAACCCCCCTTCTAGTTTTCCACAATTGGTATCAAGAGCCATGTCAAACAAGATTTTTAAAATTAACTGTATTTTAAAACTTGAAACGATCTATGAAATCTGAAAAATATTTAGAAGGGCAATCTATGCAAAGACCACCACTATTTGAAAGTGATGGATTTTTATATTGGAAAAATCGATTAGAAACTTATGTGAAGTCAAAAGATCTAGATCTTTGGCATGTTATTACTAATGGTGATTTTTTACCTATTCAACATAATCTTGAAACTAAAAAGGATGAAATTGTACCTTTTGAAAAACAAAGTGATGATTTAAAAAGAAAACTATATAAAAATAATGAGGCTAAAATGGTTATTTATAAAAGGAAAATATTATGATGGCGAGTTTAGGTCCTTTTCGAGTGAGGAGGGTTGGGTTTCAGATGATTCCTTTTCTTAATTTGTAGTTTTATTTTCATTACCGTATCGCATTTTGTTAATATCTAATTTACGTAAATTTTTTCTTTAATGAATTTTAAGATTTTTAATATATATTTTCTTAATAATTAAGATGTTTTGGTATGATAATGATTTTGTATTTTGTTTAACGCATCTTTTATCATAATTTGCAAACGTTGACCGTTAGTTATTTCTGCATGGGAAATTAATACTTCAGTTAAGTTTTGTAATCATGAAGCCTGTTCACTTCCAATTTAGTTTCATTACTTATAAATGGCTTAGTACGTTAGTTAGGTTTTATAATCTTTTCTATCATTTTTCACCCACAAAAAAACCCTCCGACTCATATCAAACCAATCAATCAATGGCTGACAATGTTGAAACCCCTCTGATCAACGAACTGAAAGAAGTAACTGGGTCAGAAAAGCTACACAAAGCCTTCAGTTTTGTGTTTGTTCAAGAGCATACAGAGGATGAAGCGTTCCTCATGTATCTTGGGGAGAAACGTAACGAGCTTCAAACAAGGATTGAAAAAAGGTCAGCTAGAATGGCTGAAGTGTGGTCGCACAACCATGACGATGAAGAAGCTGGTGGTGACACTTATGAATGCTTGCACCAGGATCAGATCAGGGATAGGAGGAGGCTGGAGGCCGTTACGGCCATGATGGTTGAGGTGCGTGAGGGTTTATCTGAGAAGGATCATCACCTCACCATCATGGATATGTATGATTAGGGCTTCATGGGCACAACTTAGTTAGCTTCTTTTGTGGATTTTAACATCGTGGTTGTACGTTGTCTTCTTTTGATCTGTTATCATGTTGATGGATGTCATGAAGACCTGAATGGTCTTGTTGTAATTAACTTTTATATATAATGCAATCTAAAAATATTAGTATTACTTTTGTATTTGTCTTATTTATTTATCTATCTGTTTTTTATTATTTATTTTTTTATTTTTTCGTATACAATGTCGGTTTTGGTATTGCCACTTGTCAGTCATCCGCATATATGGTGACAGACACATGTCAGTCACCCACAAAAACTCTCTTAAGCGACATTTTAGGGGTTGATAAGCGACTTTCTAAAATCCAACTATAGTGTGCAACTGGTCATTGCAACAAGTCAAACATAATTCTACTTAGCTGCGAGCGACTTTTTTTAAGCGACATGTTATTATATATTTATTAAAGCGACATTATTTTCTTGTACGCGGGAAAAAAGGCGGGTAAAAGAAATAAGGCGGGAAAATAGTCTCTTAAGCGACTCGTTAGGGGTATTTAAGCGACTTTCTCAAATCCCAGTATTGGGTGCAAGTGGCATGTAATGATGACTTTAGTCCTAGTAAGCAAGTGGCATGATGACTTCTGCTGTCAGGGTAAAAGAAAAAAGGTGGGAAAAAAGTCTCTTAAGCTACTTATTAGGGGGGAAGTAAGCGACTTACTAAAAAAGTCTAGGGTGCTAGTGGGCATGTAATGCTGACTTCAGTCATGTTAAGCAAGTGGCATGCATGTAATCAAACGACTTCTTTTAAGCGACATTTTATTATTTATTTATTAAAGCGACTTCTCACCTGAACACCACATTATTTTGTAGTGTAATTATTTTCTAAAAGATTGTTGTGTACTTTATTTTTAATTTCGTAGTTTTTAATTTTTTTTCTGTTTTGTGCTTTTTTTTATGTTACTTTAATAGGGTATTATACTTAATAAAATATTATTGTGCTTTTTGGGTTACCCATTTTCTAAAAGATTGTTGTGTATTTATTTTTAAAAATACAACGTTTTTCCATTTTATAAACATTAGAATACCAATAATTGAAAATTACTACAAGTTTTATGTCTATTCATACGAAAAAAACAAAAAAACAAAAAATAATCTAAATAAAACAAATAAAAATTTAAACAGAAAAAAAAAAATGAAATATAATAATACAAAATTAGTTGTCTCTGTGTCTCGATGTTATCATTACTTATATATACAAACATCTATCTATTCCATTCATCATCCACCACAGTTTGTTAAAGCTAAAATCACAATATCTATATTCAAAAAGTGGCTACCTCCATACCAATTATAGATCAATTAGCAAAAGTTGCGAAATCCAGGCTAGTTAAAGACCTGATGCTTGTACATTACTTGGAGAAAGTTAATGAAACTGTTCGAGTTGAATCAGATGTTAGGTCCAAAGCTTTAGAAATAAGTGCTCGTCTTGATTGTAGGATCAAAACTGTCGAGGAACTTCTCCATCTTGGTGGGTCAGACTCGTCAATCAAAATTATTGATGACATGCTGCGTATGAATGCTGAAGATCTTCGTGACGTTGATAGGCTACTTGTTGTTGCTTCACAAATGCGTGTGCACATTCGTGATTTGGTTCACTTCATTGACAGGCTTTGATGTGTTGCATTGTGGTTTTTGGGGTTTCTTTTGATGCTCAGTCGTTTATGATTTGCAAATGTTAATTTGGGGTTTTAGGTTATGTTAGGGTTTGTTTAGGTTCGTGCATATCTTTTGGGCTAGTTATGTAATTTAATGGTTAACTTTTGGGCAACCGATGTTATGTTATGTTATATTTTGTACAAGCATCATAGTTTGAAGTATGTATTATGGTAGTAAATCAAAACTCTCATGTTTTTGTATTAGATGTTTACAATTACTGGTTTCTTACTCTTTAATTATGATGGAACTGGTTGACCATACCAGGTTAACAATTGACAAAATGCAAACATTCATTCATTAACAACTTGCCCGAATGTATCTTTTAGGTCTACATTCAGCAGTCTCTTTGTCAAGCTTTTGTTTGTATTTTTTGTTTTATGTTTATCATTCTCAGTTTTTTTGTGAAGCTCTTATTATCCAACCATGATGTACTATAAACCTTTATGCAATGGAATCTATATGTACACTATTACTTATTTTTTTCCTTTTGTTGTGTTTTATTTTTGTGCGTAATATGATAATTAGGTAGATAAGGACTACAGCCGAAATGTAAAATAGTGACAAAAATTATTCAACCTAACTTATCATTGAAAAGGGGGAATAAAGTGTTGAAAAAAGCATACAACCCCAACCACAAATTTGGATCTCAACTCTCAAGTGGGGTAATAAAGTGTTGGAAAAAAGCATTTTCCCTCATCTCATTTTACTCCCCATTTTCATCACTTTCTTCACCATATTAGCATCACTTCGTTCCAAAAATGTCAACTGGTAAAAGAGTTAGGTTCGAGCATAATGTTGATGATATGGTATGGTCAAACAAGGTATTAAGAGAGGTCATATTTCCAGAGATTTATGAGAGATATGGCCCAAATGCTGAACCGAAGAAGCAATTGCCACCTGAAATTCTCGAAGAGCTAAGACGACAAGTATACGGTGAGGAACAAGTAGAAGCTGTTAAACGAAGTGGTTGTGTTAAACCAGATGCTGAACCAAGTGGCAGTGTTAAACCAACTATCGAGGAAACACTTAGAGGCAAGTCAACCATATGAAAAGTCTATAATGATCAACCAAACAAACAAGGAAAAAGGAAGAAATTGTTATAGGCTTCTTTTTTATGGGTTTTAATTTTAGACAATGTGGTTTATGTACACTGTTTAGTTTTTTATCCCATGTATTTTTTGTTTTGCGCTTATGTATTTTGTAATTTAAAAATATGTTGACCTTTGTTTCCAGATACTTACTCTTTTTTTGTGTTTTGCAATTTTTAATCCCATATAATACTTGTGTAACTTTTAAGGACCAGTGGTGTAAATTGCTTATTTTTTACATATTGATATGATAGGTTGGATGGAGAAGAGTATGAAATGAGTACTAACTATTCACTTTGTAGTTTCATTACCGTAATTTGTAGTTTCATTACCGTATCGTAGTTTCATTACCGTACCGTATCGTAGTTTCAATTGTAGTGTTGTTTTAATTTTCGTATCGTAGTTTAATGTAATTTCTATTTGACGTTTAATGTATTTCTATTTGATGTTGAATGTATTTTAATTTCCTATTTTATAAAAACTTTACAACTCTATTGTCAAGTTCACATACATTACATAAATAAATACATAACATATTAATACATCACAAAACTTGAAAAAAAAAAAAAAAAAAACATTCCGTATATAAAACACAAGGGGCAAAAATGAAAAGTTTGTTTTTGAATTCAACGGCTAAAGAAGGGGAGAAAGTGTAAAATATTTGTACAATTAAGTCGCTTTAATAAATGAATGATAAAATGTGGCTTAAAAAAAGTCACTTGAATATAAGTACAATTATATTACCTAGTCATCATTACATGCCACTTGTACCCTTGGGGTGGATTTTAGAAAGTCGCTTATCGACCCATTCAAAGTCGCTTAAGAGACGTTTTTCCCGCCTAATTTATTAAACCCACCTTTTTTCCATGACAAGCAATGAAAGTCATCATTACATACCACTTGCACCCTACAGTTGGAAATTAGAAAGTCGCTTATCGACCTAGTTAAAAGTCGCATAATAGACTTTTTTCGTATCTATTCTAAACTTATCTTAAACATGCTATACATAGTTATCACATAAGCAGTAGAAACTATCTCTAGCAGTAGTATCTTCTACGTCTAGCATTAGTATCCACTTGGTGTATTTACTTCACCTTGTTAGCATCTCCAGCAGTAGTATGAAATACACTAACAGGAGTATCATTGTTACCAGCAGTAGTATGACACTTGGTGAATTTTCCATTCAATACCATGAGCAGTTGTTACCAGCAGTAGTATGACACGTATTATGACACTGTTGGGTGTTTCAGCTATTTTCTAGCTTATTTAACTAGATATAAAAAAGTTGCTTTCATTAAAAATGCTTATTTTTAACTGCTTAAAAAAGTTCAATAAAAAAGTTTTTGTTAAAAAAATAAAAAACAGGAAGCTGGGAAGCCAGGGGTGAGCAGGGCTCGAACCCCTGACCTCAACCAACCTCAACCATCTTACACACCACACCAACACCAACTGCGCCCTTGGGACTTTTTCGTCTAAGGATGCGTTTAATATTTACTTAACCATTTTTTTCCTTATTTAGGCTAATTCCCATTTTAGCTTATTCACAGCTTACCTAGATAAGCTGTCGATTCCTTTCATAATTTTTCGTATTGACTTACTATTTTTAATATTATTTTTAGGATAAAAGTGTTTTTTATTAATTAAAAATAAAATAAAACGCATAAAAATATAATCTTTTTTTCAAAAAATTATTTAGCACTTTTAGCAATCGAATTTACACATCTAGTGCTACCTCTTAAAACTAACATACACTAATGTTATACTCTCAACGTTTAAAATAAACTCTGTCTAAACATTCAAACAGTCAAATTAAGAAATATTCACACTTATTTACCTCATAACACAATACATTAATAACCAACATCATAATTTTACATAATCATTAGCCATCTTCAGTTACAACCAATACTTATCATCGCATATAAAGCTACAAAAAACTGTCAGCCATCATCGCATATAAAGTTACAAAAGACCCCAAGATTAACAATATTATTTAAACTTCCATAGTTATTTCAATTTGTTAAGTTTCTTGATAATTCTGGATTTCTCACCAACACGTAAAGCAGCAGCATGACTCATCTGAATCAGACGACCCAATTCAGCAAAATCGTCCTGCTCAGCAACCATCAAAGCTGCCAAACACTCATCCACAACAGCATCACTCATAAACTTCTTCAATTCAAGAATTATTCTATGCCTATGCTCAACCCTAGCCTCTACTTCTTCAATCCTTTCGTTGTAATTGTTTTCATCACCCCTATATGCCTCCTTCTCTTGCAAAAAGATAGCATGAAGAACACTATGAACTCACCGATCACCAATTTGATTCGCTATCTTCAAACACTTTGGAAACATAGGAGCCATACCAATTCGATCAATATACTTTTTCACCTAGATACGTTCTAATTACAGTGTCTTTATTTGGAATTGAATATAAGTACAATTATGTTACGTAGTCATCATTACATGCAACTTGTACCCTTGGGGTGGATTTTAGAAAGTCGCTTATCTACCCCTTAAAAGTCGCTTAAGAGACGTTGTTCCCGCCTAATTTATTTAACCCGCATTTTTCCCTGACAAACAATGAAAGTCATCATTACATGCCACTTGCACCCTACAGTTGAAAATTAGAAAGTCGCTTATCTACCCAGTTAAAAGTCGCATAATAGACTTTTTTCGTTCCTTAGCATAACTGTTGGGTGTTTCAGCTATTTTCTAGCTTATTTAACTAGATATAAAAAAGTTGTTTTCATAATAGACTTTTTTCAATCCTTAGATAAGCTGTCGATTCCTTTTTATTTTTCATAACTTACTTATATCTTAAAGTAGTTTTTCATAAATTTTCATAATTTTTCGTATTAACTTACTATTTTTAATATTATTTTTAGGATAAGAGTGTTTTTTATTAATTAAAAATAAAATAAAAAAGCATAAAAATATATTTTTTTTTTTCAAAACATTATTTAGCACTTTTAGCAATTGAATTTACACATCTAGGGCTAATTTTTTATTTATAGATTTTCTTGTGCGTATTTGTGCTTTACTTTCTTATTTCATATGTTTATTAGTTGCGTTAAACCCAAGTGAACGCCACTGTGGTCTTGTGTTAAAGCCAAAAACAACCACCCACGTTATAAGTTGCCCAAATAAAGTCGCTCAAAAAGTATTTGTTGCGGTAATAATGAACTGGCTGATTTGTCGTTATTCCATGTTTTAGTAATGAACTATCTGATTAGGCTCTTCATGGTATTTCTTGTACGTGTTAAACTTTGTTAGATAAAAATTTCAATTTCAAACTTGATAAATCCTTTCTTTTAGTAGATTTTCATATACTACATGCATACTAGATGCGCACAAACAAATGACAAACATACTACATGCGCAACAATATTTTATTAAGTACAAGACCCTAATAAAGTAACAAAACAAAAAGCACAAAAAATTTTGGTGGTTGGGTAACAAGTCGCTATAATAAATAAATCATAAAATGTCACTTAAAAATAATTCGGTTGAATCTAACCACTAGTCTGGTTGACATTGTTTACCCTGACAAGCAATGCAGTCATCATTACATGCCACTTGCACCCTAGAGTTGGATTTTAGAAAGTCGCTTATCTACACACTTAAAAGTCGCTTAAGGGACTTTTTCGCTCCTTAGCATAACTGTTGGGTGTTTCAACTATTTTATAGCTTATTTAACTAGAAATACAAAAGTTACTTTCATGAAGGAACTTGAATAAGCGTAAAACAAATAAGCAAAAAGCTCTGAAAACGCATACTGTTAGCTTTTGCAAATTAACCTATTACAACAATTAACCCTAAAATACGATAAAGTGTTCCCAACATAACTATTACAAGCACTACGTAGACACATTGTTACCATAGGAAAGTTAAAGAAACAAAGTTCAAATACAGGTGCTATCATTTATACCACCAACAACCGAGTTTCCATCACCCACATGCTGAACATCATCACCAACGGATTCAAAATCATTCAAAAGTTTCCTACCTTTTGAACTGATATCTTGAAAACGACTTTCCTTTGGCACTTTTTGTATAACTGTAGATCGTCCAACTGTGTCATCATCATCAAGGTCGTTTAAAACCCTCTTACCCTTAAAAGGAGTAGAGCCTCCGACTGTAGGATCATCGTCAAAGTCATTAACAAGAGACCTTACAAAAGTCGGAGACCTACAGCCACAATCACAATCCTTTGGCATGTACGGGCTATTAACAGACCTTAAAAAAGCTGGACAATCACAGAAGTCATCATTATATGCCATCTCTCCCCTCCCTCTAAAAAGACTTGCTGCGACAAAAGGCTTAACATAAGGTGTCCTAAGGATACCTGGCGAATTTTGTTCTGCTTGTTCCCAGCCTATTTTTTCTTCCAACGACATGTTTTCATAATCTTTCTTTCTTTTTTCATGCATTCTGACTTTAGATGTAACCTCATCGTCAGAGTCATCAAAGGCCAAGTTCTTATGATAGTGGGTAACTAAATGTGCTTGCGGAATTGCACTAACAAATACCTCAATGACCCCATTAATCTCAGCAAATTCATACATTTTCTTGACATCATTATCAGTTTCGACAATGGTCAAACCTTCTTCCAAGCTACACCTAGGTTTACAATAAAACCACGCCCATATATCCTCTTTTATGTTTTTCAACAAAAGGTCACACATTTCAGAATAACATAACCTACTAGACCTACACAACTTCAAGTCTATAAGTTCTCCACCAGCGTACCTTAAGGGAAGATACATATAAACACTACCATAATGTACCTCAAACACAAGCTCACCAGGGTTATTAGAGTTCCTGTGTAACAATGGAAAGAATTAAAACAAACATGTATTGTTACACAAACAATAGATCTTTAAAAAGAATAGAAAAAATAATAGAGAAACTTACACCCATTGGTGAAACCCAAAAACATTACTTGTTGTTGATTCTGATTCAGTAGATGACATCCCTTTGATGAAAAGTGAAAATACAAAGAAAACAAAGTGGTTATTTCTATTTTTATGATACCAGTTGATAGTTCCAAACATAAAATGCATGGGAAGTTGTTATGTAGTACAAATACTTACAATAGGTCTAGTTGGTGTGGGCCTAATTGCTTATCTTTTTAACTAGTTGTTTAGGAGGATATTAACACATAAAACTTTACAATTTTATGCCTGTTAATTTGTTTGAGAGTCTCTTATTTCTTTTGTGTACGCTAATTAAGACAGCAATAAAAATTTAAACATAATGATTTGCAATTTACAAGAAAAACAGAAAAGTGCTTTTGTCCGAGTATATCACAAAAGACATCAAATATACTACAACATAGTCGATACATCGAACAAGAGTAGACATACAAAAGGTTGAACCCATTAAAGGGATCATATGCTCAGCAATTGTTTTGAGATACTACAACATACTTGACACATGACTAAATACAAACCCGATGTTTAAAAAAAAACTTAGCCATTTGTTCACGGTATGCAAGTGCAGCCTGAATAGGATCCTTAACATCCAACGACTTACCATAAGCCAAGCGGTATAAAAAAATACAAACCCAAATACCACAATCACCAAATATCCCGGCCTGCTTAGGTACTTTCTCAGCGTGAAAAATGTAATGTTGTAAGTTGAAGGATTTATGCCTTTCTTCTCAAATACTAGCGCTTGACTTAGGACTTCATGTAGTTGAGACTGCGGGAAAATGTTAAAAGTGTTAAAACAATATAATGTTTCAAGCTTAATTATATGGATATATAGCCTAACCCGTAAACAATCCATCACTGCGATATAAAATTCTGGCAATTCCTCGACATAAATTTCACCGCTATTGTAAAATGTAACTACTCCTATCTCTATCTCAAAACGTGCAAGAAACCAATGAGTTTCCGTTTCATTAATAGGCATAAAAACCTACAAAGCAGGTGTGCGAAAAAAAAAGTATTGGGTTACGTGAACCAAATAGTGGAGCTAATGAAGCAAGTAAGCGGATTATGCCACCAAGATGGAAATCAAAGGACTTACCTGCTTAACATCGGACCATGGAATAGAGTACCTTTCCCCATTAGCATACCACAAAGGCAGCGAGTTTTGAAGTAGAAGCTGAACAAAGTAGCCACTAACCATCGCCCAATCAGCTGTATCGGGTCTCACATGCCACATGTAATTAACCCACAACTCTATGTGCTGTAAATTGTGAATCATAAACGACCTCACAAATTTAAAAGAAATTAATTCAATAGTATAGGGTGAATTACAGTTATATAAGTACTTGCCTCATCCATTAGCCAACCTTGCCTAGTCGGGTCTAAGCAAACTAAAGTTTCCCAGAACCTTCTATCCACATTCACATCTTCACACCATGGGAATTTACAATTAAGCGAACCAATTTGACCAAGATATCGGTCAAATTCATCTGTCAAATGAACCTTGTTCGCGGCGTTGTTCCAGCGTTTCAGATCCTAGTATATGACACAATTACGCTTATGAGCATAAGTGAAAAATATGATATATTTTAAACAATCAAAGAAGTAGTTTTCATACCTCAACCCATGGCTTAACATTCTGAAGCTGTTCCGTCATATCTGGATTCAGTAAGCCAAAGCTGCTTTCTTTTCCGCATATGCTTTAGTCCAATAATACGCATTAGCTTCACCAGAACTTTCACTCCTCTTTGTATGGGCTATGCGCGCCATAGCATTTTTCCAGTGATTAGAATTCTTAAGCGCCTCTTCCCTTTTCTTTACTTCCCTTTCGTCGAGCAATTTCTTTTTCTATTCCATCCTTATCATCTTATCCTCTTCCATCCTCAACCTCTTCTCCTCTTGCCTCAACTTTTGCTCTTTTAACCGCACCTTTTCTAATTCTTCACGTCGCAATCTTAATTCTTCTTGAATAATAAATTCATATCAAAGTTAACTTAGTTTAAAGTTGATATAACATTTTACGGTACGGTAAGAGTTTACATGTACATTAAATCTGTAATTTACCTTTGCAACATCGTCATCGTCATCCACATCTACACGTTGTGAGCCACTGGTATCCATACTTGAATGGAACAACTCAAGAAAATCATGATTAAGCTCGTCACAAAACTCTGCACTGAGATTCCGAAGATCATCATCAAACACCAATTTCTCCTGCGAATGAACAATAGTGGTTAAAAAACAAAATCAATAAGAAAAAAGGCATGTCAATGTAAGTAAACAAGTCAACCGGATATATTACCCCATTTCTTTCTCAAGCAAGAACCTGAATAATTCCCTCGAGTTTGAACAAACGGGCATTCAACTCTGTAATAACAGCATCCTGAATTATGCTGGTCTCTATTATACTGCTCTCACTTTTGCGTATAATAGGTAAATGTTTATGTTCTATCTTGCCGCGTTTGCGTGCTACGGCCAACTTCTTGAAATACTCATCAGCGAGATGTGTGGTTTTCACTGGGGGAGTTCTAGGTATGTAATGATGGAAAAAATCCATAAAGTGTATATACCAATCAAATTTCCTCTCAGCTAATGTCGGTCTAAGATCTTGAACAACATTCGCCTCCTTACATAAAAAAAAAAAAAAAAAAAAAAAAAAAAAAAAAAGAAAGAAAGAAGTAGATACTTATAATCTGATCTTTTAAATGTTGCGTTCTTTGACCACGAGTAAAAACATAAAATTTATAATAACAGCAAGCATTAATACGACAAATTTGATGAAGAGTTTTACCTTTCCAAAAAGATACTTATAATCTTATCTTTTAAATGTTGCGTTCTTTGACCACGATACTCCTCTTGGTATCATTTCTGGCACTTTATTCCACCAAATAATGCTTCTTTCAAAAGATTCCATTATCCATATCTATAAAATGTTAACGAATTCTTCAAATTCAGTGAAAGAAACATAACATAAGTAGCATACACTGTCTATAATTAAAAAAAAAAAATACTAACCTTGAAAGCCCAAACAAAGCCTGAAAGCGTATATGTTGGAACAAACTTGCGGTCTTTGTTAATACCTTCAAGGACTTTATACTTGTGTTTATCCGCCACGTCCAAAATTTGATCATACAAATGTCTCCAAATATGCTCCCCCCATGGAAAAGCATCCCAGTCATCAAGGTTTTCAATCAATCGGAAGAGTGTATCATCAACTTCTTCAACCAATAATCTGCCCATAAAGATAACCTCCAATGCTGACAATAGACAAAGACGTACTGCATCTTCGTCGAATATAATACCAAATGCCTGCTCATCTTCAATTAGACCAAGAATATCTAAATTGGTTACTTTCTTACCTACATGGAGTGGGAAAACCCTGTTCCTAAAATTGAGGTGTCCCGACTTATATGAGCTAAAACTTACATTTCCGAAATGAAAACCAGTGATAAGACAAAATTCAGGTCGGCTGAAATGTAGAGGACGTTCTTCAACATAATATACAATGGGCATATCATAATGAGCATTACTCGGACAACATTGTTTCTGTAAGATATAATCTATCATATGTGGTTCGTGGTCAAAATAAGAAAGGTCCAACCATTTACCAAAACAAGTAGCCCGAAACAACTTCCTTCGTTTCTGATCCAATTTGGATTTCATTAAAGAAAAATAATTTGGTTTACTTCTGATGATGGCTTTGGCTTCATATTCCTACAAGAACAAAAACAAAAGCTACTCTAAAAGCTATTATAGTGAAACAGGTTGTGCTATAAATGCTCATATTCTGGTGACAAAGCACTCCAATAGACATAAATGCGAATATTTTTACCTTTTTTTTTTACACTTTAAACCGTGCTATATGGGAACAAGGTGTGTTGTAAATGAATAACAACCATCTATTCAAATAGTTTGTGTTATAAATGCTCATATTTTTATCTTTTTTTGACAGTTTAAGGTAACATTCATATCATTAAACAGTGCTATATTGCAAAGTACTCCAATAGACATAAATGATCATATTTTTTGGGCCAGACAAAGTGACATCATACTTGAAAAAATAACCAAATATAGTTGATGTAAAATACAGTAATAAAGAACAAGAAAAACACATACATCAAGTAACTCGATTGCAAAAGGCATGATTATTGGAATAAAAATAAAATTATAAGAGTTAAAATAAGAGTATACATACCCTAATACGAAACATTATTAAAGTTAGGAGCTCGAGTATAGAAGAATCCGAGAAGATGCGTGTAATGTTTGCGATACTTTAATTTTGATTTTAATTTTGGGTTTGATTTACAGTAGGTGTAAAGGTAAGTGAAGAGGTTGTGACACTGAGTATATGTGTTTTGGTGGAATTTGAGTGTGTGTGGGTTAATGGGAGGGTGTTTTAAAAAAATGCCACTTAAAGAAAATATAGTCGCTAAAATGTTTGAAATAAAAAACAAACAACAATCTTTCCATGCCACTACATCAAGAACGATCTAAAACAAAACCCTCTCATAATTAGGGTTCTTTTTTCTCAGAAACAGTCTTCTAATCATAAATGTAAGTAATTATATTATCTCCTTTTAATCTTTTTGATTCTAAATTAATCCTAGGGATAGATTATCAAAAACTAATTCAAATGGGTATAACCAAACAATTCAAATGATTTCTAACTAAAAGGAGTTCATTAGTCTAAGTTAATCAAACGATTATTTTGACATTATTGTTAATAAAATAAAACCTTCCTCATAATAACCCATTTGATTAGAAGTTGATAAAGTTAACCAAACAACTAACACTACTCTTCTACAAAAAATCATTTTGTTTAATCTTGTATAGGTTTCAATAATGCCACATACATATGACTTTGATCATCATCTAACCAATCTCGACATTCCGAACATTTCAACTGAACCTTACACACCCCTAGAAGTTGTTTCTAGCTTCCAAAATGTTGAGTCACGATACATTCACGAAGGAAGGTTTGTCAACCCCTACTTAACCCTTTATGAAGAAGTTAGGAGATCCTTTCGAGCCATAGGTTTTGAGTCACTTGTCACCATTGACGAACTAATTAGTCCACGTTTTATACTAGAATTCGTCCATGATATTAGTATCTCACGTACCGAGGATCAATCACTTTCCCTTTGGTTTTGCGTACAAAACTATAAATTTCTCTTTCCCTTAGAACAATTTGTTCGAATCCTTAGAATTCCAAATCATGGGCAATATGCCTATACCGAAAAATTTGCTCTCGATTCTCTTAAACAAGAAGAACATGGTCCATATCCTACATACATTCCTTCCCCAGGAGAATTGACCAGTCTTCTCTGTGATTCAACACGACACCCCAACAGAATACGTATGCTTGAACTTCGATATTTCCTACGACCCATGGCACTTATCTTACGAGAGAATCTCCTAAGTCTAGCAAAAAATCGTGACTATTTACCTGCATGTTGTGCCCACATGCTCTACTGCATTCTAACTAAACAACCATATAATCTCGCATACTTCTTCGCCAAACGTCTCATACATCTCAAGGATAAAAGAAACAAACTTATACCCTATGGGATGCTTCTAAATCGATTCTATCGTCACTTCATGAATGTTCACCCTCATCTTCAGGATGATCAATATACGCTTTTCTGTAGATTTATGGAACCCATTAATCAATCTCATTTAACATCATATCTCTTTCCTGAATCACCCACCTACCATGAACCACCTGATGATTCGGCAAGCGAAGACGAGGAATGAAGCAAATCAAGTCAAAACAGTCTTAAATGAAGAGAGTACCAATCAAAGTTGGTGAACTAGTCAAACATGATTTGAATATTCTCTTTAAAATGCTTGTAAACTGACTTTATTTTAGCATGTAATCATTTCTATGTTTTATAGATGCACTACATGCTATTCCAGACTTGTATCCGTGTATGAATGTTGTCTAAAGTGTTAGATTTGTTATTAGATTAGTACAGATTTTTCTACTAACCCTCTATGAAAGAAATAGTTCAAGTAGCCGGATCTAACTAGCCATTCTAACCTGTTGATCCCAGTTGAGCAATTGATCTAGTTAGTTATCTTAGATGTGAATCTAAAATAACAAGTATAGAAACTGACTTGACTTGTAAACTATTAAACACAACACGGAATATTATGTTTAATCTTAAGAAGAACAATGAATGAAACAGTAGAATTCTCAACAAACACTTCAATATATTAAATATACGAATATTCAAAAGTATTAGGGTTTACAACCTTGAAGTGATTCGACTCTAACAATGATACTTACTAAACTCTAACCCTAGAACCTCCTTTTATAGATTAAGTAGTCCTAGTCGGTTTACAATAACTTTCTACACAAGATAAATCTTTTAGAATCTATTCTAAACTTATCTAAAACATACTATACATAGTTATCTCATAAGCAGTAGTATCAATTACTCTAACAGCAGTATCTTTTACTCCAGCAGTAGTATTCTTGCAGCAGCAGAATCTCAACACTAGCAGTAGTATAGAATACACTAGCAGTAATATGACACTTGGAGTATTTTCCTTTATACATCATGAGCAGTTGTATCTATTCTGAGCAGCAGCATCTCTAAACCCAACATAACCTTAGTACACTTATTATCCATTATCTATTAATGACAAAGAGCTGGGTAGCCCTCGCGTTGTATACAATATAAATTGTTTGGCAAACATTGTGATTGTAAATATGAAAATCATGAATTAGTATGCTATTAGCATTTGCCAATTTGTTAAAATTTCAGTGTTTGTGGCTCATTTAGAAAGATAAGAAGATTAGATATTACCAAGAGTTTACTAAAATAGAATAATAGGGGTGCAAATGGTCACCAGCCTTTATGATTAAGTGCAACAGTGTTCGTAGCTATAATTTTGTGCAATGACATGTTCCATAAAAGCAAAGTATACTGAACTATAATGATCTATATTTTTAGCATTTTCATAAATGCAACAATGTTGAAGAGTCAAAAATGAAATGAAGAGTATTAAGGTTTAAGCATCCGAGATCCACTTAATACCAAATATAAGGTGTGAAGTTGCTAAACAAAACTGATAATACAGCAGAATCTCTATTTCTTGCATTTCAAACCATCAGTCATCTTCACTGTAGTCTCAATCTCTCTTTGGAGGTGCGTTCCAATTCACCTCGGGTAATATAACCACTCGTATGTCTGTGAAAATATGAGAAAGCAGAAAGTTAATGATCCTCCCTATCAATTTTCTGGTTAATTATGACTATCAAATGTGTGCACAATTGGTGGTATCATATATTTGTTTTTTTTACCATAATGTTGCTCTAACAACAACCTGCTACACCAACCTATCAATTAATGGCATTAAGTTTTACTTTAATACATGGGTAGGTATTTGCTTTAAATTCACATGAGTACATCCATTAATACACAAATGACTTATAGTAAAAATCTAAAGTCTTTACAAAATTCTGAAAAATGAGTTCAAAGGCAGAAATCATTGAAATCTCTTCAAATGATTCAACCTTTTCTGATGAAATTTCTTCACCATGGGCTAGCTATTTTCCTACTTGGTATTCAACATCATACGCTTTCTCAAAAAAGAGTACAGCTGCTAAGTGTTGCAAAAAGGTTTCAACCTCTGTTAATCTTCATGTGGCCACTCAAGGTCTTTCAATGTGTGGCAAAAGGATTCAAGTCCTAGGGCTTCCAAAGAAGGAGACTGGCAAAAGGATTCAATTCCTATGCCTTCCAACTAAGGAGACTTATGCAAAGATGACAGCCACGAGGAAAGTGAAAAGTGCTCTTACTTGAAGTATTCCCACCACTGTTTTTTGTTAGGAATGAAGCATGCATATATGTATGAATCTATCTATATAATGTAATACGCATCTATGTAATAAAATGCTACTTGTTTCTGTTAGGATAAGTAAATAAATCTGTGACAAATCATAATTCCAGGTCATTTTTCAAACTTCGAAAATTACTATTCATGGATTACTATTCATCGTTCACTATTTATCATTTCACTATTCATCATTTTTGAAGTCAGTTTGCGACTTTGAGATGTTTTCAAAAAATTTACTATTCACAAAACACTATTCATCTCCGGAGGGATATCACTATTCATAGTCATCATTCATCATTTCGTAAACTAGGTTTACGGGTATTCAAAATTCGCGTAACCATTAAGGTTTAGCTGCGTAGTCATGAAACATCATTAAGGACATATCATATAGACTAGAGTAGTCTACATATCATCAGTAACATCATCATCATGTTAGGTCATTCATGGGTTTACATAATTTCTATTCATGTATATTTATTTATTAAATAAACGCCATTACTTGATCATTTATATTGAACAATATACCCGACACTCCCGACTATGATCCTAACATATTTTCACACTCATTATAATGATATAAAAATTATATTATTAGTTTACCCGGTGTTTTGGAAATTATTTACTATATATACCATTAAAAGCTTATAACTACGATGATTTACGAAATTTCGACACGATAATTATTTTAACACCCGATACTTGCAAGAAATGTGATTTTATAATTTTTACAACTTCGTCATACTTTATTTTGTTCCGTTAAAATCTATTTTTTAGCTAACTCGGTACCCGATAACACATTATACTAGCCAAAACCTACTTAAATAACACCAAAAGTCCAAGTTTACTTACATACTCCTTCCCCCTCCATGCCTTTGCCCCCCCCCCCTATGCCTTCCCCTTTACCACTTTGAAAATTTTTTTACCAACTCATTAATATTTGTACTTCATGTCCCTAAATATCTACATCTAATATATATGTATACTAACACATTACACATACATTTCAAGATAAAAAAAAATAAAAACTCTCACATACACACCCTTAGTGATCGGCCAAGGAAAAAGAGGAAGAAAAAAGAAGAAATTTGGTGCTATCTAGTGATAAATACATACTAACTAAGCTTGGAGTATTCTTGGGTTCCCATTTTCTTGCAACTTCTACTAATCCATAAAAATCAAGTAAGCTTAAAAACTATTTTTATAACTTTCTTATGCATTTTTATACTTGATCTATACTTTGTTTCATGCTATTATGTTTAAAATTTCATTTAAACTATATACATAGCAAGATCACCCTATATATGTTTGTACATTTTTATGTTTCAAACAAGTTAAAAATATACTTGACATAAGTATTTTCTTGGGAAAAATGTGAATATTCAAGTCCTAGCTCATATATAATTTTCATGTACAAGTTAAGGTTCAAGAGTAAACAACTTATGATTTATAATTTTTGCTACCACTAGATTATTTATTCTTGATGTTTTGGAGCATTTATTTGATTGTTACATTATTATGACACTATAAGTATTGTGGAAGAATTGGTGGATATGTATGATAGACTTTGGGAAGTTGTTTTGAGTAGGATCTAGTAGTTGTAAGTATTAAAACAATGAGTTTGAAACATATACATAGGGGCTGTCCAGAAATCGTTCCCACAGAAAAATGAGTTTTTCAAATATAAGATTTGGCTAAACATATAGAAACTAGACCTTATAACGGAAATGTGAGCGTTGGAATGGTTGAAATCGGAGTTATAACGAATAAGATACGATGAATCTAAGATTTGCAGCAAAATCTAATTTTTCTGAAAATACTAGTTGCTGTCCAGAATTTTGAGACATAAAAACTAAGGTTAAGTGATATCTAGACGAGCCGAGACCTTGAAAGCCTAGAGTATACTTAAATACCTTCGCGGGGATAGGTAGAACATAGAAAACGGACTTAAAACGAGCAAGTTATGGCCTTTTGAAAATCTGGACGAAACAAAAATAATTGACAGCTTTGGTTGATTTAATAAAAGCTGATGGAATTTTAAAAATGGAATTTGGGCACTTTAGAAGCGGAATTAGCTAAAATGGCGAACACAAAAATGGTAGGATATCATATATACTTTATTAGGCAAGTAAGAGGTTTATAAGAAAACGTTTAACGAAATGTTTTACAATAAGGACTTGAATACTCATGAGCTTATAGTGTATTAAAGTGAATTGTTTTACCAATAATACGTTTCGACAAGATTACATTTTCACTACTAAACTACCTTACCAACATATATGGGTGATCAAACATTTTATAAAATGCATTCAATATACATCGCACTATCTTAAGACATATGCATTGTTTAGGTCGCGGTTAGGATATCGGACCTATGTTTTCAGTTTATCCATTTACCAATTGAGATTTGCTTTGCTAAGGTGAGTTTTCATAGCCCCGTTTTCAATTTATATTTTCATTTCTAAACTTGCGGGGGAGAAAACATTGCACCATTTTTCATGCGGACCAAAGTATCAAACTCATTTACATTGCTTAAGTTACAACATTGCCTAGATTAAAGTCCCCTTTTATTTATCATGAACCGTTAATTACAGAGTAAGCGAGAGTGAGTGAATAGATCTATTGAGGGTGATGCCTCCGTTCGGGTTGGTAGCGCCAACTAGTCATACGAACGCATTTCATTTGAACCATATCAGAGTGTCTGGCAAAACACTCAGTTGGGGCATTTATTTCAGTCTAGCTTCGGGGTCATGAGCTTAAGAGCCGACGTATTATTTTTATGTGGCATTTATGTCATTTCACTTTATACTTGTGGTTACCATAGAAATCATTCGTTTACATAAACCTATGATTCTAACCAACATTATTGTTGACCATTTTTAGCAATGTATTTTCAGGTAATTAAGGTTTTCGCATCATGGCCTGCATGTGGATATATTTTGGAGTCGCGGTGACGACAAGTCTCACTTATATTTTATGCAATTAATTATCGTTTGATTTGTAACAAACTTATTTCCGCAAACATGAATCACCTTTTGGGACCTAGCTTTTGTAAACTCTGAATGTTTTAAGTAATCAAACAATGTATTTTTAAAACGACACTTTAGGTCATTCAATATAACTGTAACTGTGATGCTATGGCAGTCACGCCCCCAAGTGTTCCATTCCGCTGCAAATAAGATATTTGGGGGTGTGACAAAATCCAAAAGTTGTGAAATAAGCAAATAATGAATTAAAAATTAATAATAATAATAATAATAATAATAATAATAATAATAATAATAATAATAATAATAATAATAATAATAATAATAATAATAATAATAATAATAATAATAAAAAGAAAAAAGAATGTGTCTTACTTGGTGTTGCTACTGTATATGGAGAGATGTTCCATTTCTGCTACTGAACAAAGTTGATGCGCCACCACTGTAACAAACATCCATCCCATCAATATTCAAATATAAACCATGTTCAAATACACTTGAACAACCATCAAACCCGCGAAGAACTTGTAAAGACGATTCAAAAACATCAGTCATACCCATCTTCGCCTAGAATATTGATACGATGTTGCTCAGCAGTTATTACAATCGAAGGTATTTAAGCTAGAGGTGGCAACCGTGACCCATATAGGGGGAATTTGTTTTAGCTTATTTGACGGCTTAGCTTATTGAAAATTTGGAAAGTCAATCAAATTAGTTAAAACAAACACCTCATTTTACTATTAATTGGGTCAATTTGGGTTATATATAAGCTGAACTAATGGGTTAAGCCAAAGAGTTTAACTGCAAAAGGAAATAGGTCAAATGGGATTAAACAGGTTAAAAGTCATATGAAGTGTTTTCAAACAGATTAAACGTCCTCAATTGCTTTTATTAAAGAGATTCGACTAACTTTGTCATAACATAGTTTTTGTATGCATATTAGCACATAAAGATAGAATTAAAAGAAAGGTATAAAATATATTTCAAGTTTCCAACCCATTCTACTACGACTATAGACAAAGATGCTCAACATCTTCAGGACAATCATGCTCCATTGGGATCAATGATTATATCTCTTGATAGAAATATATATTCATGTGTCGCCAACGAAAGCCAGCCACAATGAAACATGATTGGCTTGAAGAAATCTACCAACTTTGGTGTTTTGCCTCAAGTGCTTGATCTTCCATCTGCTCTTGTGTCGCCAATGAAACCCAGAAACAATGGAACATCTTCTGGCCAATCATATTTCTTCTGCTCTTTTCTCTGTTTCTAGTTGACGGCGTTTTGCCTCTAGTGCTTTTTATTCCATCTGCTTTTGTACAATGGCAACCATAGATTTTTCTCTTTGGTTGCCATTGTACAAAAGCAGATGGAAGAAAAAGCACTAGAGGCAAAACGCCGTGAGCTAAAAATAGAGAAAAGAGCGGAAGAAATAGGAAAATCTTTGGTTGCCACTGTAAAAAAGCAGAAGGAAGATCAAGCACTAGAGGCAAAATGACGTGAAGAGTAACAAAACTAAATTTCAACTCATTCCATATAGGCTAGCAACCCACTATAGGTTTATTCAAATTTCAACATATATTTTCATTAACCAACGAAAACACTATATTAGCTATAATATCAAAGAGGCCAACGGGTGAAATCAAATGAAATATTGCTATTAACGGTACTTGAATTTCACAACAACCAGATAAAAAATCGGACAATTCAATAACAAAGTTGTGATACCAATATGCTATGCTACCAGCAATACATACTAGGTCCAAAACACACTACCAAGCTTAAACTCTCAAATTGAGGCATTCATATAAGGTTAGTAAGAAAGTATACTAACCTTCAACGCGAAAGCAAAACCGTATAAGTTATACACAGCCTGGTATGCCGCCCCCTTTATGGCATACCCTTCCATATACTCATCCCTTTTCCTAGAGACCAACATGTAAATCCATTCATGGAATTCCTGCCACATATGCTCCCCCCAAAGAAAAGCATTCCATGCCTCCAAATCATCAGCTAGCACCACAATCTCATTCACCATCACATGTCTCAACTCTTGACCCATGAAAACAAAATCAACCGCTAGTAGAAGGCATACACGAACATCATCCTCATCTGATATGTGCTCAAATTGTTCACTCTCAAGCATGCGTCTTAGGTTTTCCCCCTTCAAATACCTAAAACCGGGGAATAAACGCTTCATAAAACTAGACTTCACACCATCCAAACTGTCTAACTCGATTTTGCCAAAACGAAAACCCGTTATAAGAAAAAAATCTCTCCTCCCCAACTGTATAGTGTGTTGCCCAACATCAGAAATAAACGGGGTATCATAACTTGGCTGCTCAACATTCCTTTGGTGAAAAAGAAGGAAGTTCAAAATATGGTTATCATGATCACAACCACAAGTATGTAACAATAAAAAACATGACATACAGATACATAAACCCTAACAATAAAAAACCATAATTAAAGAAACACAAACAATTAAATAATAATATAAACCAAAAAACAATTAAATAAAGCCAGCTTAGTAAAATAATAAGAAAAGGCAGACATAGGGACAGGTTGGCACACAATAAATAAACCACAAGTATGTAACAATTAAGCTTTGTTGGGAATTAAATGTTCTGAAGATTAGCATTTGGAATTACATGTTCACAAGGTTTGTTCTGCTGAGAAGAATACACTAACAGTACTAACTGCTAGTGTATATCTGAAGTCTGCTCAAGTTATAACTAACAGTACTAACTGAAAGTTAGTACTGCTGGTACAAAGAAGGTACTGCTGGTACAAAGAAGGTACTGATGGTTCTCAGTAGGAAAATACTCTAAGTGTTATTCTACTGCTAGTGTTGGAGATACTACTGCTGAATGGATAAGTGTCGCGTATACTACTGCTGGATAGATAAGTATAAAAAGATATTTGTGTATAAAAGTCAAGTATATACGGTAGATAATATCTTTGATAGGTGTTCAGTAAACAATTTGTGTACACAGATACATGTTGTATCTTATGTACTGACACACTCAACAAGCAAGTAGTAGACAAGACTTGACAATATTGTAAAGATCTCCTTTGGACTATAAAAGGGAGATCTTAGCTTAGAGATAAGTGTGCCCAAGTTAGAGACTAAGACTGTGTTGAATATACAAAGTGCATAACTTATCACAGATAGAATTTAGTCATAGAAACATAGAGATTCAAGGTTTGTAACCCTAGTGATAGTGAAGATCACTCGTACTATTCTCAATAATATTGAATCGTTTGGTGTTATACTTTCTATGTTCATTATTCATTACACAAGCATCACTGTTCCATTTCCAATAACAATATCCTTCTAAGTGTGGTTAAGTAGATTCCGCATACTTAATCATATTCACTCAAAGTATCATATACATACGTTATAAAGGACTAAAATCCTACCAAGTGTATTATAATCCTCTTAATTGGTATCAGTGAAGGGCTGATATCTTTGATTTAGAAGAAGAAGAAATGGACGTGGAATCTATTCAGACGAATGTTGCTGCAAAGTTACCAATGCTCAAACAGAATGAGTTTGAGATGTGGAGGTTGAGGATAGAGCAATATTTCCAAGTGCAAGATTATACACTTTGGGGAAATTATTGAAGATGGAAACTCCTTCAAGCCTACAACCTCTACATCAACAGTTGAGGGTAAAATAGTGACAACTGTGCAAACCAACCCAACAACTGGAGAAGAGAGAGTTCGAAAGAAGAATGACCTCAAGGCCAGAAGTATGCTGATGATGACCATTCCAAATGATCAACTTTTTAACTTCAGCAAGTTCAAAGATGCAAAGTCTTTGTTTGAGGCCATTGTTGCAAGGTATGGTGGGAATGAAGCCACCAAGAAGACCTACAAGACTCTTCTCAAGCAGCAGTTTGAAAACTTCTCCTCAACCAACAATGAATCATTAGACCACATGTTTAATAGGCTTCAGAAGATTGTGAGCCAACTTACAATTCTTGGGGTGGATATACCTCAAGAAGATCTAAACTCAAAATTTCTGAGAAGCTTACCTGAAGAGTGGGCTATGCATGTAGTTGTCTGGAAGAACAAAACAGACATTGACACCATGGATCTTATGGATCTGTATAGCAAATTTAAGATTGTGGAACAAGATGTGTAGAAGACTGGAGGATCTAATTCAAGCACTAGGAATATGGCCTTTGTGTCATCTCATAGTACCTCAAATCCAGTTGAAGATGTGAGGGTTGATGGTGAAGTTAGTATTGCTAGTTCATCAAGCAGTACTATTGGTATAATGGATGAGAAGACTTTTTGTGCCTTTTTAACAAGTCAGAATAATGGGTCCATGCTCACTTATGAAGACCTCTAAGAAATCAATGATGATGATTTGGAGGAAATGGACCTGAAATGGCAAATTTCTCTTCTTAGCATGAGGGCTAAGAAGTTCTATCAAAGGACAGGGAAGAAGCTTACAATCAGCAACAATGATACTACTGGTTTTGACAAGTCAAAGATAGAATGCTACAACTGCCACATGATAGGGCACTTCTCAAGAGAATGTAGAAGACCAAGGCAGCAAGATAGCAAGAATAGAGGTTTTGGAAGCAAATCCAAAACAGGGGAGGTTTCTGAGCCAAACTCAAAAGCTATGGTAGCTATTGATGGCTTAGGTTTTGATTGGAGTTTCATGGCAGATGAAGAAGAAGCTTCTTCTCAGATGGCACTCATGGCCTTCTCTACTACTGAGGTACATAATATTAAAGTTTGTTCTAATACTTGCACTGCTCTTAAAGAACTAGAAACTTTAAGAAAGCATTATGATGATCAAAGAAAAGAACTAAACAAAACTCATCAAGACCTAACAGATTATAAGATAGGTTTAGCCACCCTAGAGAAGCAGATCACACACAATAAGGCCAATGAAGCCACTTTTACTAATGCCAAAATACTTCTTAACAGGGAAATAATGTTTAGAGATGCTGACATTAGTAATTTGAAAGCTGAGGTAGATAGGCTTAAAAAGGCTAAAGAAAACATTCAACTCAGTGTAGATACATTAGAATATGCCTCTAAAGGTATAACCAACATGATTGAATGTCAAGTAATCAACAAGGCAAAATCTGGGTTGGGATACAAGAATGTCCCACCTCCTTATAGAGGAATTCCCACACCCCTAGAGATAGACCTAGAGCACACAGGCTTAGCTGAATTTCAACTACCAAAGTTACAATATGGTGTTCAGCCAAAAGCAAATGTAGTTGTTGATGAACCTAAGAAAGTAAGTGAGAGTTTAAGTAAAACTTCACTTCATGAGGACAAGTTGTCCTCTAATAGGAAATCAGATGGTCTAATCATAGAGGAATGGATATCTGATGATGATGAAGAAGAACAAGTTATGTCTAAACCTTATGTGGTTAAGAAAGCAGGAACAAGTGTTCCTAAGATAGTTAAAAATGATACTGATAGGCCTAAAATCAATGTTAAACATGTTAGGCAACCAGTAAGATATTGTGAACAATATAGAACCACAAACAAGCCTAAAGGTAACCAAAGAAATTGGAATGGCCTTAAGTCTCACCAACTAGGTGATGACTTTGACTTCTATAACAAAGCTTGTTTTATTTGTGGAGATTTTGACCATCTTGCAGCTTTCTGCAACCAAAGGGTATCTGGGTATACAAACAATAGGGTGAATTTAAAAAGGCATTCAACTAAAAGTCACTCTAATTATATAAGAACCACACCCAGAGCAGTTTCATTAAAGTCTGGACCAAAAGCAGTTCCTACTGCTAGACCAAAAGTTTCTACTGCCAGACAAGCAGTTTCTACTACCAGACCCTTTTACTCTGTTTACCCAAAACCAGCAGTTCAAAATGCAAAAATAACTTTCAAATATGCATCAAAAACTGCTAAAGGGCCTTTTCAATCAAAAGCAGTGGTCCAAAAACAAATTTAGAAAACCAAGGGTGCAACTGCAAAGCTAGCAGTTCATACTGCTAGGCAAACAGTTCATACTGCTGCTAGGGAATTGAGGGCAAATGCTGTTAAGGCCTTAGCATGTTGGATTTGGAGACCTCTTAAATCCAATGGTGCATCAACTGTTCTCAAAAGATTTAATTACATTGATGCACGTGGCAAATCCAAGTCAGTAATGGCTTGGATTCCCCAAGAAAACTAATTCCTTATTTGTGTGCAGGGACATTCACAAGCAGATGGTGAAGACCAAGGCTATTCAGATAGTGGGTGTTTGATGCGCGTGATGTGTCGTTGCGGTTTAGCAGTATTAATGCCTACTCAAGTTTTAAATTTATATTTAGCCGACTTATCAATAACACACACACTTAACGAGCAGTGTACCTGGTCAGTATGAATATAATGGTAAGCAGAGTGTCGATCACTAAGAGTGGAACGTATTATCTAGTTATTCTAATCAGTATTTTAATATCCTAAGTTAGTTATACAACCTAATCTAACGCAAGGGGGTTTCAGCCTGAGAGACTGGCACAGTTTGGTTATAATTAAATAGAAAACTAAACTAATGAGCACGAATCAGCGATTAGCATACACGTACACAGATAGATACTCGAGACAATAAGAAGACCTGTCCTGATAATTAAATAGCTTGTCACTTGTTTTATTGCTAGTTTTATATGAAGTGTATATAATTAAACCTTTCTCGTTGGCTCTAATCTTATCGGCGAGTAAACCCTTAATGATTACTTATGTCTATCCTACTTTTCTAGAGACGCTAGAATAAATAGGCGAGGAAGGGGCATGGCGACCCAAGCAAGACTCAGCTAGACACAGAGGTTATCAATGCACTAATAAAAGTCACCAAAGACATCAACATATAAACTTTAATTAATGGGAAAGCAATATTAAAGGGAGTGCATGATCTTCCGTAGTCACATGACACAAGCCCATCAATCCTGATGAATTAAAGCGTACTAAAACAATAAAACAAAACTACTTAATGAATTGAATACATGCAGGACCTTCTTACAGCTCTTGTATCTTTGTTTGAGGTGTGTCTTGTGCTGCTTGGTCGTCTGGATTCGGCTCTAGGGTTATATCCAAAGTCTCTTAAATTCGTCTGACCTTGGGGTATTTATAGTTTCTGTCTGAGGGATCGATGCGGCGCATTGACTTAACTTCGCGTGGGGTCCAAGATTAATATATTCTGGAATATTCGTACACCGTCTTCAGATGCGGCGTAACTTGATCTTTGTATGCGGCGCATGTACTTTAGCTGTCTTGGATTGTAACTGGTGAAATCTTGATAGTGATACGCCGTATGTTAGAAGTATATTGCGGCGTATCTGGAGTAGAACGAGCTTGATCTTCTTCTTTGACCAAAGTTTCATATGCGGCGCATGACAGAATTGAATGCGGCGCATTCTTCAAAGTCAGGCAATCGTCTTCGAATTCATCTAAGTATGATATTGCGTCGTATCTGTTGAGTGAGATACGGCGCATCTTCTGGATTTCAGTAGACTTTTGACATCTCGCTTGTTTTGCTCCATAATTAGTCCAAAATCGCCAAGTTTCACATAATGCTTGTTTTTACCTGAGAATTACTAAAGTAAACATTAATGTATCGATTCTCATATATAATATAATAAAACAAGTCAAATAAATAGGATAAATGATGATAATAAAATGTACTTATTTGAGTTCATCAAATATCCCCCCATTTGAACTTTACTTGTCCCCAAGTAAACCTTAGAATTAATCATATGAAAATGTATCCTAAAAGATATTAGGATTTATTTTTATATTTAAGCACGTATTCGTTTTGGCATAATCACGCAACCAAACACTTAACGAAGTAGAAACCAAAATAATTTTTAATGTAAAACAATTCTAAATCGTTTAGTTGCTTAGTCGTGACGAATATTCTATCATAGGCTTGGCAAGTATACGCATCTCCCCCACTAAAGCCAAGGAGTAACAAGTCTAAAGCGGTAAAAAGGGTTTGTTGGTTAAGGGTTGACCATCCTTTTTAATCTCTATCGATCTCATATTCCAAAAAAGGCGACAAAATTACAAATACATGATCGAATCCACGACCACGATACTTGCAATTGCTCAATTCCTTAACTCGAATGGGCTAAAGATAGGACCAAGTAATCTTCACCAATAATATTATATCAAAAAGGGCGACAAAATCATAAATACATAGCCGAATCCACGACTACGATACTTAAGATTGCTCAAATCCCTAATCTCAATAAATCAAAGGTTTGGATGAAGAATGATATAGGGTATGGATAATATTTGGGATACAAATTGGTGTAAAATGAAAAATAAACAAAACAGATAAATTAAAATCCTAAGTGTGGTTAATCACTTTCCCAACCATCCCATGAATAAGACTCATATCATTGAATAACTCACGCTTTAACACTTGAAACACACGCTTTAGGTAGACACGAATTATACTAACAAAATCTCAATCAAAAAATAACCTTAGTTGGCGTTCCCATAACGGCCAACTCCCATTCAATCCATAAATATAATATACAACAACAAATAGTGGTGATATCTCCCACTTAATACAAAACTTTACATAAGTTGGTTAAAACAAACTTCCAACTTTTCCTTTTTCTTTCTTTCTTTTTTTTTTTTTTTTTGATTTTGACATCAACATATATGTGTAAAATTTCACAACTTTTCTATCACTATTTTTCCGGATAATTTTTCCATACTCTTCATACTTTCAGAAATAACTGTAATAGTGAAAGTAGCAAACACACGAAAAATAAACTAAAAGTTATACAATATTTACTTTCATACCAATTGCATTGTGCAATTTCCCGACCTAACCAAAGATAATGAATTACGCACGCGAACACAGGTAATGTAAGGAAACACACTTTACCTAAAGCAATTAACCACGGATTTTAATCTACAGGGTAGGCTAAGGTGTAAGGGTGTATCGAAACATTATAACAAAGGTGTAAGAAACGAAAGGAATGGCTCTGAGGGTTTTTCTAGGGGTATCTTACTCTAAAAGTGAGAGTAAACAAAGGGTTTATACGGGGGTTAACTAACCAGTGTAGTTAGTTAATATCACATAACATATAAAGGCTATTTGGGTGTAATCCTAGAAATTTACCAATTTAGACAAGTCACTCCAATTATATAGATAATACTCATTATGGTGGTCTCGAATAGTATACAAGCCAAGTTCTAAAGTTTACAAGTCACCGGCACACTAAAGTTTTAATATTTTTGAAAGAATAGAGTTATGTGTGCGGTTATGTAATTTAGACTTTAAACAAAAACATGCTAAAAAATTTTAAATTTTGATATATTAAGCGCATTTTAAGCATATTTTGAAAAAGTTTAGGACAACTAAGTGTTCTAATTCTCCATCCCCCCACTTAAGTTAAACAACGTCCTCGTTGTTTGTGTCAAAGGTTAAAAACTGGAAAATAAAAGAATTAGAACAGAAAAACTCCCCTGAGATTTGCTCGGTATGATCCTCCATTATTCGTATAAGAGCAAAAATCAACTTTCTTGTGGATGAGAACGTTTAAGCTTCATAAATGATGTATCCACAAAATGCAGGAATCTATAATACCATTTAGACTTTAAAACACCTGAGTTAAGAAGATTCAAACTTGCATAATACATTAGTAATTAGTAAAAATAAAACCTAAAAAATTAAACTGTGAATCATCAGGTCAGTCGATACGCCGTATCTTATGGAAGAAGATACGCCGTATCGAGCCTGGAATAAATACGAATCAGAATAAAAGATGCGTCGCATCCTTAACTAGGGATGCGCCGCATTAAATAAACTGACAGAAAGTTTTAAAGTCAAAAATAAAAATGCAGAAAATGAAATAAGATATGACCAGTGCAGGTGATGCGTCGCATCTTATGATGGAGATGCGCCGCATCTTCTGCAGGTCTGACAGACTCGACACAGAACAGAAAAGTAAAATTTTTTCCTTCAGGTTGTCTCCCGGTCAGCACTTGTCTTTATTCCAGAGTCTTCAAGTTAGACTCACGTTCAGCTCCTTATTTTGTTCATGTTACGTGCCATCCTTCTTCTTTCATCCGAAAGATGTTACCGTATAGCTCCGCAACATTTTCTTCCGTTCGAATCAATCTAATATATTCTTTGGTCTTCGTCGCAACATATTCCTCATATGGTCCCAAAGAGTATTTGATGACTTCAAATTTTTTAGAAATTATCATGGGTGGGTTATTATAAGTGATCCCAAGTAGTCGACATTTTCTCTCGATGAATTCTTCTTCGTCTTTATCAACAAACTTGAAATAAGGATCCTTATTCAAATAGTCATCAAGTTCATCAATTAATTTTCCTCGTGACTCATCGTTATTATCACAGGGATAATAATTAACCAAGTTACTGGATTGATAATAATCTTGAGTCTCGTCCCACTTTCTTTTCAATTACCATTGTAAGCGTCGATTAAGCCTTGTGTAATCATCACATTTTCTATGCACCCATTCCCAGAAAGTAGTATTCGATGCTCCCTTTAGTTCTTTTAAGTATTTGATTCTACCTTTTTCTTGCAAAGCCTCTGCCCTACGTGGGGAGTCTTCAACTTTTTCACACCAATCATAGTCTTCAAAGTATACATCGTTTCCAACTCGTTTCATTCCAATTATACTTCCCCCATTGCAGGTTCCATCATTCTTCCAATCACAGGTTGGCCATTCACTACTTCCATCCTTGAAACGGAAAGGTTTACAAGTGTGATTAATATGCCCAAATTCCCATGGTTTATCCCAAACCCATAGTATCTGGTCATTCCATTCGTAGTACCAGGTGTTTTTGAACTCATCATAAGTTTTGAATCCTGGTAGATCTCCAGTTAGCACATCAGCGTCGATTTGAAGGAGGTAATTAAATTCTTTGAATTGTTTGCACAAGGGTGTCTCATAATTGAACACATCAATGTCTATGCTGAACAATTCTTCAATGCCTTCCTCGATCGCTGAATCGTCATGTGATGATCCATTGTTGCTTTCTACTTCCTCATCTTCCCCTCTCATCCAATATACCCATAACACATCTTTAGTAGCTCGGTCCATGATCTTATGGTTATTGAACTTACTAGCTAACCAATCTGAAAAATCAACATTGTTAGGATCGTAGTTAACGTCAAAGCTAGTATTACCAATCATTTTCCTCCTTATCTCCATGAACTCATAAAATTGTTCTTTAAAACTTCGTGTCAACCATGAGGTCACAATCCGTTTGGCTTCATTTGTAGGAGCAAATTTGGGATCACCGTATTTAAGTTCAATCCATTCTTCTAAAGAGATATCCATCAACCTTACCAACTTTTTATGAAACAGTATCTCCGATTCAGCATAAATTCTTTCATCATCCAGATTGCTTTTATCTAATCCCCAATACTGTTCGGAATAAGGCATATAAGAAGTTTGTATAGGTTGGATATTTCCTCTACCATAGCTTTTGTTGCTTGATTTGTTGACTGCATTTGCTGAGTTCATGTATTCAATTTGGAATTTCCCATATTTTTCTTCGATAGTCGTCCAAGTTAATCCTTTAGATTCAATGATAGGCCATAAGAGTAACAATTCATCTTTAGTGTAGCTCATTAGTAAATCATAAGAGAATATCCCATCTTCAATATTGCATAAGCGTTTGAATTCCCTATAAGAAGCTTCAAGAGGAGTTTCCCAAGAAAATAAATCGGCATCAATCGTGAGTACATTGAAGTTGACATCTTCATAAACTTCCACTGAGTAGAAGGGCATGTTGGTTTGAGATACGGATTTGAGTAAAGCATCGATCGTAGGTAAGTTGCAAGTAATAGCATCGAAATTTTTGAATGAATCCAAAAGCAAGAGTTCCTTTTCCAATTCTGAGCTTTTAGTAATGCTTAATGCTGGGAACTTGCTCAAGCTAACTTCATAGTTACCACACTCGTCATCACTCTCCAGAATTAACGGCTTTTTGGTGCGGGACTTTTCATTGTGCTTATCTTTCATAAGTTCCTTAGCAAGATATCCGTTCATTGACATATCTTCCATAGCAAAACCTGTCATCATAGGTAAAATCGTCAGTAGGATCTGTTCGCTAGAAGAGAAATTAATGAATTTAGAAACGAATATAAAGAATAAAAATGGCTGATATCTGCGGACGATGCGCCGTATCCAGAAAGTTGGATACGCCGTATCTTATTACGTTAAAATTTAATCAGACTTTTATTCAGAAAACAGATACACCGCTTATGAATTAGAATGTGTCGTATCAAGTTTAAATTATCAAAAATTGATTATATTTATTAAAATTAAATGCGTCGTATTAACAAAAGTTAATGCGCCGTATTTTCGTTACGTTTCAAAATACAAGATTTTTGATTTAGTAGATGCGCCGTATCGATAAAGATTGATGCGTCGCTTCTGTTTAATAATTCGAAAAACTGTTTTTAATTTAAATAGAAAATACGCCGTATCTGTTAAAACAGATGCGTCGTATGGCGTTAGCGTTTAGAAAAATTTCTTATTAAAAACAGAATACGCCGTATCTTGGGGAAAGATGTGTCGTACTCGAATTTATTAAACGCGTTGCATTTTATAAAAATTAAACGCAATATGCCATATCTGTGAAAACAGATGCGCCGTATCATTTGTATCAGCACAATACAACGATAGCAGAATGCAGAAAAATACAGAAAAAAGAAAAACAAAAATAAAAACAAACAAAAAGAAACAAAAATTACAGAAAACAAAAACACACAAAAACAGTAAATATGCAAATTATACAATGAATTCAATCTATCTAATATACAACAGGGTTAGTGGTTAGAATCTAAAAAAAAACTAAAAAGAAAAACCTAATTAAAATACTTAATCAAATTAACAGATAATAACAATTCACTCCCCGGCAGCGGCGCCAAAAACTTGATGCGCGTGATGTGTCGTTGCGGTTTAGCAATATTAATGCCTACTCAAGTTTTAAATTTATATTTAGCCGACTTATCAATAACACACACACTTAACGAGCAGTGTACCCGGTCAGTATGAATATAATGGTAAGCAAAGTGTCGATCACTAAGAGTGGAACGTATTATCTAGTTACTCTAATCAGTATTTTAATATCCTAAGTTAGTTATACAACCTAATCTAACGCAAGGGGGTTTCAGCCTGAGAGACTGGCATAGTTTGGTTATAATTAAATAGAAAACTAAACTAATGAGCACGAATCAGCGATTAGCACACACGTACACAGATAGATACTCGAGACAATAAGAAGACCTGTCCTGATAATTAAATAGCTTGTCACTTGTTTTATTGCTAGTTTTATATGAAGTGTATATAATTAAACCTTTCTCGTTGGCTCTAATCTTATCGGTGAGTAAACCCTTAATGATTACTTATGTCTATCCTACTTTTCTAGAGACGCTAGAATAAATAGGCGAGGAAGGGGCATGGCGACTCAAGCAAGGCTCAGCTAGACACAGAGGTTATCAATGTACTAATAAAAGTCAGCAAAGACATCAACATATAAACTTTAATTAATGGGAAAGCAATATTAAGGGGAGTGCATGATCTTCCGTAGTCACATGACACAAGCCCATCAATCCTGATAAATTAAAGCGTACTAAAACAATAAAACAAAACTACTTAATGAATTGAATACATGCAGGACCTTCTTACAGCTCTTGTATCTTTGTTTGAGGTGTGTCTTGTGCTGCTTGGTCTTCTGGATTCGGCTCTAGGGTTATATCCAAAGTCTCTTAAATTCGTCTGACCTTGGGGTATTTATAGTTTCTGTCTGAGGGATCGATGCGGCGCATTGACTTAACTTCGCGTGGGGTCCAAGATTAATATATTCTGAAATATTCGTACACCGTCTTCAGATGCGGTGTAACTTGATCTTTGTATGCGGCGCATGTACTCTAGCTGTCTTGGATTGTAACTGGTGAAATCTTGATAGTGATACGCCGTATGTTAGAAGTATATTGCGGCGTATCTGGAGTAGAACGAGCTTGATCTTCTTCTTTGACCAAAGTTTCATATGCGGCGCATGACAGAATTGCATGCGGCGCATTCTTCAAAGTCAGGCAATGGTCTTCGAATTCATCTAAGTATGATATTGCGTCGTATCTGTTGAGTGAGATACGGCGCATCTTCTGGATTTCAGTAGACTTTTGACATCTCGCTTGTTTTGCTCCATAATTAGTCCAAAATCGCCAAGTTTCACATAATGCTTGTTTTTACCTGAGAATTACTAAAGTAAACATTAATGTATCGATTCTCATATATAATATAATAAAACAAGTCAAATAAATAGGATAAATGATGATAATAAAATGTACTTATTTGAGTTCATCAGTGTTCAAGGCACATGACAGGCAACATGTCTTATCTTTCAGAGTTTCAATCATTAGATGGAGGCTATGTTACCTTTGGAGAAGGAATTGGAGGAAGAATTACTGGTAAAGGTACTCTTAAAACCGGTAAATTAGATTTTAAGGATGTGTACTATGTGTAAGAGCTTAAGTATAATCTTTTTAGTGTCTCACAAATGTGTGACAAAAAGAACAAAGTTCTTTTTACTGACACTGAATGTCTTGTACTTTCTTCTGATTTTAAGATGCCTGATGAAAGTCAATTACTTTTTAAAATTCCAAAAAAGGGCAACATATACAGTGTTGATATGAAGAAGATTGTTCCTAAAGAGGCACTTATTTGTTTAGTTGCAAAGGCCACATTGGATGAATATATGACATGGCATAGGAGGCTTGGTCACACAAATTTCAAAACCATAAATAAAATTGTTAAGGATGGTTTGGTAAGAGGTTTACCTCAAAAACGATTTGAAAATGACCAAACAAGCATTGCTTGTCTTAAAGGCAAATAACAAAAAGCCACTTGTAAGCCCAAGATTTTTAACTCTATTGATCAATCATTGTTTATGCTTCATATGGACTTATTTAGACCTACAAATGTGAGTAGTATAAAGCATAAAAGATTTTGTCTAGTTGTTACTGATGACTATAGCAGATTTACATGGGTTTTCTTTTTAAGTTCTAAGGATGAGACTTTTAGCATTCTTAAAACATTCATTACAAAGATAGAAAACCTAGTAAGCAAGAAAGTAAAAGTCATTAGATGTGATAATGGGACAGAATTCAAGAATAGAGTTATGGATGAATTCTGCAAAGAAAAAGGTATTAGGAGAGAATTTAGTATTGCTAGAACCCCTCAACAGAATGGAGTTGCTGAGAGGAGAAATAAGACACTCATAGAAGCTGCTAGAACTATGTTAGCCGACTCTAAGTTGCCTATCACTTTTTGGGCTGAAACAGTTAATACTGCTTGCTATGTCCAGAACAGAGTTTTAGTAGTTAAGTCTCACAATAAGACATCTTATGAGCTTTTTAGATGTAAAACTCCTGCAATAGGATTTCTTAGACCTTTTGGATGTCATGTGACAATTCTGAATACCTTAGACCATCTAGAAAAATTTGATGGTAAAGCAGATGAAGGATTCTTAGTTGCATATTCTCTTAATAGCAAAGCTTTTAGAGTATACAACTCAAGAACTAGAAGAGTAGAGGAAAACCTGCATGTGAAATTTTTAGAGAATAAATCCAATGTAGCAGGTGAAGGTCCCAAATGGCTATTTGATCTTGAGTCACTAACCAAATCAATGAATTATGTGCCTATTGTTGCAGAAACTAATGAATTTTTAGGTTCAGAAGCTGCTGATGCAACACATGAGGCAGGGTTAGAAATGGAGACAAATCAAGATTATGTGATGATGCCAATATGGACAAGTACAAGTGTGGATTCAACTTCAATAAATGATGAACCTTCTTCTGATGAACCTAAAGAAGGGATTGAAGATGAAACCAAGGAAGATGAAACTGAGAAACAAGAAAAACAAGTTAGCAGTACAAATGATGTTTCTACTGCTGAGACAGAGCAAGTACTGCCAGGCAAACAGTTCCTACTGCTAGGCCAAATGTTTCTACTGCTGGCCCATCAGACTCAAATGAAGCAGATTTCTCAGAAGAAGAGGTGGATTTCAATAATCTCCCACCTGACTATCATGTTCCTTCTACACAATACACAAGGATTCACAAAGTCCATTCCCTGGACAATGTGATTGGAGATGTACAATCAGGGGTGAAGACAAGACAACAACTGATGTCTTCAGACCAACAAGGGCTTCTTGATGCTCTTTATGCATCAAAGCAGCATAAGTATACAATCTCTTGCTTATTTGTATGTTTTCTCTCACAAGCAGAACCCAAAAATGTTCTAAAAGCCTTAGATAATTCAAGCTGGGTAGAAGCTATGCAAGAGGAGCTTCTCCAATTCAAGATTCAGAAGGTTTGGGTGCTAGCTGATTTACCCAAAGGTGTGAGGATAATTGGCACAAAATGGGTTTTCAGAAACAAAAGGGAAGAAAGGGGCATAATGATACGAAATAAGCCTAGATTAGTAGCCCAAGGGTACACACAAGAAGAAGGAATAGACTATGAAGAGGTTTTTGCTCTAGTAGCAAGGATTGAAGCCATTAGACTATTTTTGGCTTATGCTTCATTTATGGGCTTCACAGTTTATCAAATGGATGTCAAGAGTGCTTTCTTATATGGTACTATTGAAAAGGAGGTATATGTCTCACAACCTCCAGGGTTTACTGACCCAGACCATCCAGACAAGGTGTACAAGGTTGTCAAAGCTCTTTATGGCCTTCACCAGGCTCCAAGGGCATGGTATGAAACACTAGCTTCCTACTTAATAGAAAATGGATTTCAAAGAGGCAAGATAGATCAGACATTATTCATCAAGAAGCACAAGAAGGATCTTTTGCTTGTACAGGTGTATGTGGATGATATCATCTTTGGATCTACAAGGAAGGAGATATGTTTAGAGTTTGAGAAACTTATGCATTATAAGTTTCAGATGAGTTCCATGGGGGAACTTACATTCTTTTTGGGTCTGCAAGTTAAACAATCAAGTGAAGGCATATTTATCAGCCAAGATAAATATGTTGCTGAGATCCTAAGAAAATTTCAATTTGCTGATTCAAAGGTAGCAAGCACACCAATGGACTCTGAGAAGCCACTTCTTACAGATGTAGATGGAGAAAATGTAGATGTACATACATACAGATCTATGATAGGTTCTTTGATGTATCTTACATCATCAAGACCTGATATCATGTTCTTTGTTTGTGCTTGTGCAAGATTTCAAGTAACTCATAAGGTTTCTCACTTAACAACTGTCAAGAGGATTTTTAGATATCTTAAGGGTCAACCTAGGTTGGGTCTATGGTATTCTAGGGAATCACCTTTTGACTTGGTAGCATATTCAGACAGTGATTATGCTGGTGCAAGCTTAGACAGAAAGTCAACAACTGGAGGATGCCAATTCCTTGGATGTAGACGTATTTCATGGCAGTGTAAAAAGCAAACAATTGTGGCTACTTCAACAACTAAGGCTGAATATGTAGCTGCTGCAAGTTGCTGTGGTCAAGTCCTTTGGCTTTAAAACCAACTTCTTGATTATGGGTACAATTTCATGAACACTGTCATATACATTGATAATATTAGTACAATTTGCATAATTAAAAACCCAGTGCAACACTCTAAAACAAAACACATTGAAATTAGACATCATTTTATTAGAGACTGCAATGAGAAAAAGTTGATTCAAGTATTTAAAATTGATTCTGATCACAACTTTGCAGATCTTCTCACAAAAGCTTTTGATGTTAGAAGGTTTCAGTACTTGGTAGCAATATGTGCTTTTGTATATAAATTTTTGTTTGTACTGCTAGCTTTGTAAATTGGTATTGTTATTGAAAAGTTGGTACTGCTAGTACAAATTTTGATAGTTCAGTTCATACTGTTAGTCATATAATTCTACTGCTATAAGGCAAATGCTCTGCATTTTGTTTCTTGGTTTTGGACTAACAATTTCAGGTATGAACATTTGAGCACAAAGGAAGTTTCAAGTGAAATGTATGAGCAGCAGAATGATAATACAAGTTGCTGACATAATAGGTTCATGATAGACAGAGTTTGGGAATTCATTAACAAAGGTTACACCTAAGTTAATTGATTCTTTAAAACTTCTTTCTTGAAACCTGATTATGCAATTTCACATTGACTTGATGGCTCAGTTGGTCAGATAGTAACTGACACAACTCACTTTCTATCATTTTATACTTTAATTAGTATAATGAGCAAGTCTAAGGACATCTGATAGAAAGAACAGTGAACAAATGTGCATCTAACACTTGTGTTAGAGGACACAATTGTCACGAGCTAGAAAACCCGTCAAGAAAGCCCTTTGAATGGGTTTGTCTGTACACAGGCAATTATTTATAACTGAAAACATTGGTTCTCACACAACCAGAGGTTAATTTAAACTGAAATCTTGATTAAGTGTCTGTTACACACTTAATCCCTTCAAAATGGTTGTAAGAAGTATGATTTTTCAATAATAAAATCAAGTTCATACTGCTAAGTCAAAAGTTTCTTAAAAAGGATTTTCAAAGTGGCTCAAAAAAACCATCAAATGATGGATAATGAGTCAATACCCCATGATTCACCACTCACAGGAGGTTACACACCTGGAAGTGATGAGGGAAACAAATAAACTCTTAAGGAATTGATGGCTGCATGTACAACATTGTCTGAAAACATGTTCTAATTGGTAGATCAGATAATGGTGAGATGATGGTGAGAGATCTTCCAAACAGGGGAGGAAATAAAACTCAGGGGAGGAAATGAAGCCCAGGAGAGGAAGATTAACCAATCAGGGGAGGAAAAGATTGTGGTTGTGTATGCTCAGAATCAAGGGAGGAAATTTAAAATTGATCAAGTTCAAGAAAAGACAAGAGCATACAAGATGATGATGTCAGCTTTTTGAGAAGCTAACATGTCTTATTATTCAGCCAATAATAAGAACAAGCTCAAGTTTCAGTTGATGGATGCTGGGAATAAGCATAAAAGAACAAGATTCTGGAGTATTATATATATTCAAAAGGGATGAAGCGTTCAAATGAAGAAAGTTCTATCTAAGTTCTTTCAGTTTCAATTTCAGTTCACTACGTTTGTTCATCACTTGAAAAGGCTTGCTGAAAGATTATTTGACTTCTTGGAACAAGCATCTAAGATACACAGCTCCATTGCCTCTTATAATTCCACCATCCAAGGAAATTGCACCATCTTTTATTCATGGTACTACTATTGTTCAAGACAAAGAAGATGATGTTATTGCTGAAAGAGATTCACAGAAAGCAGATGAGTCTGACTATTTAATGTTTGAAAGATCCTCACAATCAGAATTTAATTCAGAAGAAACATGTTGATTTGGGATAAATCACAAGTTTAGGGGAGGATTGTTGGGAATTAAATATTCTGAAGATTAGCATTTGGAATTACATGTTCACAAGGTTTGTTCTGCTGAGAAGAATACACTAACAATACTAACTGCTAGTGTATATCTGAAGTCTGCTCAAGTTATAACTAACAGTACTAACTGAAAGTTAGTACTGCTGGTACAAAGAAGGTACTGCTGGTGCTCAGAAGGAAAATACTCTAAGTGTTATTCTACTGCTAGTGTTGGAGATACTACTGCTGAATGGATAAGTGTCGCGTATACTACTGCTGGATAGATAAGTATAAAAAGATATTTGTGTATAAAAGTCAAGTATATACGGTAGATAATATCTTTGATAGGTGTTCAGTAAACAAGTTGTGTACACAGATACATGTTGTATCTTATGTACTGACACACTCAACAAGCAAGTAGTAGACAAGACTTGACAATATTGTAAAGATCTCCTTTGGACTATAAAAGGGAGATCTTAGCTTAGAGATAAGTGTGCCCAAGTTAGAGACTAAGACTGTGTTGAATATACAAAGTGTATAACTTATCACAGATAGAATTTAGTCATAGAAACATAGAGATTCAAGGTTTGTAACCCTAGTGATAGTGAAGATCACTCGTATTATTCTCAATAATATTGAATCGTTTGGTGTTATACTTTCTATGTTCATTATTCATTACACAAGCATCACTGTTCCATTTCCAATAACAATATCCTTCTAAGTGTGGTTAAGTAGATTCCGCATACTTAATCATATTCACTCAAAGTATCATATACATAAGTTATAAAGGACTAACATCCTACCAAGTGTATTATAATCCTCTCAAGCTTGTACATATTAAGTTACAAGTGTATAAGTAAGTATGACTAAGGGACAAGTTGGCAAACATATCATATGTTTAAAAGCAATAACACGTAAAATGAAACCGAATTCTCAATCCTCATTACAAGGAAGGAGTCTTCCCCAATTGGAGAATCAAAAGGCTCCCACTAGGTTTTCGAGCTAGGTACCTAATGGACCACATACATCATAATATATGACAGCGTGAGCCTTAAGACCGGAAATAGCAACTTTAAACTAAATTCAAGGTAAACTAAAATTTCCAGATACTTTATCATATCCGTACACTAACTATTAGTGGAAAATTAAACTTCACAAAATTTTGCAAAAGAATTTACAAGATTGTGTGTACCGCCAATGCACTAAGTCTTCGCAAGATCACAAGCTGTCAAAACAGTTGCCCGTGTAGTTTGAACTTGATCGGGAGTATAAACTACCTCCGCCGTGTCTTAATCACAAGCAGGATGAATAATCTGAGGCCCGATATCTGAGCCCAACTCTACAGGGTTAAGTAAACCGACCATCTATGGTTCAAGGTCGCCCGGAATCACCCCTTGATCCGTTTACCCTAGTTGTTTCCCATAGAATAACCGATTACCACCATGGTGATACAACACTTAGATCGATCGCAAAGACAAAAACAAAGGTTTCCAACGCTCGCACTTGAAAATTGTTTTGTAAAATTGTGTGAAGTTTGATTTTCCAATAACACATTTGGCACAGTTAGGCAGATTAACAACAATAACCACAATAAACAACTCCCAAAACAGCCATCATCTGTCACACTTAGGCACAATATAGAAGCCATCTAACTATGTAACAACCACAATATACAAGTCCCAAAACAGCCATCTAACTATGTAACAGTTTACTCAAATCACTAGCAATGAAATCACAACTTTATATACAATCTTCAGGTTATAATTAAGAAAAAGCTAACAATAAAACACATGATATATAGATACATAAACCCTAACACTAAAAAACCCTAATTAAAGAAACACAAATAATTAAATAATCATATAAACCAAAAAACAATTAAATAATCCTCGAACAATTAAACTAACAATTAAATAATCAGATAAACCAACAAACAAAACAAATACAACAAACCCTAACCCTAAATCGAAAAGATAATTACTTACCCTACCCCAAACCATTTTTTATTTCGTTAGATTGAATCCAATTACTTTACCGTAACCCTAAATCGAAAACCAAGGTTGTTATCGGTTGCTTCAAATCTGTGTGTGTCTAATTGCTAGACTTGGGCTTTCGATCTATTGTTCATCGACGTCGGTTGAGTGTATTTTGTGTGTCTCTAATTGCTAGAGTAACCCTAAATCAAAAGAGTAAAGTGAGAGTAAGAGAAAGAAGTTTTAAAAGAAGTGTGTTTGATACACTTCTTTGTATTATTCTTTGTATTATGTTTTGAATTAAAAGTATAAAAGTATACAAAGTATAAAAAATATTAAAAGTATTAAAGTTGGAAAGTACAAAGTTATCTGGCAAAAGTACAAAAAGTTGGTAGGTAAAAAAGGTCGCTCAAAGTACAAGCGTCAGTCGCTTAAATTAAAAAAAAAGTCGGTCAAGGTGTGGAAGGAGCAAAAAGAATAAAATAACATTTTTTGAAGTTTGACTTTTTGGCTGGAAAAAGACAAAATAGAAGGTCGCTTAATTGACAAAAAGTCGCTGTAAAAGTACACAGCCACATGTCACTCCCACATTTAAGCGCCTTTTGCTAGGGCCATTTCCGGAAAGCGACTTTTTTGGGTCCTCAAAAGCCCAACACTTCTAGCGATTGGGCTATTTGTAGAATTTCCCCTTAGAAAAATCCACAAAAATTCCAGAAAGTCACACATAACCTAAATATCACTCCTGTAAAAGTAGAGCTCCCAGTTCCTTGTGGTTTAAAAATTAAAAATAAAAAACATCGACTGATGTTCAGACTCCGATTTCTCAGATTTGACACTTAATATCCCAAAAATCAAAAGACTACTCTCCCGACCTCCAATGACCACGAAATTTATATTTCCAGAAAGTACATTGATTGAACTTATGTTTAGACTCAAAAATAACCCAAAAACACATTGGCAACATCAGTTTATACATCAATCAATCTGACCTAATTTCTAGACAGCATCACAAACAAAACCCTAACCCTAACCAACGCAAGATAAAACATCTAACACATCCCTAATTATGTTTTAATGATCAAACATGTTTAATTACTGGAATTTTAATAAACCCTAATCATATCAATCAATTATAGTTACATGAAAAAAAAATTAAAAACAAAAGATGTTTAAGAAAATAGGTGTTTAATCATACCAAACCTTCGCGGGATTGTCACGAATCTTGATCTTGAGTTCTTGATGACTAACAATTATGGAGGCTATGGTTTTCTTCTTCCCTCTTCATTTTTTTTTTCCTGGAGATCGAATATGGGAGGGGGAGGGACCGTATTTTTTATTTATTTTTTTTCGTGTGGGTTGGATCAAATTATAGTTGGGCTTGGACTTGGTAAGTAACAAAATTAGCCCAAAACCTTATATATATTTAAACAATTGGCCCAATGTCATATTTATATTACTATTTATTTATTTAACTTATGGTATAATTAAAGTAGATAATTAAAATGTTAATCCGAATTCTATGTCGTTATATAGCTTGTGTGTCGAAATAATAAAATATCGAGGCTAAGTAAGAGCAAGTTGGATCAAATGGAATAAAAGAAAAATAAAAAGGTTGGGCTTGTATTGTGTTGGGCTGAGAATAAGAGTTATGGATCCGTTTGGTTTTTAATTGTATACTGGACTGTCGTGGTGCGTGTGCGAGCTCGTTCCAAAGTATCGTGAATCACGTAACAACGTTTTTGAATAGAAATGTAATAAACAAAATTTTCAAATTTTGCTCGTAAAAATGGTTAAGTGAACTGTAATGATGGGTTAATACTTGATTAACGTTGATTAATGACTAGGGAATTCTACAGGTTGCTACAAGCTTTGTCTATAATCCATTTGGACTTATATATATATATATATATATCAGCAAATTTGGTGGGAAACGAATGATAGGATATGAAGAACTTCATAAGTTTTCTGACGAAACCTTGATGAAAGTACAACTTGAGCTGCAAAAGACTCTTCAACATTTTGAAGCAGGTCAACAACATGGGTGGTTACAGGACATGAAATGGCGAACCAGAGATGCTTCTCAGGCCCGAAAATACATTAAGAGAATCGAGTGGTTGGTAAAGCATAGAGTCCAGTTGAGGAGGTTGGAAAGCTACGTTGGAGGAAGAGCCAAAGTTCCCGACATCCTCACATTTCATCGTCCAGAATGATGGTAGTTGTTGGTATTCATTTATTTAAACATTTCATAATACTTTAAGTCTGTAATAAGTAGTCTTTATAACTAGTTTAGGAGTAGTTTCTATAGATTAATATTGCTTGTGCACACATATTAGTGCACAACCCGTTCCTTGTAAAGAAAGGACCCGGAGGTACGCCTCAGTGCCTCAATCCTAATATAAGGAGCGAAGGCTTCCTACTTTTGAGTAGAATTAATCAAAAAGTACACCTCCTTCTTACTTTCATAATTCTGCTCAAAAGAACAAGTATTCCCTCTTATAATCAAAACCTCAAAAAGTTATTTCACTTATTGAGGGGGAGTATTTGAAAAATAATCTTTGTTCAAAACAAAAAAGTTCTTGTTGACTTCTTCCCGTAAACCTCAAAAAGCATATTTTAATCTAAGTTTTTCAAAAACAACATCAATATGCTATTTTTGAGGGGGGGGGAAACAAAAGTAATCAAAATATGGTAACATACATGTGGAATCTCGTATGAGCTCGACTCAGATTTAACCCATGAATTGATGAAACTCAAATGTTAGTAATCGAAAGGACTTGTCCTGGACGAGTAATAATTTCAAGCTAGTTTATCCAGTGATGCAAGCGTGTCTCGAATAGGACTTGTCTGAGTAGAGTGTAGCGTTTCGAGAAACTTTCCTTGAACATGACCAGGCCAGGTAATAATTTCAAGCTAGTCTAACTAGTGATGTAAGCGTGTCTTGAATCGATCTTGTTCACTGAAAGTGGATCAATTCAAAAAGTGCAAACTCCACACAACATGTGCAAATTTATTAAAATACTTATGAGCACATGTGAAGGGGGAGTATTTCAGAAAATGCAAAACTCTCAAAGTGTTAAGAGCAGAGGGTATGTTAACTTGGGAGGTGAGTGAAACTTTCAATTTTGTGCGTTAAACCGATGTTAACCACACCACCCCCTGCGTTAAAGCCACGTTAAAGCTTTAACGTGCGTTAAGGTGTTGTTTTTTTTATGAGTTAAGGTTTAACTCCCACACCGTGTGGTGTGTTAAGGTTTAACTCAGGTTTTTTTAGTTGAGTTATGATAAAAGTGGGGCCCAAAATGTTGAGTTAAGGTTGAGTTATGATAACGGGTGTTTTTTTTAGTTAAAGGTGAAAAGGCTAAAGCTGATGTGGCGCTGACGTGGCACTGGGTGAAAGGTTAACTCCGGGTTATGACACCCTCTGCTCTAATAAAATGTGTTTTATAATCATAAACACTTTGAGAGATTTTTCAAATGAATGGTTTATGGTAACATAGGATAGTCATGGAGTTATAAGGTGACTAAGGTTAGGAAATACGTCCTATGATCCGCCAGAATCGAAGGGATCTACCCATGGAAAATACCAATAGTTTTGTACTAGAAGTCCTTAGGTATGATTGAAAAAAAGAGTAAAGAATGAAAGGAGAAAGAAGGGGTTGAAGAATTAAAAGGAAAAGTTATGAAAAAGGGTGAAAAGAAATAGCCCTCCAAAAGATCAACCTTAGGGCAGAAACCGGGTTCAATTCATATGCTACTGGTTGTTACTAAGGTAACACCTGTATTGAAGACAATGACGTCATGGACCCAGTGACGCACTCCACTTAACCTTCTAAGCTACTCAAGTTCTCTTAAAAGGACTTGTTTCATTTCTCACAGAGAACCCTGCTTAATCTATCAACCTTTCACTCCGAAATGTGTTGATATTGAAAAGGAGGCAATCTGCTCCATGCCTATGACAACTTAAACCAAAACGCACTTAATCGAGTCTAGAGCCATGAGATTCAACAAAAGACCTCTTAGGAACACTTAATATTTCTTCACTGGTTGTTCAACATTAAGGACACCAGTTGTAAATAACAGAGTCCTATGCAGATCTTAACAATCTGCCAAGAACATTTATGAGAGAATTCACAATTGTGATTCTCAATGATTGAATGGAAATTCCTACCAGGGTCAACATCAAACAGCCCTGACAGCATGTCACTTCGGTAATCCCTTGTGGGTTACGCTTAGTGTTCGCAGTGGTTGCAAATGGTCTACAGTCGTGGAGTGATACTTCGGTATACTTCAGCGGCTCACCTGAATCGTTGATGCACTTTAGTGTATATGTGTAAGCCCTCTTGGGGGTATCCGGTTCAGGAACAGCCTTGGCAAGGATTAGAGAAAATTTTCACAATATGCTGTTAATGATCTCGACGTCCGAACCTGTAAGTGCTGGATACTTTCTGCTAACTTTTTTCATGCAGGTACTAATGGAGACTGGGAGTTACCTAACCACCATTATGACTCATCAACTCACAATCAAGATCCACATGCTCATACCAACATCATAAATGAAAGATAAAGATCAGCATATATGTCAAAGAAAGTTCTCTCCAAAGATCAAAGACAAAGTAAAGTTCAGAATGATTCTACATCAAAGTCAAAGAATCTACAAAGTTAATGGAAATGATCAAAGCAAAGAAATGAGAACTACACAAGTATGAAGATTCACAGTCAAAAGAAGTATGAGCATGTTGGAAAAGAAGTAAAGAAACCAGAGACAAAGACGTTGATGAAAATATGGCGAAACCATCACATGATCACAACAACAAGAACAAAGAACAAAGATACAATGAACTAAAGACGTCTCAAGCAAAGAATGTCAAAGATCAAGATAAGAGATAAAGACGTTAGACAACCTATGTTTTCAAATGACCAACCTTTAGGGGGAGATTGTTGGGATTACGTGTAAACATTATAAAGTGTCAGTCATTTAGTATATGTAATAGGTCGTATATTATATGGCTTGTATGTTAGTTACAAGGCCCGCTCATGAAGCAAGCCCATGAGCGGCCCATTACTTGTTACTAGGGCAACGCCTCCTTTTTTCCATGTAACTATAAATAGCCCTTCTCACTAGGATAAGTGTGTTGGTTCTTGGTTAATGAAACTTTTCTTATTACAAATACAAGTTCCTTCCATCACTCTCTCTCTCTTACTTTCTCTCTCTAGAAATATCTATTCATACCAAGTAACAATGGTAGATTAGGGAACCTACACTTGGCTTCTTGAGCTTACTTGTTCGAGCTCGCTTATCTAGAGCTCGTTTATTTGTTTTAAGCTTGTTAGTTATTTTAGATACTATATATGCATAAGGGGAAAAAACACTCGATTATTCAAACAACTTGTAAACAAAATTGCAGTCAACCTAAATTAAAAAAACTACAAGTAAAGAAATATAGAAACACAATGACTTTTAAACCAAAGTAAAACAATCCATACAAAATATAGCATGATTAGCATCCATTGTTGATAAACAAAAAATGTCATGTATCATATGAATCAAAAGATCCAGCAGACCCACAAAATACTATCTTGATCATATGAGACATTTGCACCAGATTCTTCTTGACTACAAGGCTAAGATACCACAAAAGAACCCATGAAAATTAATGGAACATATGCAGCAACCACCCAACAAGTTAAAATATAAAATTATTAGTGATTTCAGATGGTTCAATCATAAGTCATAAGATATACCCCTTCAGTTAGCTTCTTTTCACGGCTAGCAATAACACTTCCGTGGGTATATGGTCCTTCTACAAAAAACAAAATACATACTTTGAAACAATGAAATATCACATTATATATGTCCACAATAAAATAAGATCAAGTTTTTGAGGTGTACCATCACTTTCTTTTTAATTCCATAACTTTGTCTAATCCAATCCCCTCCACAAAGCAACATTTCTACTATGTTAGACTTGAACGCAGATCGATATGGATCAATAACTCTTCCACCAGCACTAAATGTTTCCTCATATGCAACTTTGAAAAAACAGGATACTTCAACTTGTGAACGTTCCACCACTTTGACAAAACAGGATACTACTGGTGAACGTTCCACCACTTTAACACCTTGAATTTCATCTCCCAATGTCCTTCAAGTAGACCTTCTTCCAAGTACATTTTAAGTTCAGATTTATTAGACTTCTCAACATCTACACCTTTATACAATTCCCCAAATACTTCCCATTCTGATCCAAGTGAGTCTTCATTCGACCTCGAGTTGGTGCTCCCTCCAAAAGATCCACGTTTATGACTTGCAGCTTCCCTAACCATTGCATCATGCATCTCCACATACTCTTTAAACATATGATCAAGTACCTTTGACACCAGATGGATATATTTTTCGATAGCAAAATGTAATGTACCACATTTTCATCCTAGGATCTAGCACTGCAACTATGGCCATAAGCAGGTGGCACTACCCCCCCCCCCACTCAGTACTTGTCGAACTTATCCTTCATTGCTTTTTCCATTTCATGAATAAATCCATTGTTGGATATTGCACTTTTATATATTATTTCTTTGACCTTGTACACCTCCATAAGGTATAGATTTGCAGTACGATAATCAGAGTCTGAGATAATATTTGTGCACACTTTAAAAACCTTTAAGACTTCACACATAACTTTCACATTATCCTAGGTAAGTGACAAAAATGTGGTTTATAGTCTGTATATTTAAGGAAACAAGTAATAGTTATTAAAGATACATCGTCGATACGTTAGAATAGTGAAAGACATTTGTTTTCCTATTAAACACATACCTTCGGAAAACATCTTTAAAGTTAAGAGCTAGAGACAACATATCATATGTTGAGTTCCATCTTGTTGGAACATCAAGCATTAACTTTCTATCATGTATCTCTAGTTGATGTGCAACATTCAAAAATATTTGACGCCTCGCCTCTGAATAATTAATATATTTTACAGCTTCACGAACTTCTTCCATGACAAGACTGATCTTTGAAAGACAATCTTTAACAAGGAGATTAAGGATATGCACACAACACCTAACATGAAATAACCTTCCATCACACGGAAGCTTTTTTACTCTAGAGAAATTAGTTTTCAAAGTTTTCACCACCTTGTCATTGTAAGAGGCATTCGACAGAGATGGAGAAGATCTTCCCTTCAATTTCCCACTTCTTTAAACATTTGTAAATGCCATATGCTACATCAAGTGCGGTACGAGGAGGAGGAACGTGCACGAAACTTAACACGTTTTTTTGCAATCTATTATGACAAGTATAATTAGAAGGTTAAGATATAACAAAATTATAGGAAAGACAAAGAAACTTAAAAAGTAATATTAATGAATCAATCAAACCTCCAATTCCAATCATTAAAATGCTAGTTATGACCATATACTCAATCTTCTAATGAGACGACCTCCAATAATCATTTGTTAAACTGATATTCGAGAAAACATTTGTAAGATCTTTCAATTTTTTCTTTTCATGCTCACACACCTTGAAGCAATCTGCCTTTGCTGTAGGCCTACTTATCCTCTCAAACAATGGATTAGCCGTCTTCATCATATAGACAAACATCTCATCTTCCACAGTACTAAACGGTTGCTCAGTAACCATTATCCAATTAGCTATTGCTTCCCTCATCTTATTAGCATCATACTTCGCATCAGGTGAAATAAATGGCAAAGGCTTATAAAGTCCTATATCTACATCAACAGGCTGGAAATTTAGCAATTGTTGAGTTCGAAGATTTTTTTTGCATTTCAAGCACCTATTCATGTGTCGATTCCATGTTGTTGTAGCTCCTGTTGAATTAAAAGCCAACCGTTTCTTGCAGTGAATGCACTCGATTTTTTTTGTGCCATCAAAAAGTGTCACTTGCTTAAAGTCCCCCCACACTTTCGAGGTCCTTTGACGCTTACGCTTTAGTTCAACTTCATCTTCGCCATTATGATTTCCAGTATCTCTTTCACTTGGATCTCTATTAGTATCGTTAGTCGTACCGGTCTCGTCAAGATTAAGGTACTCATGTTCATATTGTGATGATTGATCATCAACTCCTACTTGCAATGGATTTACTGGATTCGATGTGGAACCATACATTGGACTAACTGGATTTGTTACACCTTCGTGTTCCATTAGAATGTTTTTTGCGAACCAAAATGTACCTAAAACAAAGTGATGTGGTATAATTAGAGCCTAACTAATCAAATGAAAGCGCATATAAAGTTCATCATACAGTACTTGGATCATTATCAAAATAATATTGTTAAAGCAAAGAAGTAAATTTTAACATACAATCATTTTGAGCTGTTTCTCACATATACAAATTAGTTTCACGATAGCTATAACATTCATCACATACTTGAATGAAACAAACTACTAAGAGCATAGGGTGTGGTAACTCGAGTTAAACCTTAACGCAGTGCCTCTTCAGCGCCACATTAGCTTTAACATTTTAATCTTAATTTAAAAAAAATAAAAAATAAATAAATAATAAAAAAAAAAACACTCCTTATCGTAACTCAACCTTTTGGGCCCCACTTTTTTCTTCTTTTCCAATTATTTAAACAAAATACAAATTAAAACAAATTACATTTTTATTTAAACAAATAACTAAAAATAAATATGTTAATTACTAAAAAAAAAAAAAAAAAAAAAAAAAAAAAAAGACGCTAAACTTTATAAACCACAAGGACTAAACCGTAAATACAAAAAACCACAAGGACTAAAGGAAAAACACACAAAATGTGTCCTTCTTCTACCTCTCGACACACACAAACACACAGTATAAACACACACAAACACACACAACAATTGTTTCTTCCATTTTAAATAAGCAAGAGAAATAAATAAGAAAAAGAAATAACCCTTAACGCAGCATTAGCTGCTTAACGTGCCTCCTTCACTTGGCCCTTAACGTAGTCCACCGGTATGGTAACCTTGCCTTAACGCAGGCTGCGTTAAGGTTTAACTTGGGTATTGCGTGATCATACTGAATGCTCTAAGGAAATTTAGTAATACTCAACATTCTCGATGAGTAGATAGTATTATAAACATTTTTTAACTAAAATAAACGATTTTATGAACTAAATGATGATTCTAATATAGAATAATATAGTATAGAATATTAATAATTAAAAAAAAAAAGTTACATGTGGAATGATCTTAGGGACTGTTTCTTTATTTTAGGAATTAAGTGGCTCTAAAAGCAAGTGTGCCTCTTTCACTTGTTGGCTATAGTTGGGGAGGAGTGACTTTTCTTTGCCTTAGTGATAGAGATGATTTAACACAAATAAGTGGACCACAAAAAAAAAGAAACACTAATATATATATATATATATATATATATATATATATATATATATATATATATATATATATATATATATATAAATATATATATCTTGTGGACCCAATTCTTTCCCCATGTGACCTATTAAGTCAAAAGTAAACACCCCCTTAGTCAACAACAATGAAAATGAGAAAAAGTGAGTTGTTGTTGGTAGATGAAAAGATGAATATAAAATACCTAATATGATTGTGGCTTAAAGCCTTAAACTTATTTTAATAAACTATAAACATGTGGTTCTAGGAATATGAATAGACCCATTTAATTTTAAGGATACTCGAGCTAATATGGGACAAAAAGTTAATTTTTGGAACGCTCAGCTAAATACATAAATATACGTATTATATATGTGTACATACACACAATGTACTAGAGCTCGTTTAAGCTCGCGAACCTAAACGAGTTTTGTATATAAAGCTCGGGTTCGGGCTCGATTATTAAATGAGCTCTAATTTAGGCTCGAGCTCGGGCTCGAGCTCATTTAGGCTCGTCTCGTCCGAGCTTTTTACCGATCTGATCTCGAGTTTTCACGAGAGGTCCGGCTCGTTTCCACCCCTAGAAGAGAGTAATATAAATAAACAAAAATTAAGTAGCATCAATAAGCACTCAAACACTTGTTATAATATCTCCTAATGCCCAATAAGTGATGTTATGTGCAACTTTATTCCCCGGACGCTTAACAAAGGTCTAATGACAACACTCAAACGCATAAGTAAGGTCGACGATGTCCTTCCACATACTTGATATGTCTGTCAATACATAACGATTGATAAAAGACAAACGAGTGTGTCCATATTTCAATTCGAGTTGAATCCCTCTTATGGGTAGTTTTAATGACCCATTATATGGCTTTGGCTTCTTGTATAAGAGCTGCCAAACATTTTATATATGTGTTTAGATGCAGGTTTGTGTGAGCTTATGAGAGTTTGAGCTTTTAAAATAAGTTTTGATTGTCACATATGCTTATAGAAGCTTTTATAAGCTCTAAGCTTCTTTAAGTTAAAGCTAATGGAAATGAGTTTGTAGAATTTGGTAGAGCTTCTATTAGTTGAGTTACTTAAATACACTTCAAAATACTATGGATGAACACTAAAAAAACTTTTAATATACATGAGTTTACTCTCATGTAATTTTATAAAAATAAGATTTAGCTATAACTAAGTCGAAAAACATCTTTATAAAAACAAAAACTTCATATTTCAGCTTATAGTATCAGCTTTAGCTCTAGCTAAATTTGCTAGACACGCCCATAAAAACACACTTCCATCGACACCTGAATTGTCCCTAAACCACCGACATACCAAATGAGATACACGGATAATATGATTGACTGTCATCATAATAGTTTGACTAAAAAATGAAAAAAGACATACACACAAAACGACAACTAGATTTAAAACACACGAATAGATATACAAAAAAATAATAATAAAAGATACACACACATAAGCATATGCTATCGAATTTTGTCTCAAGTTATACACCATTATCGCTATCCACGGGTAATCAACTAGAATTTTTATTAATCGTCTTTAAATAATTTGGTGATTGATTATGATGGTGGTTATCTTTTGTTTTATAAAATGCTTACTATTGGTCTTTCTTAGAGATGAAAAAAATATTCTTTGGGTGTAAAAACTTTAAGTTTAATAAAACACAATTCAAGTGTAGTGATATTTGATTAGGCCCAAAACACTAATTTTCGGGTTTTTTTTTTTTTTTTTTTGTCCCATAATATTTATGTGATTATGCATTGTTTTTAATTACATTCTCAATTTATTTCTTTGCTTATTGATAAATCCAAGAAAGAGCTGATTCATGGAAGATACGTGGAAACGTGCATGAAAGCGATCAACATATGAAGAAAAAAGGCAAATTTTGGCTAGAAATGTGAAGTGGACGTCGTCTCCACTTTTGGCGACGATCCTATCTATACTTTGATGAGTTTCAAATAATTTAATGTTAATACGGGGTCAATATGCCGTCGCCAATCGATGATGGGTATTCCAGAACATCATATCATTTTGACGACTCGACCCATACATCGTCGCCACTTTGAAGACGGGTATCTAAGAGTTGGTATTTTTTTAAGACGTGAAAAAGGTTCCATGCCATCATTGACGAAGCAAACAATAAATGCAAGATTAGTTTCTAAGGTGTCCTTTTTTACCTTCCCTACACATAAATTGAACATTGTCCCCAATGTTCTAAAAGTACCAAAATCGTTAAAGGAAAAATTTTAAAGACATGACAGAAACTAGTACTTCCCTGGTTTGCACAGTATGATCGAAGAACGAAAGTACGATTAAATCCTCATCTAAGAAGATATGTTAGTCCATGTGATGTGCTTCTTGTCCAATATAACCTGTACATCTTAAGAAAAATACAACTATACCTCGCATAAAATCAGTGACATTTGGTGACTACGCGTATTTGGGCTTCGTGTTTCATCTTACCTGCTCGTATCATTTTGGACATAGAACAGCTTATGCGTGGCTTTCTATGGTGTCAAGTTGAAATGTGTTAAGGGGAAAGCTAAAGTCGCTTGGGCTTTGGTTTGTCTTCTAAAGGGTGAAGGTTGTTTGGGTATTCATAGTTTGGATTCTTTCAATGTTGATTTGGTGACTACATATTGGAGCCTTTTAACCTTAAAGGAATCTCTATGGGTTAAGTGGATTCATACGTATAAACTAATGGGTCGTCGAAACTTTTGGGATTTCCTAGTGCGTGGTAACATGAGTTAGGGATGGCATAAATTACTTCAAGTACGCCCTATTATTCATGAGTTCTTTTGGTAGAAATTGGGAGATGGCAAGACAATGTCTCTTTGGTTTGATAACTGGTGTTCGTTAAATACTTTGAGAAATACACTCTCAGTTAGTGATATAACTAGAAGTGGCTGTTTTATTTCTCACAAAGTGGTTGACTTGTGTCGTGATGGGGCTTGTCAATGGCCAAGTGAAGGGGTTGTCCGATTTCCATATTTATACACTATTGCAACGCCTATTCTTGTTCCTAATGCTCTGGATTTGCTTGTTTGGAACGATAGAAATGAGCATTTACACTGGTTTTCAGCAGGTGTGGTTTGGGATTCCATTCGAACTAGAGAGGTCGAGGTGCAGTGGGCTAAGGTTGCTTGGTTTACTTATTGTATTCCACGACATGCATTTTTTCTTTGGTTAGTTATCAAACGAAAGTTGAAGACCCATAAAGTATTGGAAAATGGGATGTAAGTGCTACGACTAACTTAAACCTGTTTCGATGCCCTTTATGTGAGTTGCAACCGGACTCGCATGGACATCTCTTTTTTTAATGTAGTTTTTTGTCCCATGTGTTGAATATGGTTCGTTCCTTGGCTGGTATGGAGTCATTAGCTCCCGTTTAAATTATATTCTTATTTGGCTTATTCCTAGTGTTAAATCTTGGTCGGTTAAAGGTGTTCTCCCCAAATGGGTATTTGCTGCCTCGGTTTACTTTATTTGGCAATAACAGAATTTTTGTTTATTTCAAAAGAAGAAGAGGTCCAAAGAACAGGTTTGTGAAGTTATATTATCCACGGTCCACCTTAAACTTCTTTCATTTCTCTATAAGAAGTCAAATAATGTTGAAGTTCTAGTCGAGAAATGGAATTTACCCAAATTACTTGTTCGTAATGAAGAAAAATGAAAGATATCAAGTTTGTAAATGGTACAAGATGGGAGTTCCACTTAAGAGTTGTACTCTTTTTTCCTTTTCCAAGGTTTTTCCCACTGGGTTTTTCTTGGGAAGGTTTTTTTAAGGAGTCAGTCTCATTTGGTATCTCACTCCCCTGTTTTGTTGCTGCTGTTTTGGTTTAGAGATCCTGTATTGATGCATGGAATCTCCGGGATGTTTTACCATGGTGCGGTTTGTATGTCTTTAGTTGTTTGGATTATGGTTAAATAGTCTGTAGCTAGAGTTGTTTGTGTTTATGACATGCCATAAACATCTATTATTTCGTAGTTTTCAAGCTTTTGATTGAGGTTAATGTGGTACTTCTGCTACATTTCATTTGACTTAACATTTCTTGTGAGTAATATATTTTATCGAGGTAACTAGGGATGATGTTAGGAATACGTCTAAATGTCATAAAGTGTTGGTCATTTATATTATGTAACAGGTTGCTAGTTAAATAGGCTTGTATGTTAGTTTAAGTCCATGGCTCATGAAGCAAGCCTATGGGCCTTGATTAAACGTGTAAGATCATTCTAGAAAGGGTGTTTCCCTAGCTTGCACACCTATATAAACACTTTTAAACCTCATTTGAGGTTGTTGGTTATTTTATGCAAATTACATTTTCATTATTCATTAGCATATCAAGTTCCTTCCACTCTCTCTCCCTTACTTTCTCTCACTAGAATAGCTTGTGTTATGTCAATATGGTGACCTAACAAGTGTATCAATCGCCAAAAGATAGTTTTGTTTGTGTGTTTGTAGTGTGCGATTCTTATTTCATCAATATCTCTCGGATTTGGTTTTAGTTTCTTATCTCAACTTCGATTCTAGCACTTAATCTGTGCTACTTGGAAAGTATCAAAAATTTGGTAGTGTTTAGGGTCCTAGTTAATAGTAGATAACATATTAATTCTTAGTTTATAATCGATTTAGTTAAGGTCTCAAGTTTATACGTTTTATCGAACTTCGTCAAATTTTACTAAAAACGTTAAAGCTTGCAACTTTATTGTTATGTAAGTGTTTTTAAAGGTTTTTGATCGGAAGAAATCATTTGAAAGTTTGTCTTTGGTCGTAAAAATCGTTTTCCAAAAAACTGTCCTATTATCGCATTTGAAACAAGGGTTTATCGCACTTGATTTCAAGGGTTTATCGTAGTTGGAATTAAGGGTTTATCGCACTTGTCATCTAGGGTTTATCGCACTTGTCATCTAGGGTTTATCGCAGTTGGACTCAAGGGTTTATCGCACTTCAACAAAGGAACGTGTTCTTCACGATTAAAGGTTTACTCAGTACTTCCCTTGCTTGGATAAGCCTGTGGAACACTTCGAATAAGGTAAAATCTTCTAGCTTGGACAAGTTAGATTGATACTATAGAATTTGCAAACTATTATCACAGTTGCACCTTCTTATCGCACTTGCAGTGTGTTATCGCATTTGCTTTTCGTTATCGCATTTGTTGTCTAACTTGCAAGTCAACCTTATCGAACTTGGACTGGTCAACTTTATCAAAATTCAACAAAGTCAAACCTATTGACCTTAAGACACAGTCAAACCTATCGAACTTTCAAACTGTGAACAATGTTATCGCACTTGCCCAGTGAACAGTGTTATCGAACTTGCCCAGTGAACAGTGTTATCGAATTTGGACTCTGAACAGTACTTATCTAATTTACATAACAACCAAAACCAAATCTCATCTACTACAACACACTTCTCAATTATCTACAAGATCCATCACTACACAAGTTAACAATCATGTCTCAACCACCATATCTTTTTTACCCATAACAATACCCTCAACAACAACAACAACAATAGCCTCAGCAATATCCTCCACAACAACAATACCTCCCACAACAACTTCGTCAGCAACCATTTCCTACACAACAATTCCCACAGCAACAACATTGGTTTGCTCAGATGTGTGAAGCAGTCTCTAGTCAACAATCTATTCATGAAGCCGGTTCAGATACTCAACCTCTAATGCTTACACCAGGAAACTATGTGCAATGGGCAAACAGATTTCTAAGGTACATGAAACTAAAGAAACCTCATGGAAAATATCTTAAGCAAGTGATACTAGAAGGACCTTTTCAGATGTCAACTGAAACTGTTCCGGAAGATCTCACTACTGTTGCCCCAAGACCAGAAACTGTTACCGTAGTTACCATAAGCCAGTTAACTCCATATCAACTACTTCACCTTGAAGCAGATGAAATTGTTATGCAACATATCCTTCTGGGAATCCCAAACCCAATCTACAAAAGTGTTGATTCTCAGACAACGGCTAGAGCCATGTGGGAAGATGTGCATTTCTTGATGAAAGGCACTGAACTTAAAAAAGTTGACATGGAGTCAAAAATGTATCATAACTTTGATGTGTTCACCATTGAACCTAGGGAATCACTCGAATCATACTATCATCGCTTCATAAATGTTGTCAATGATTTGGAAAGAAACATGATTCATCTGCCTACTATTCCTATTAACACAAAGTTTCTGAATTCCTTAGGACCCGACTGGCACAAATATGTGACTTTTGTTTGTCAAGTCAAGGATCTACATGGTGTGAAGTATGGATTGCTATACGATTATCTGAAACATCATCAGACTTAGGTCATGAAAGACAGAGCTGCACGTGGCACACATGGTTTTCCACCACTACCAATTACTGATCTAATGGAACTCATGGCACATGCATACCCTGCTCCTTATCCCAAGTCAAAACATGATTTTAATCAACAACAGTGCAACTTTTCTTATGCTACACCAACACCTAGTCATCAACTTGTTCCCTATGATCACTCGGACAACATGTACTATGTACAAACAAATGATGAACCAGACGATGCATTTGACAGCTTAAATCAAGGAATGTCGTTGTTAGCAAAGGCTTTCTCCAAATTCTCTACTCAGTCAAACAATCTTCTTCGAACCTCATCTAATCCAAGGAATCAAGCAATTGTACAAGGTGGTAGAGTTGAAATTCAGAACAAAACCAGTGGCTGTCGCATGATAACTAGTGGTTATGGAAGAAATTCAGGAAATGGTCAAGCAACTTTAGGGATTGTGACTAATGTAGGGAATTCTCAAAGTAAGTTTGAAACTGTAGACATAGGGAACTCAAAGACTACGGGCTCTACTATTCGTTGCTATAACTGCAAGAAGCAAGGACATCTAGCTAATGTTTGTCCCGAACCAAGAACCAGGGGAGCAGACTACTACAAACAAGTCATGCTTTTGGCATACAAGGATGAAGCAGGAGGAAATCTCAACGACACTCAGCAAGGATTCATGGCAGACACTCTATCAGATGATGTATATGAATACTTGGAAGCTAGTGCAGCAATTGTCTTGATGGCCAACATGCAGGAACACCACATCAGTGAAACAGAGAATTGACCGGTGTATAACACATACGGTCTATCTCAGGTACCTGATCCTGACATATACCTCATTAACGATATTGTATCTGTATCTGCACTTGACGAGCAGCAATCTGTTCAACCTAACTCATTATCAAATCTTCATGAAGATGATCAAATTAATCATGTGGTTACATTTGATGATCCAAGTGACGATGTAAACAATGATTATGTTGAACCGACTGAAGCTTTGCATGGTCCAGATTCAGATTTCATTAATAATCTAGTGCAAACAACACAAGCTCAAGCTGCTAAATGCAATGAAATAAATCAAAACCTAAAAGCTGAGATTACCTCATTAACTGCTAAACTTGAGAGCAGTAGAAAACGTATCGCTAATTTTGAAACAAAAACTAAACGTGAAGAGAGTTTTGAAGCTGTGTTTCAAAAGTCATACATAAGAGAACAAGACTTACAACATCAAATGCATGCAATCATTGTTTCGAACAATGAATTGGTTTCAAAACTTGAAAATGAAAACTCTGAACTAAGACAACAAGTTAAAAAACTTAACGCTGAACTTTCAAAAAGTAAATCAGAGTTTTCAAAATGTCAAACAAACTTTTCTGAATTCAAAAAGGAAACCAAGAAACGCAGTGATAACCATATTTCTGAAATCATTCGTTTGGAAAAGAGACTAAAAGATTTTGGAACGGTCATATATAAAATTGGTCAGTCAGTTACCCAAATTGAAATAACAACTCTTCGACCAAGTCCTGATGACACTAAAAGTTTTGCTCTTGGTGATAAATGATAAATCGTTTGTAAGCTCAGATTGATTAGATCTTATCTAGGGATAACAATAACAAAGATAAACATGATGCACAGCGGAATAAGTAAAACATAATTGTTATTGATACAAGGTTTCTTTTTCATCATCTCTAACAACTACAATTACAAACACGATAAGCCCCAATACTACGTGATCAAGTGTAGTACGTGTTACACATCTTGTAACAGGGATCGATGATCCTTGAGGCTGAACAAAACACTAAACCCTAGGCCTCTACTTTAGAGGACTCACGCCTAGGAGACACACACACACGTTTCCTGTGTTTCACATCTTGACACACATAAACTAACGCCCCCTATGTCTCTTTATATAATAGAGACATTGGGGTTACAAAGGATAACTACAATAAAATCTTCCTAACATATAAAAGATCTTCTGTAATCTTCATCTTTTTGTAGAATTCTCCTTTGTCTTTTAAGTCCTTCATCTTTCATATGTTTTGTCTTTATCAACTCAAATATAATTCTCAACAATCTTCCCCTAGTTGATAATGACAAAACCAAATAAGCACGAACTTCCCCTAAAGCTAATATATATGAAAGAAACAGACTTCCCCTTAATCCATGCTATACCACCAAGGATCTTCAAGTTGCAAAGCTTCAATGTATTACTTCTTCCCCTTTTTGTCACAATCTACTAGGAGACTCTAAGTAAATACAACTTTGATCTTCACAACCACGAACCACTATCATACTTCCAATCCAGTCTTCCAATGTCTCGAATTACCCACCATTAAGAACACCAAAAAGCTTACTATAAATGAACTCAAGACAAAAGAAACCTAAACCAGTAGTAATAATAACAACTAGCAGTTGTAAAAACCTTCACCTCGATGTAGCATATAAATGGTTAAACATTTTAACATTAAGCTTCCCCTGAAACCCATATGTTAACCATTTCTTGATTCTTCAAATCTGTAAGCTCGATGTAATGATCACGAATGAAGAAAACTAAGTATTACGAACTTGATGCTGAAGTAGAACAATCCCAAACTTATGTCTTATGTCTTGCACTATCCACATGACTTTGAACTTATATTAACACCATATAAGTAGACCGTAATCTCTTGACAAAATCCTCATCTTCAATGAGACACTGAGCACTACAATATAACTCCTTTAAGTGATAGCAAAGACCTATTGCTAGATTTGACAAGTCTTCGTCACAACATTAACGCACGAACAAGTTATCTTCTGCTAGAAAGATATAATAAGAACACGCACTTGTGAAACTCCACTTCAACTTCAAATAGGTGATAAACAATCTTCCTCGTAATCAATTAGAACAAATAAAATGAGCCTTTATTATCTGTTAAAATCCAAAAACCAAACGCCAAACATCTTCTGTTTGTCCAAGAACCATATGAACAAACCAATAATCAAACCAGTGTATGTGTTGGAATTAATCTGTTCCAAAATCAAAATCCAAAAATATAAACTGCCTTTGTTGTCCAAGATCCACCATACATGTATTGTTCGATATATGTCAACCCTGACAGTACTAATAATCCCTTCTACCCGATATCGAACAAAACTAGCAGTAACTTTATAATATTGTTTGCCTTATTTTCAACCAGCAGTACTAAAATATATCGAGCAGTATTAACTTGTAAGAACAAATAGTACTAGCTAATTCGTAGCAGTACTAATCATCACATACCTACTAACAGTATAAACATTGGAACTCGAGCAATATTAATATTAAAGAACAGTACTAATACCTTCCCCTTGAACGATCAGTATTAACAAACGAAGGACAACAGTACAAACTTCCAACAGAAATTACTAATCTCCTTTGATTCTCCTTAGGCAGTAGTAACATGCCATCGAACTTAAACAGCTCAATCCTTGAGTCGAGTTCAAACAACACAAACAATCGAATTTGTTCCAAATATTTCCATAGCAATCCAAAAGCATTCACGTCTATGCCAGTAGTACCAATACAAGTACCACTTTTAAATCAAGCAGTATAAACTTCATTCGAGCCCAAGCAGTAACAACATTCATTAAATCCAATGCTAGCAGTATAAACATGTAAATCCAAGCAGTATTAACTGTAGTCATAAAACTAACAGTAGAAAACCGCTTAATGCTAGCAGTACTATTGAAACAACCTAGCAGTACTAAGTGTATTCGAGCAGTACTAAGTATCTTTTGAGCCCAAAACTAGCAGTACCAAAAAAAATATCATGTGGCAGTATTAACTTGAATCCAAGCATGAATATACCTGTGAACATCAACCTTTTGCAGTACCTTAGCGATCACAAACTCACAATCAACAAACCTACTTGCATCATACCAGCAGCAACGATTGACACAGTATTCATCAAACATCGCTACATTAATACTAAGATCATACCAAAACCCTAAATTAGGTTTTTATAGTATCGCCTAGCTGCTATCATCATAAATATGTACGCACTCAACCACGATCTACTGCTATATCTTTTATCAAGTACTCATGTTACACTATATAAACCATTAAGGATACATTTTTTTTAAGTATAAAGACGACACTCTTTAGTCTTTAGTGACACTATTTAGTGTCACTAACTTGTTTAAAGATCCATGATCGCTAATGTAAACCCAATAAACCACGTATAGTAGCAACATACCACCAATATCGATCAATATTAGGGTTATCAAATAAACCCTATCCGACTTTCATATAGAAACCCTAAAAATCAAAAAACTTGAACTTCTCTGCAGCAGTTTTCAAAAATTAATACCTGACGATTAAGAGCTCAGAGTAAAGATCACTCTGCTCAAATTGTACCTTGATATGCAAAGAACCTTCAACAAAAATTTCAGCCCGATCCAACGGTTAACGAATGAGCTATCGCCTTTTGAAAATAGCTCTGCAGAAAGTTGCGAAAATTGAAACCAAAATTGATTTTCTTCGTCTTTCTTCGACTAAAAACCTTGTGAATCCCTAGATCACGAGCTCCCCAAGCTCTGATACCACCTGATAAATTGTTTGTAAGCTCAGATTGATTAGATCTTATCTAGGGATAACAATAACAAAGATAAACATGATGCACAACGGAATAAGTAAAACATCATTGTTATTGATACAAGGTTTCTTCGTCATCATCTCTAACAACTACAATTACAAACACTATAAGCCCCAATACTACGTGATCAAGTGTAGTACGTGTTACACATCTTGTAACAGGGATCAATGATCCTTGAGGCTAAACAAAACACTAAACCCTAGGCGTCTACTTTAGATGACTCGCGCCTAGGAGACACACACACACATTTCCTATGTTTTACATCTTGAAACACATAAACTAACGCCCCCTATGTCTCTTTATATAATAGAGACATTAGGGTTAGAAAGGATAACTACAATAAAATCTTCCTAACATATAAAAGATCTTCTGTAATATTCATCTTTTTGTAGAATTCTTCTTTGTCTTTTAAGTCCTTCATCTTTCATATGTTTTGTCTTTATCAACTCAAATATAATTCCCAACAAATATTTTTGAAATTCGAGTTACAGTATGTCATTTAACTGCAAGTCACTTTAAAGTCCTTGTTTTGAAATATTTTTGAGGTGATGTACCCAGACTTTCTTTTAAAAGATTTCACGTTGAAGTGCGAGTCATACACTGTTATATGTGTATAAGTCATAAAAAGAAGGAAAAAAATAGAAGAAAATAAAAAATGAAGATATTTTTAATTGATTTTTTTTTTTTTTTTGAGAATTTTGATTTTTTGTATTTTTGTCATTTTCTATTGTTTTTTTGTATTTTTTTCAAAGTTTTATATTTTTGTATTTTGTTTTTATGGGTTTTTCAAATTTTTTTCAAAAAATATTTATAGATAAAGCGAAGTCTCTTTGTTTTTGAAAATCTTAAGATGATTCGAGAAGGCTCCTCTAACTTTTCTGGAGTTAGGCTTAGCATTCCAATTCGATGAACTAAATACTTAAACCTTTCTTTTGGAAGGACTTTAGTAAATAGATCCGCAAGTTGGTATTCAGTCCTCACGAAATATAATTCAACTATACCTTGTTCTACATGCTCCTTGATGAAATGGTAACGAACGTTGATGTGTTTTGTACGTGAGTGAAGTACAGAATTGCATGAGATGGCGATGGCGCTCTTCGAATCACAATACATAGGTATTTTGTTGAAGTTGAAGTCATAATCTCTGAGCTGTGTGCGCATCCAAAGTACTTGAGCACAACATGCCGATAGAGATACATACTCAACTTCTGCAGTGGAAAGTGCAGTACAGTCTTGTTTCTTTAAAGACCAGCTTACTAGTTTTTCTCCCAAAAATTTAACTCCCCGGGACGTACTTTTTGATGTGTCTCTACAGCCTGCATGGTCAGCATCTGAAAAGGCCATGAGATCAAATCCAGATCCTTTTGGATACCATATACCCATGTCGATGGACATACGAAGGTATCGAAAGATTCTTTTTACCTCTTTGAGGTGATTCTCTATATGCTTTGCCTGAAATCGCGCTAATAAACATACAGCAATATAAATGTTGGGTCGACTGGCTGTTAGATACATGAGAGAACCAATCATGCTCCGATATAAATTCGGATCAACTGGTTTCCCGTGTAAATTATAATCCAGTTTCGTTGTAGTAGCCATTGGATTACTAGTAGGATCACATTTGTCCATTCCATGTTTCTTAAGGATTTCTAAGGTATATTTTTGTTGATTTAGAAAGATACATGTTGGGGTTTGATGAATTTGAAGTCCAAGAAAATATTTTAGTTCCCCCATCATTGACATCTCAAATCTGCTCTTCATTAGATTTGAAAATTCTTTTGAAAGTTTTGAATTAGTGGAGCCAAAAATGATGTCATCCACATAAATTTGAACGATCAAGATGTCATTGTGGTATTTTCGTGTAAAAAGTGTTAGATCAACAATACCTGTTGTGAAGTTGTTCTGAAGTAGAAATGAAGATAGTTCATCATACCATGCTCGTGGAGCTTGTTTTAGACTGTAGATTGCCTTCTTTAGCTTGTAGACTTAGTCTAGATGTTCCATATCAACAAAGCCTTCGGGTTGACTCACGTAAACTTCTTCCTTAATAGTGACATTTAAGAACGCTGTCTTGATATCCATTTGATATACCGTGATGTTCTTGTGAGCTGCGTAGGCCGGGAATATCCGAACCACTTCTAGTCTTGCCACTGGCGCGTATGATTCTTCAAAATCTATCCCTTCTTCTTGAGAATATCCTTTAGCCACTAGACGAGCTTTGTTGCGAATTACAGTCATTTCTTTGTCTCTTTTGTTCTTCCATAACCACTTGAGACTGATAACCGGTTTGTTGATCGGTCGTTCAACTTTTTCCTAAGAGTCATGTATTTCGTATTGTAGAAGTTCTTCCTGCATCGCTTCTATCCAGCAATCATTCGCCATTGCTTCACAAATGTTCTTTGGTTCTTCATCCATGCATATAGCAAGCGCAAAGATACAAAGTTCTGGATCTGTTGCTAGTCTGCTTCTCGTCATTACTGGCTGTTGTAAATCGCCGAGCACTTGGTGGATTGGATGATCTCTTGTCCATTTAAGTTCTGAAGGATACCGTTGAGTTACCAAATCCGTACTGTTAGCCCTTGAAGATGATTCTGCAGATCCCGTTGCTTGATTAGCAAATGGATTGTTGAATTCTTCTATCTCTTCATTGTTATGGACAGGTGTTTGTTCATCTTGAGATTGTTGGTTCTACTCTTGTTCAACATTTTGTGGTAGAATGATTTCAATGACTGGCATTTGGTTAGTTGATGTAGATGAGTTTGTTGTAGTTGGTGCTTCTTCTTCGACGGTTTTTGGTGCATCTTGTGGTTGTGATTGTCAATTTTGTTGAGTAGGGTCAGCGAAACGATGTCTTGATGCATTTGTCGAATTTCCACCTTGATATTCATCAAACATTAACTCAAAGATGTTTTCCAGTTCTTGATCTTTAGGCTTATCACAATTTGTTGTTTGAGCTTCTTTAGGTACGAGTCCTGAACTGATGTATCCAGAAGTCTTAGTGTTAAGCTTGGGTCCTAATCTGTTGTAATTAGAAGCCATCGAGTTAAGCACGGGTTCTAGAGCGAGTCTCACAGAAGCCATCTGTGAAATTTCATCAAATTTCACGTTCATTGTCTCCATTATTCTTCGTGTTCTTCGATTGTAGATTCTGAATGCCCGTGAGTTTTCTGCATAGCCAATGAAGATTCCAATATCACCTTTAGGTTTCAGTTTGCCCAAATCTTCTCTGTCATTTGTTGGATAGCACAAGGCGCCAAACACGTGAAGATATGAGATATCAGGCTTTCTGTTGTTGATAAGTTCATAGGGTGTTTTGTTGAAACGAGTATGGATCAAAGATCTGTTTTGAGTAACGCACGCAGTTGCAACAGCATCAGCCCATAAAAATAATGGCGCACTAGAATAGATCAACATCGTACAAGCGGCTTCGACAAGAGTACGATTTCTTCATTCAACGACTCCATTTTTTTGTGGTGTACATACGACTAAAGTTTGATGAGTAATGCCGACTTCTTCAAAGTATTTCCGTAGATCTTGATTAGTGAATTCTATGCCATTATCCGTTTTAACGATCCTGACTGGAGCTTGTAGAAGGACTTGTATACGCTTCAAGAAGGTGATGATGATGCATGGTGTTTCATCCTTGGATCTCAGAAATTTTACCTAAGTATATCTAGAATAGTCATCGACGATTACTAGAATGTACTTCTTCCCGTTTAAACTTTCAATCCTCATTGGACCACATAGATCCATATGAAACATATGTAACCGTTGTTCCGAAATAGGTATGGTTTTAGGTTTGTATGATACCTTTTTACTCTTTCCTAACTCACATGAGGGGCATAAATGATCTCTTGTGTATTTGAACTTTGGAAGACCATCGACAACATTGTCTTTTGCAAGTTTGTTGAGTGTGTCGAAGTTGAGGTGAGACAAACGTCTGTGCCATAACCATGATTGAGTTTCGAATGCTCTTGTCATGAGACAAATTGGTGAAGTGGAGGACATTTGGGAAATATTGATTGCATACAAGTTGGTGCCGCGATCGCCTTTGAGTAGGTCATCGCCTTCCAAATTCCGAATAAAGCACGTATTTCTCCTAAATGCGACTTCCAAATCTGCATCACAAAACTGTCCAACAGAGAATAGGTTATGTCCCAAACCTTCGACATAATAGACACGTGTTATCAAGTAGTTTCCAAATTAAAGATCTCCATAACCAAGGATAGCTGCTACATGATCATTTCCAAATCGTACAGTGCCCATGAATTTCCACACGAAATTGATCAACAGCCTCAAATTTTCGGTCATGTGCTTCGAGCAACCCGAGTCGACAATCCAAACACATATCTCGATAACCTGTAGAAAACAGAAGATTTTGTATGTGGAAACCTTTTGGATTTAGGTCTTTTTTTATTAGTGTTGAAAGATTCATAACAGTCAAAGAATTGTTCTGGGGGTTCAATCCTAATGTTAATTTTCTTTCCTCTACGCTTCAGTACAGTGAACTTTTTACCAGTTGGTCTCCAGCTTAGGCAACTACTAGTTGATAAGGCACTAGATGGTGATCTAGGTCGAGCAACTAGATGTCTTATTTGTTTAGCACGCGTTCCTGTAGGAACATCTTTCTGTTTTGTCTTAACATTCGACGGGGTAGGCACACATTCATCATTAGCATGAGTACGATTGACAGAATATCCCGATGAATTATGTCTTTTGGTATAAAGCGGTAAATTCCTATGGTGAGTTTCTACTTCTTCTATGTTATGCATGCGGCTATTCTTAGAAACATGTAAGACTCTATTGGTCCTTAGATTGTGTCTAGGCTGAGGTCTGCTGCTCTTAGATGTGCTTTCTAGATCTGTAGAAGTTAAGGTAGACTCATTAGAATTCACTTTTGTTGAGTAAGACTTATTATCAGTTTTCCTAGGCACTTTGGGGTTCTTAAGTAAACTCATGTCATTTGTTCCATATTGTTTAGATGTGGAATGAGACGTAATGTTTGTACTAATCCTATAAAGGCCATGTGCTAAAACTTTTGGAGTCTTATCAATTGCTTCATTTGCATTTGAATGTGTACTTTGGTAAGGATTGTAGACTGACATGAGTCGTGAAAGCATTTGGTTCATTGACTTTTGGAGGAAACATCGAAATAGACATTTTTGGTTTTGCAACGGGTTTTAAAGCTTGTTGTTTCTCCTTAGTCAAAGTTTTGTCATATTTAGTGTCCACACCCTTCTGTTTTAGATTTTCTAATTGTTCTTTCAAAACACTGATTTGCTCATTCAAGTCCTTTTGAGTACGCTCATAGGACATTTTATCATATTTGCATTCCTCCTTTTTATGATCAAGTTGTCTAGAGTAGGACATTTCGTTTTCAAGTTTTATAAGAGCATTTTCATATTTTGCAACAATGTCAGAAGTTTAAGAATGGATTTTCTCATGATCTTCAATAGAATAAGTTTGCAAGATGATAGACATTATATCTGTGGTCATAGCTGCTTCTAGAAGAGAGTCATTTAAATTTTCCAACTCAGTGATGTTTTCAAGAGTCTCATTAGTAGTTTTCACTAAAGATTTGTGTTCCTGAATGAAATCTATAGTTTCTTTGAAAAGTTCTTTTTCAAAATGAATTACTCTCGCATAGATGTTATTCAATGGAGTAGCAATATCTGTATCGAAAATCTTTTTCATTTCATTGTGAAAACTCGAGTTCCAAGTGTTTATTGTAAGGCTTGTTTTTTATTCAACAGTCCTTTGAAGTTGCTCAATTCTCGTTTTGACATCATCAAGAAATCCTTTTGCAACACTTGTATGAAAAGTATTGTTAGAGGAAATTTGTTCAAATTTTGAAAGATGTTTTGAGACAACTATTGGTTTTGAAACTTGTTTTCGAACACTTGGTTTTTTGAAAACACTTGTTGAATTCTATTTTTTGTGGAACAAAAGTAATTCCCGAAATCTCATTGAGTTTTTTATAATCTATGGGTTTTATTTATGGGGTCTTTTGTTTCATTTTTGATCTACTCTCCTTTGCAAGTTCTAACATTTCATCTGAGTTCGTAACACAAATGGGTTCATGTTCCTCATACAAAGCATTTCCATTATACAGAACATTTTGAGCTTTCTGAGCTTTCTTGAGATTCCAAAGGTTTTCACAACCAAGAGCCATTTTTTGAGCAGTGTGCAAAATTGGATCTTTGCTTTTCATAATCATATTGATTGTTTGCTAAGAGTGTCCCGTTTTAATAAGCAAATTTTCCAATTGTAGAATTTTATCATTCTTCTCAAGTATCTCATCAAGAAGATCGTTTTCGCGTTTGGAAAAATCAGCTTTCAACTTTTTCTTTTCTTCTTCAAGATTAGAACAGGTTGTTTGGTGTTTAGAAACTTGGTTTTTCAAAACAGAGATTTCTTCATTCAAAGATTTAATCTTTTTGTTTAAATTGACATCTAGAGTGTCAAACTTAATTTGAAGTTGTTTTTCTCTTAACACGGAGTTTTGATAACCGGTTTCCAATTCTGTCACTCTTTGTTTGCTAAAATCAAAGACTTTTCATTTTCCTTGTATCTCTCAAGCTCAGTAGTTAACTTGACATTCGCGTCTGTAACCTAGCGATTGTGCAATTTAACTTTCTCAATTTCTAAACTACATGTTTGAAGTAATGATTCAAAGTAAGCACGAGTTTGCTCATCATTCACTAAATTCTGGGTTTCTGAGACTCCATTCGAATCCATATCTGGAGTACTAGAGCTAATATTGCTATCAATCTCCTCCTCAACATATGAGTTGATAACGGATTCTGTAGTCACAGAATACGATGTCTCATGAGTATACATATCATATATATCATTATCATAACATGTGGTATAGTTACGTACCTCTGAAAGTCAACCTGAGTCATAGATGGGAGGTGTGATTGCCTCATTGTCATAAGATGAAACTTGAAGGTTTGCCATGAAGATGCAGTTTGCATTAACTTCTTCTGTATCTTCTTCACAGTCAGCTAGCGCCAAATAATCATGTTCTTCAGCAGTGAGTTGTATCCCCGCTTCTTCTTTTTGAGCCAATAGCAAAGCTTCCTAGAAGTATCTAGCATCCTTTCTGATTGTTCCAACATTGTAATTCCTAGCATAATGTTTGATACCCTTATAGTTATAACATAGAATCTGATTTCCCTGATTAGCATTTCCCATATTCCCAACTACGTGAGCTGCAACATTACCATTCTGATTTCCCATATTCTGATTCCTCTGATTCCCAACAAACTGACCCGCATTTTGCCTTGGATTACCCATCTGCATACCCTGAGCATATCCTTGTTGATTACCATTAACTGTAACCAAGTGTCCTTCTTGACCCATGTTCATACTCGGTTGTGCAATTTTCCTGTTACGAGTATTTGATGATATCCTTTGGTTGTTGTTAGTTGGCTTGTTTTAGCGAACGTTGAATGCTTTGGATAGCATGGCAAAAGCTTCTGTCAAGGCCTTTGTGCCTTCATCACAATCAAGAGTTGTGTTGTCTACAACTTAGTAATGTTGTATCGGTTGTTGTGGAATTTGGTTTTGAGGAAGTGTTTGTTGCATGAAGTTGTTATTGGAAGACGAAGGTTGATGTGTGTTATAAGTAGGTATGGGTGTTGGTGTATTAGCAATCAATGCTAGTGGATCGTGATTCTTCAACATCTTCTCTTTCTTTACTTCATCTGCTTCAGCTTGGTTTTGCTTTAAGAAATCATAGAGTTGATCAAAGTTCACAACATGCAAGTCCTTGATTTGATTAACTATAGTGACATATCGTCCCCATTCTTCTTGAAGGTTGTTAAGGAACTTGATGTTGCTAACTATCACTAAAGGAGTCAACTTGTTTCTTGTAAGCTCGTTCATAAGAGTACAGCAGCGATCATAGTAAGATTCAATGGTCTCTCCCGGTGTAGATTTGAATTTCTGAAACTCAGTCAACAACTTATTCTCCATATCCTGCTTAACAATTTCAGTTCCATGACATAATCTTCGAACTCTTTCCCACATTGCATTAGCACTTTCACAGATATCTACCGTAGCAAATATCCCTCGTGACAATCCTAGCTGGATTAAGTTGTAGCAATCTGTCAAATTCCCCAGTTATCTGTGAACGTTAATCAAGTATTAATCACCATTACTGTTCAGTTAACCATTTTTATGGGCAAAATTTGAAAATTTTGTTTATTACAAACACATTGATACGTAAATTATAAACACAATGGAACGAGCTCACACGCGGACCACAACGAATCAAACACACTCATAATACACCAAACGGATCCTTATATTAATACTCGGCCCAATTTCTGGCCTGGTACTATTCACCAGCCCAACGCAATTCATTTAAGTTTTAATATTTCATATACTTCACTCGGTTCAACTCACCCTCACTTGGCTATGATTTCTCTCGAATTCGACACACAAGATATGATACTTTTTGCATCCCTCGAATCCTCACACACCAAATAAACAGGATGTCGACTCTCACTCCCTCATTCGAATGTTTGAACACAAAACGAGACCCAAAGCTTATCACCTTTGAGACTGGCATAAATTCACACAACTCACACCATATTAATTCAAATCGATCCAAACTAATTTTTCCCTAGCTCTCTTATTTATTTCCAGTCGAATATGACTTCCTAACATTGTTTCTCACCTTCTCACTCAATATCACACGTTGGAGTTTGTTTTGGACCCTTTGAAAACATGTCGACATATACACAATGTACACAACTAGACATATACCAACTCCTACACACAAGCCCTTCTAAAAGTCCTAGAACTCAAGTGCAAATCTCCTAAATTTCACCAAATTCTCTGCCATATTCTGATCAAGCAACTTGGGTGCTTATTATACAATATATTTCGACACATATACATGCATATTTCATTCCTAGATAACTCCCATTTACACCTAGGTTTCTATCTCATTTTTTACCAAGTATACTCTCTATTCGAGCCTCTCAAAGACCAGAAGCATTTCTCCATTTCATTCGAGCCCCATTGCAAATCATTCGAGTCCCATTCGAATGTTTGGTGATACTTCTAGCAAGTTAAGGGTTTTCCATCCGATTTCTAGTCCGTTTTAACGTGTAACACCCCACCATTTGGTTTTGTAAGTCCCTTAAACACATTTTCCATTCATTCTTCTGGTTTATATCATTTCATGCATCCTATATATTTTATTTCGTACGTATATAACTTTCCATGCATTTTTTCGAGTTCTAATATTCATTTTATGCAAAACATGATTGCCTCCTATTGATGGAAGGCTAGAAAATCATGCTACACCATCACACGACACATACATCTTCATTTATTTACTTATCAAGCATCATTTTTAATTCATGTTGCATCGTATATAATATATCACACATAATAAGTCATTTTTATATTTTGTACAACTCACCTTTGTCGAATAGAAATGGCTCAATAAAATCCAAACCATATACATAACATATCATTTTTATTACTCACCTTGATTCTCAAGCTCACCTAATAAGTTGTTGTTATAAGTTTTCATTGATAAGCTCATATAAGCCCTTTTTAAACCCTAAAGCTAATCGCTACTCGGACTGTTTTAATATACTCATTTTATTCGGTTGGGCTTTAAAGCCCAATAAGCTATTATTAAGCACTTGGAGTAAGCTACGGGTATAAGCCTTTTGAATATGTTTTTAAGACCTAAAAATAAGCCCAAAGAAAAGCCCACTTTGTCTTAAAACCCTTTGGATCGAAAAACTTTAATGGGCTTTTGTTTTCAAACGTTAAAGCCCATTAAGCTTAAAAAAAAGCACTTTGGCTAATAAGCAGTTTATATAGACTTAAATAAGCTTTATAAAGTTACTAAAACTCTCGGAATTCTTTTCACATTATTTTTGCGATTTTTGGACTAAGTTTGCAAAATATTTCACTATTCGGGTTAAAAATGTAAAGTTTATATAATTAAGTTGCAAACTGTAAATTTAGTAACCTGATGAAGCGAAAAGTGTACCGCTTTTAAGGGGTCATTTAAGCCCTAAATCGTATTTATTTGATCAAATATTGCCCTAAATCGTTCCTTTTGTCATTTTAGGTACTTTTGAGAAGAAATCTGGAAAAGGAGGCATTTTGGACGTTTTTGGAGCATAAAAGTGAAGAAAACGACCAAGTCTCAAAATTGTGCTGGAAATTACCTTTGACGGCGTCAGGATTATCCCTGGACGGCGTCATGGCTTGGCAAGAAAAGGTGGATGTGAAAATTACTCATGATAAGCCAGGGAAATTTGCATGGGAATTCTGACGGCGTCACCCTTTAATCTGATCAAGGTCGTCACGGCTTAATTTAAAGAGGGACGGCGTCACGACTAAATCTGACGGCGTCAAGCCTTGATAAGCCAGAACGGATTTTGGAGAGCTAAAGAGGGACGGCGTCAAGAAGGTCATCCGGGAACCCTAAAAGCGGCGAGGTGACGGCGTCACACTCCATAACGTGACGCCGTCAGATCTGAAAGTCTATATATAGTTTTGCAATTTTTTGTCATTAGTGTGGAACTTATTGAGGAACTTTGTGTGTGAAAACCTAAGACGCATTTGGCAGCTTTTTTCAAGGCTTTTTGCCTTGAGATCTTCCATGTTACATTGAAGATAAGTTATCAATTAATCATTCAATATGTCTATGTGTTGTTTGATTCTATCTTGTTCTTGTCTTTTGTTTAACATGCTAGGCTAGATTTATCTTGTGTTTGCTTAGATCTAATGAAACCTAGCTATTGATTATTGGTTATTAGTGTGTTGTTAGTTGTATTGGATGATTGTTCATCTATGTTAGGCTTAAGAAAACTGGCTAACTTCCTATTCGGTAACTTGCTTGAACGTCTTAAGAAACATGAACCAATGCGTACTAAAGGTTTTTATGGTTGTATTTAATGCACAAGCGAATTCTAGTGATCCCATGTTAGGAGCTTCCTAGCCGGCTCGACATAGGAGTGAAGTAGGAGCTTGTAGAGTTGGGGAAGTACGTACGCCACCCCACAAATGGTATTAAGGAATACACCCGTCATCCACGCAACTAATACACACTAATCAACCGGTAAAAGATAGTTAGGGAGTAAGGAAATCTAAGTAAACACATTTCTCTCTACATAAGTTTTACCACCTTTTCATTTTCAGTTATTTTATTTTATTTGCATTCGTAGTTATTTGGGTTAGTTGACTAGCAACTAATTCCCCCACTCTTTCAAACCCGAGATTTTACTTGCTTTCATAAAATTATAAAAACATAAAAAAGAATCTTCTCTCACCCTTAGACCTATTAGAGTAGTTTTTCATACCTAACGAACACTATTCCCTGTGGAGAACGATCAATCCCCCGTACTTACCACTACACTATATACATCGGTCAGGTACACTGCCTGGTGGGGTTGTAAGCCTCTTGAGATCCCTCGAGAGGTAAAACCTGTTGTAAAGTTGCAAGACCACGCATCAAGTTTTTGGCGCGCTGCTTCGGGGAATAGTTATTGTTTAGGTTGAATTTTTATTTTATAGGTCTACTCATTAGATTCCCTTCTAGTGAGATTTTTATTTTCTTTTTCTAGGTTTTCTTTAGTCTATCTTTTTTCTTCGTTTCTTTGTTCGTAACCATTACCATTAGACATCATGGAAGATGGTAATATCCTTGATCCCAACATCCCACCACCACAACAACCACCACCACCTCCTAGAGCCCGTACTTTAGGAGAATACTCCCGTCCTAGCCACCATGGCTATCGAAACACCATTAAGCTCACTCAAGGAGCCAATGTCACTCCCTTGCGATCCGACACCATCCGGTTGGTGCAAAGCGGATGCGCATTCCATGGACTTCGTTCTGAAGATCCTAATCAACATCTCAAGGACTTTCTCAAAATCGTTGATTCTATAGACCTTGATGTTGCCACTCGAGAGACGACCCGACTGCGTCTCTTTCAATTCTCTCTGCGGGACCAAGCTAGTCAATGGCTAGAGCGTCAACCCGCAGGATCCATCACCTCTTGGGATGAGCTCACCACTCGTTTCCTTGCTCAGTTTTTCCCACCGGGAAGAACTACCAAGCTAAGGAATGATATCTTGATGTTCCAACAACGTCAAGGCGAAACCCTCTACGAGGCATGGACTCGATTCAAGGACTTACTCCAAAAAGTCCCTCATCATGGCATAGAACTGTGGCTCCAAGTCCAAATCTTCTATGACCATATTAATCTCTACACGAGGCAAACCATTGACCAATCGGCCGGTGGTAAGCTACGTGATCTAAGTGCGGAACAATCATGGGCTCTCCTAGAGGATCTTGCTCTTTATGAAAACGAAATTTGGAGTGATCCCCGTGATTTGAATAAAACGGTCAAGGCAATATCTTTGCCTTCGAACAATTCAAGCACTTCCGACCGTAGGATCATAGAACTTGAAGACCAAGTCAAGTTTCTCATGAAATCCTACGAGGCTCCTAAACCTTCAAGCCAAGTGAACAAAATCACTTCTTCATGTGAATTATGTAGTGGTCCCCACGACACTCGTGATTGCATGGAACTCCCCGAACAAGCTTTTGTGGACTACGCATCCTCGCGTACCGACGGAGCGGGAGACAAGTGGTACACTTTCAAAACCGAGCCAAACCACTACGGTGATTCGTACAACCCCTCATGGAAAAATCACCCGAACCTTAGGTGGAAACAAAGCCAAAACGCACAACAGACCAATTCTTCTAACCCACCTAATCGTTTCCAATCAAGCGGTTCCAACTCGAACCGTACTTTCAACAACAATCCTTCCAACAATGGTAGTACCAATAACTTTGAAGGATTGATGTCCCAATTTATGGCATCTCAAAAAGCTCGTTTAGCCAAGTTTGAAGCCGATTTCAAACAAAAACAAAGCGAGATGACCAATAAGATTGACACTTTGTTGAAAGCCCTCAATGACCGAGAAATGGGAGCACTCCCTAGCAACACGGTCAAGAACCCGAAACTAAACGTCAACGCCATTTCATCGGTTACGTCTCCTAGTTCTTGTCCACAATATTATTCGGTCAATTCCATGAGCTCGTGTTTCAAACAAACCTATGTCATAGTTGAAACACCTCCCACTCAAAACCTTGACGAAGAATTCAAGGAGCTCCACCTTGAAAGTCCGGTTATTGATGTGTTGGATGAGAAGAAGCTCAAGTTAGGCGAAAAAGGGACCGCCTTCGTTCAAAATAAGCTACCTAAGAAGTTAGATGATCCGGGCTTATTTGTTCTACCTTGCAAGATCGGTAATTCGGAGGCTTATGACACATTAGCCAATCTTGGATCAAGCCTTAACCTACTTCCGTTACCTCTTTACACCTCTCTAAAACTAGGAAAACTTGAAGAAACCGAGGTGATAATAGGCTTAGCGGATGGGAGTGTTGCTTACCCGGTTGGAGTAGTTAAGGACGTTTTAGTACACATTGGAAAACTAACCATTTTAGCCGATTTCCACGTCCTTGATATGGTTAGCGACCCTACATGCCCCTTGTTAATAGGTAGAGGATTTTTGGCGACCGCTAGTGCTATGATTGATTGTAAGGAATCTAAGATAGCGGTAGGAGAAGGTGATACTTGGTCAGTCTATGATGTTAAGAAACATGCCTATGATACTAGTGAGGAACCAACACCCCATTGGTTAGAATTAAATAGGAGACCATCTAGATATGGACCTTGGATCGATAGAGACTTCATAGGACCCCAACGCCCATTTTACCTAGAAGAGGACTTTGTGAACCGAACACATACGGTAGAGCAACTCTTAGCTAGGGACACCGAATTGGATCCATTTGAAGACCCTCTAGTTTTTAGGAAGATGATTGATTTCCTAGGAGTTTTGCCAATTAACCTAGGAATGAATAAGTGGACTCGTGAGGAAGATGATCATAAATGGGATTGGGACAAACCACCCAAAGATGGAGATGGGTCATGGCATATTAAGATGACATTGTATGACCCGGATGGAGAGAAGTTTGAAAAGATATATCGTACTAAGCGGACCAATAGGAAACTTCAAACCAAGCTTAACCCTAAAGACGTCCTCGATGACGAGCTTACTTACATAGGGTAGCGTGACTTTGAGTCTAGCTACAAGACTCGTTAATAAAGAAAAGCGCTTCTTGGGAGGCAACCCAAGTTTTATTTGCTTTGTGTGTTTATTTATTTGTTTGTTTGATTTTATTTGTTTCCGTATGTGTGTTTAAGTTTTATTATTATTGATTCATGTTAAAAACTAATTTGTGAAAATGCTTTATCTTGTTTTTAACTTCGTCTTAACTACATATAAAGGTATTTTGCAAAAGTTAAGTGTAAGGGAAATCTAAATCGGTTTATTAGAACACAAATGAACATGAATCGTAATAATAATAAATTAACATACATATTAGTATTTGTTTGAGTCAAATGCTTGTATCGAGTCATAATGATGTTTTGCAGGATTTCCAGGAAGTAAGGTATAGGTTTTTCCAAAAATTTTTCCGGAAACGTAACATGAGAATTCTGTCAGATCATTTCTGACGGCGTCAGGAGTTATAACCTGACGGCGTCAGGTTTAATTTTCTGAAAATTTTTGAAAGTTTTGTTTTCATAAAAAGTTTTTATTAAATCTATAACTTATAATCTCCAGGAATCTGCAAAATTATCATTCCACAAGCATTATATCCTTATATATAGATTTTATCCCGCCGATGTTATGCAGGTTTTCATGTTTGTTTTCTCAGGTTTAACAGGTTATTTTGGACAAGGAAATGTATGTGGAATCAAGCTTTTGGCGATGCATTAGTCATGAAGCTTTTACATTCTCTTTGGAAGAAGATCTAACCGTGTTACTTCATTATCCACCGAACGAATCAGGGGAGTATTTGATTTCATTCTTTTACCTTTATGCTTTTACATCTCGTTATTTGAACATTGGGGACAATGTTCATCTTAAGTGTAAGGGGGGGTAAAAGTACGATTAGAGAATGCTATTACGCTTGATTTTTGTTTGTTTAATAATAGATGTGTAATAAAACTGAGAGAAATACCTGTTAGGGCAATTTTAGTGCCAAATTTAAAATTTTTTACAACATTTAGGAGTGAAACTTTGATCTTAATGAGCGTCTCACGGATAGGAGTTATATGACTAGCACAAAAACCGTACCACTAAAAAATTTTCCACCCCAAATATGTGAGGTTCGCCCCTAGAATTTGTAGGAAAAGCATTTATGCTATGATGTGTGTACCGGTAGCACTTAGATTCTAGAACTTGCGTTAGGACCATTCCGAGGCCACAAGTGAGACTACATTTGTGTAGTTAGATTTACTACATGATAAGAGGCATTAGGATTAACCCATTGTTTTACACCTGTATTTTTGTTATAATTACGTTGGCTACATTGGTCAAGTAATTCTCCCACACCCTTTGCGTTGTACTCATTTTTAGTACACGATACCCCTAGTACACCCCTCAGAGCCTATCTTTTCGTTTCGACCTTTAAGCATTTTACTTAAAGGAAGAATTTGTTTACACCCCACTTAAATGTACACCCAAATCGCCTTAGCCTACCTTGTATGCACTCATTTTTAGTGCATTATTGTTACAACATTTGTTTAAACCCAAGTTAATTATCTAATTGATTACATGGTTGCTAAGTCGAGTCATATCCTTGTACATATTGTTTTGGGACGATTGGACTCATGGGTAAAGTACTAGTGTAATGGAGTAATGGGGAAGAACATCATTTATTACCCCCATATGTGCTAAATATTTTAAAAGTACTCCAAGTGTTTTAATTATCTTAATTCGAGTCATTAGATTAGTTAATTGTAAAGTTATGTAAAAGTTCAAGTGTAAGGGGAATGCAACGCCCCTATGATGTAATATTTTGGATGGTAGGGCGAAATTGTATGCAAAAAAAAAAAAAAAAAAAAAAAAAAAAAAAAAAAAAAAAAAAAAAAAAAAAAAATCAAGAAAAATACAAAAAAAATGAGAAAAAGAAAAGTAGAAAAAACATACGGACTACCATCCCGTTTCATTTTATGTTTATTTTATGTTTTTGTTATTTTGCTTTTAGCTTAAGATTGAGTCGAGTCTTTGCTTAGCAACATTGTATAGTACATGTAATTGATCAAGATCTTTAACTCGCCACCAGTAAAATATCCTTTATCCAACAAAACCGTGTTTTCCTTTTCCCTACACCTAACGTTATAACCCATGTAAAAGCCCTCTTTGATAGTTTATCTTAGGTGCTTACGCCTAGTGGAGGAGGTTTTTGATCCTTTCCCAAGCCTATGGTAATCTATTTGCTATGACAGGTAGTGAGAGATATTATCCGTTTTCATTTATGAGATTTATTTTGATGACACTTGAGAGATGTGAGTATCTAAACACTACTTGTGAGGTGCTAGTTTGTAATCTCCGTGCTTATTATGATTAAAGTGGAACGATTATTTGTTGTAATTACTTTTATGTTAACATTAAATGACCCCTAACTTATATTTTGATTAGAATAAAAGTGCATTTGCTTGAGGACAAGCAAATCTCAAGTGTAAGGGTATTTGATGAAGCGAAAAGTGTACCGCTTTTAAGGGGTCATTTAAGCCCTAAATCGTATTTATTTGATCAAATATTGCCCTAAATCGTTCCTTTTGTCATTTTAGGTACTTTTGAGAAGAAATCTGGAAAAGGAGGCATTTTGGACGTTTTTGGAGCATAAAAGTGAAGAAAATGACCAAGTCTCAAAATTGTGCTGGAAATTACCTTTGACGGCGTCAGGATTATCCTGGACGGCGTCATGGCTTGGCAAGAAAAGGTGGATGTGAAAATTACTCATGATAAGCCAGGGAAATTTGCATGGGAATTCTGACGGCGTCACCCTTTAATCTGATCAAGGTCGTCACGGCTTAATTTAAAGAGGGACGGCGTCACGACTAAATCTGACGGCGTCAAGCCTTGATAAGCCAGAACGGATTTTGGAGAGCTAAAGAGGGACGGCGTCAAGAAGGTCATCCGGGAACCCTAAAAGCGGCGAGGTGACGGCGTCACACTCCATAACGTGACGCCGTCAGATCTGAAAGTCTATATATAGTTTTGCAATTTTTTGTCATTAGTGTGGAACTTATTGAGGAACTTTGTGTGTGAAAACCCTAAGACGCATTTGGCAGCTTTTTCAAGGCTTTTTGCCTTGAGATCTTCCATGTTACATTGAAGATAAGTTATCAATTAATCATTCAATATGTCTATGTGTTGTTTGATTCTATCTTGTTCTTGTCTTTTGTTTAACATGCTAGGCTAGATTTATCTTGTGTTTGCTTAGATCTAATGAAACCTAGCTATTGATTATTGGTTATTAGTGTGTTGTTAGTTGTATTGGATGATTGTTCATCTATGTTAGGCTTAAGAAAACTGGCTAACTTCCTATTCGGTAACTTGCTTGAACGTCTTAAGAAACATGAACCAATGCGTACTAAAGGTTTTTATGGTTGTATTTAATGCACAAGCGAATTCTAGTGATCCCATGTTAGGAGCTTCCTAGCCGGCTCGACATAGGAGTGAAGTAGGAGCTTGTAGAGTTGGGGAAGTACGTACGCCACCCCACAAATGGTATTAAGGAATACACCCGTCATCCACGCAACTAATACACACTAATCAACCGGTAAAAGATAGTTAGGGAGTAAGGAAATCTAAGTAAACACATTTCTCTCTACATAAGTTTTACCACCTTTTCATTTTCAGTTATTTTATTTTATTTGCATTCGTAGTTATTTGGGTTAGTTGACTAGCAACTAATTACGCCCACTCTTTCAAACCCGAGATTTTACTTGCTTTCATAAAATTATAAAAACATAAAAAAGAATCTTCTCTCACCCTTAGACCTATTAGAGTAGTTTTTCATACCTAACGAACACTATTCCCTGTGGAGAATGATCAATCCCCCGTACTTACCACTACACTATACTACATCGGTCAGGTACACTGCCTGGTGGGGTTGTAAGCCTCTTGAGATCCCTCGAGAGGTAAAACCTGTTGTAAGGTTGCAAGACCACGCATCATAACCTAAGGGTAGAATATGAACAAACAGTAAACAGAAGGTTTAATATGTCATTTTGGAAACTTTTGGACTAAAAATGTAAAATATAACTAACTAAGGACTAACGATGCAAAACTAACTCCGTTAGGGTAAAAAGTGTAAAATTTGTATAAGTACAAGGACCAAACTGTAACTTTATACCATTTTCAATTTTATTTCATATTTTACACTTTTCAACACAATCACGTGCATTTCTACGATTCGTTCAACATATTTAATACAGTAACGTTTATATTTATATATAACGGATTTTAACGAATAACTTAACGTTTCGTTCAAACCCCTTTCGAGGAAACGATATTTGTTGATTAAATGACCTAAAAACAAGATAATATTATATATAATATTATTTTTGAACTTTAAGCATTTTAAGTATATCACACACTCACATCACCAATCAAATAGTTATCCGTTACTCATTTCCACAATCACTGTTCGTATTAAGTCAAATTCTCAGACTTCACTATTATTCAGGTCGTGTGTTGGAGCCGTTCCCATAATTCACTTGATTTCACATTTCACCTTGCCAGTTACACACAAGGTGAGTCATAGCACCATTTTTACTCATTTTATCACTTTACACTCCATGGGGGAGATTCATGCTACAAATAGAACGCAAGTATTTTTATGTATGCTACACCTGATTGATATTGCCTAAGTTACCACTATTTCCACAAGCCCCTTATATCATGAATCATTAATCACTTGCGAGTGAACGCGAATATAGTGAATAGATCTATTGGAGGCTGACTGCCTATTCCGCTAATGCCTGACGGAAAGCCTTAGTTGCTAGTCGGATTAGTCGCAATGCATTATATTTGAAGTAAATAGGAAGATGGCAATCTCCTATTACCCGAGGGCCATAACTCACATCATTAATTTGGTGTGTTCCCCACCGAATCCCGGTACTCTGTTAACGTTTGCGTGTCATGAGACTTAGGGCAATATATACAACTGCAATATCACTATTTCAAATGATTGTATTTCACATGCAACCCTACACTTGTGTTCAAACTGATTACTATTACAAACTCTATGATTTCACTCAACAATTTTGTTGACTTTTAGCATGTTTATCTCAGGTAACTAGCGGAGCAGACAAGGCACAGAGCGGGCAATAAACTTATAGTTTTTATGGTGTTAAAATAAATTATGTCGTTCATTTCAAACTACTATCTCCTTTCATGGGATTTCACAACTCTGATATTTCACTTTTGTAACTGAATTATTGTTTGAATGACAAGTACTTTCAAAACGCCTCTTTTGAGCCGTTTTCTATGATTATGACTATGATCCTCCCCGTAATACCCCGAATAGTCTTCCGCTGTTAACTCAAAATTTAGGGGGTGTTACAGATTGGCATCAGAGACATGGTTATAGAGAACCAAATGTTTTCAAACATTAGACTATAACTACACTTTCAAAATGAGTGATTTTACACCATACCACCTTACGCCCTCCGTGCCTGCATATCACCGTGCTCAATATATTACCTATTAAGACTATTTTACACTAATCTTCACACACTTGATTATTTCACCTTTAGTTTCACACCCTTGATGTTATTGATTACTTACATTTACTATTTACGGGTTATTACAGTACCATGTCTACAGACTCACACCTTAGCACCTCATCATCGGACATGGAGTCCGAGAGCACCTTATCATCTATCACCTCACCCTTAGTTCCAAGTACTTCGACTACTACAGTGTCGAACACCACCTCAGACAAAATGGAGCCCTTTGAGGAGGGTGAAGTTGTCGCTACACCACCCATGTCACCTATTGCAATAGGTAACCCAGACTCCCCATTATCAGAAGACCCGTATGTTCTAGCTAGACAGGCACATATCTCACCACCACACCAGGAGAGCCGTCTGTTTTCTCCCGCTTACACCCCACTTACTAATGACCAGTACATGCAGAGTCGGCAATGGTTGCCTGCAGAAGATTCTGACACACCTTTACCTACTCCACCACCCCCACCTGCCCTGGTAGCCCGGCGCAGAAAAGTCAGGATTTTAGCACCCTATGAGCCCGAACCATTTATGACACCATTTCGGAGCCATCCCAATGGCCCTATCAAGAAGCATACACCTCGCAAGAGGGTACGCCTACACCCAGTGCCGATTATACCACCATTTCCATCATACTCCCCCACTTCACCCCTAGATATGATCGGGATTACACCCCTATCATCACCTGAGTATCAGTATGCATCACCACCACTACGACCCGACCACCTATTCAACCAACTCACCCAAACTTACCCGGTTGCACCCCACCAACGGGAGCCGACTCCAGAGGAGGATCTACCCTCTCAGAGCCGAGCCCGCATAGCAGGTCCCAGTCATCCATCTTCATCATCATTACTCTTCCCACCTGGTTTCACTCCTCCAGCCCGAGTCTTCAAGACTGGAGAGAGCTCCAGAGCAGCAGTTGCCCACACACCTACCCCATCCACCATCATGAAGCGTCTGGAGCGTCATGAGGAGTAGATTGATGCACTCCGGAGCATCGTTGACAGAGCACCACTCAAGTTTGACGTCACCCTACGTGGCCTCATATCCAATATGATGGATCTTCAGGACGGTCTGACTAGGATACAGTCATAGATGTTCGAGACACGCTCCCACATGATAGTCCTACAAAGAGAGGGACATAGACAGGTAGAGGAAGCTCTACAAGCACGCCACAGAGCCGATACATTAGAGAACCTCGTGGAAGACATGCAAGTCCAGCATCAGACTGACATACAGAGGCTTTTGGATCATATTTCAGAACTCATAGGACCCATGGATGAGACTTCCAGCAGTTAGACATAGTTTACATCTGTATAGTTTTGAGGCATCTTAGCCTGCCGCATGTGGCATTAATAAAGGATCTTGTATCGTTTTGTTATGAAACACAACTGATCAAGTTATTAATATATGTGTTGGTTATGATATACTATATATTGATGTCGATTTATGTTACTGTGGTTGTTCATGTGTATTGTGATTATATTCAGACATATCGTGATGTTACTTGTGATTGTTATGATTCCTTGAATATTACAACTGGAATGAAATTACAAACATATAATAAAGAAAATTTCAGAATAAACTTGATGAATGAAGAGAAAGTTGCTGAACTTCATCTTTTGTAGATGATGAATCACTTTGTTCCTTAGCAATCCTATACCAAGAATTGATCACTTACTTACGATAGAACCCAAACATGTCATGATTTTTGTGATTCTCAATTGGTTGTGAATTTCACATTGTGACAATATTGTTAGGAATTGTTTGCAATTACCCTATTACTCAAATTGTTCTAATATGATCATTATGTGAATTCTAAATCTGTGTTTTCTTGTGGCATTAATAGAACTATGGCTCGCACAAGAAAGGAAACTACCACTCCCGCAACAGCAATGACTCCTGCAGCTGTTCAGAAACTAGTAGCTGATGGCATTGCTGCGGCTCTTGAAACTCAAGCAGCTACTATAGCCCGCTCAAGTAGCAACAACAGGGCAACAGCTGAAAGCGAGGTATCTGCGTCTCGTAAGTGTACTTATAAAGACTTCATGGGTTGCAAGCCAACTTACTTCAAAGGTTCAGAAGGAGTGACCGAACTAGCTCAGGGGTTTGAGCGTACAGAGACGGTATTCATGAGAAGCAGCTGTCCAGATAACAGCAAGGTCACCTTTGCTACGGGGACTCTTCTGGAAGATGCGTTATCATGGTGGAATGCTACCGCCCAAACCATGGGTATAGAGGAAGCATATCAAATTTCCTGGGCTGAACTGAAAACAAAAATGCTGAAGAAATACTGCCCGCGTACAGAAATTAGGAAACTGGAGGAGGAATTCTACCAGTTGGTTGTAAAAGGGAATGGTCTAAGAACCTACAACAGAAGGTTCCAAGAACTGCCAGTACTGTGTCCAACTATGGTGCTGGATATTGAAAATACATTGGAAAGGTATGTCGAGGGACTGCCGCCAAGCATCGAGGGAGATGTCACCTCGTCAAAACCAGCAACTCTAGAGGAAGCTATCGCACTAGCTCAACGATTATTGGAACGGGTAATCAAACGGAGTTCTACCTCCGCAAACAATGATCACAAGCGAAGTCTAGATAATCGTGAAAACACCACTCACAACAACAACAATAGGAACCCCAACAACAACAACTATAACAACAACAGGAACCCTAACAACAACAACAACAACAACCGTAACCAAAACTACCAACATAATTGCAACAACCACCACCACCAATAGAATCGCAGACAGGAAGCTGCTAGAGCTTATGTTGCTGCACCCACAGAAGAAAAAGTTTATACCGGAACACAACCCCCGTGCAACCGATGTAAACTACATCACACTGGGCCTTGCCGTGCAATGTGCGGCAATTGCCGAAAAGTGGGTCATAAAACTATTGACTACAGAGCCACGGGTGCAAATACACAGCCGATAGCAGTAGTAGCGAGAAAGGGCATTACAAGAGCAACTGCCCAAAGAATCTGAACAATGTTGCTCGTGAGAGAGCATATGTGCTCGGTGACGAAAACGCACCACAGGACCCCGGCGTCGTCACAGGTACATTTTTACTAAACCAACAAAGTGCTAAAATATTATTTGATTCTGGAGCTGATAAGAGCTTTGTGTCTACCTCATTTGCTTCACTGCTTAACATTACCCCAGTAGAACTAGACACTACGTACGAAATTAAAATAGCTAACGGAAACCTCATTGGCACCAACACAATGATCCAAGGTTGCACCCTAACACTTCTAAACAATTCTTTTCCCATTGATCTCATGCCTATTCAACTTGGTAGCTTTGACGTCGTTATTGGAATGGATTGGTTATCCAAGCACCACGCCAGAATCATTTGTGACGAGAAGGTCGTCCAAATTTCAATCAATGGTGAAACTCTTATCATTCGTGGCGATCACAGTAAAACCCAACTCAATATCATCTCGTATATCAAGACGATGAAGTACGTGTTTTTGGTTCAGGTGACGGAGAATGAATCAGAAGAGAAACAACTCGAAGAAGTGCCAGTAGTCAAAGATTTTTCTGAAGTATTTCCGGAAGATTTGCCAGGTATTCCACCAGTTCGGCAAGTAGAATTTTAAATCGATTTAGTGCTTGGAGCAGCACCAGTTGCAAAAACACCCTATCGCTTGGCACCCTCTGAAATGAAAGAATTGTCTAAGCAGTTGAAAGAGCTGTCAGATAAAGGATTCATCCGACCAAGTTCATCACCTTGGGGAGCTCCGGTCTTATTTGTCAAGAAGAAATACGGAACGTTCCGAATGTGTATTGATTATAGGGAGTTGAACAAACTCACCGTGAAGAATCTATATCCATTGCCCAGGATCGATGATTTGTTTGACCAGTTGCAAGGATCGAGTGTCTACTCGAAAATTGATCTGAGATCGGGATATCATTAGCTAAGGGTTAGGGAAGAAGACATTCCAAAAACAGCCTTCAGAACGCTGTACGGGCATTATAAATTTCAAGTAATGCCATTTGGTCTCACCAATGCACCCGCAGTGTTCATGGATTTAATGAACCGAGTATGCAAACTTTACTTGGACAAATTCGTGATCGTGTTCATCGATGACATCTTAATCTACTCACGCAGCAAGGAAGAACATGCTGAACACTTGAGAACCATTTTAGAGTTGCTCAAGGAAGAAAAGTTGTACGCTAAATTCTCCAAATGTGATTTTTGGATTCCAACGGTACAATTTCTTGGCCATATCATCAATAGTCAAGGTATCCACGTAGACCCTGCCAAGATTGAGGCAGTTAAAGGTTGGGCATCTCCTACAACCCCAACGGAGATTCGTCAATTTTTAGGTCTTGCTGGTTACTACAGAAGGATCATAGAAGATTTTTCAAAGATTGCAAAGCCCTTGACAGAACTCACCCAGAAGAACAAGAAGTATATCTAGGAAGAAAAACAAGAGTCAGCTTTCCAACTCTTAAAGCAAAAACTCTGTGAAGCACCCATCTTAGCACTACCTAAAGGAAGTGAAGACTTCGTGGTGTATTGTGATGCATCCCATCACGGTTTAGGTGCAGTGCTAATGGAAAGAAGCAAAGTAATAGCTTATGCTTCTAGACAGCTCAAGAATAACGAAGAAAACTACACCACTCATGATCTGGAGTTAGGAGCAGTAGTCTTTGCTCTTAAGATATGGAGACATTACTTGTACGGTACCAAGTACACGGTTTTCACCGATCACAAGAGTCTTCAACACATACTGGATCCAAAGGAGCTGAACATGAGACAGCGCTGATGGTTAGAATTGCTCAACGATTACGATTGTGAAATTCGCTATCACCCTGGTAAAGCGAATGTTGTGGTTGATGCCTTGAGCAGAAAAGAAAGAATCAAACCTCTCAGAGTCCGATCTCTGGGAATGACCATTTGTTCACCACTTCCATCACAAATTCTTATATCCCAATCAGAAGCTCTCAAGGAAGAGAACAGACCCCATGAGAAAGTTTATGGCATGCCAGAAAATGAAAACGGTTTCGTGAAAAGATCTGACGGAATGCTGTGTTTCAAAGAAAGAAATTGGGTTCCTCTCTACGGAGGTATCCGTGACCTCATCATGCTTGAATCCCACAAATCCAGGTACTCTATTCACCCAGGTTCTGACAAAATGTATCAGGATCTCAATGAAAGCCGACATCGCTGAGTATATTGGGAAATGTTTGACTTGTTCAAGAGTCAAGGCGGAAAGTCAAAAGTCATCGGGAATACTTGTACAACCTGAACTACCAGTATGGAAATGGGAAAGAATCACAATGGATTTCATCACTAAATTACCCAAGACGTCAACTGGATTGGACACCATCTGGGTCATCATTGATCGTCTCACCAAGTCCGCTCATTTCCTACCAATCAAGGAAACTGACGAGATGAGCACTCTCACTCAGTTGTATCTCAAGGAAATAGTGACTCGACATGGAGTTCCAATCTCCATTATCTCAGATAGAGATAGCCGATTTACCTCAAGATTTTGGCAAACTCTACAAAAAGCTCTCGGTACACGTTTAGATATGAGCACCACTTATCACCCTCAGACTGATGGGCAGAGTGAAAGAACAATACAAACCTTAGAAGACATGCTCCGGGCATGTGTAATAGACTTCGGAAAAGGTTGGGATAAACACTTGCCATTGGCTGAATTTTCCTACAACAACAGTTACCATGCCAGCATCAAGGCAGCACCATTTGAAGCACTTAATGGTCGAAAGTGCAGATCGCCTGTTTGTTGGGCAGAAGTTGGTGACGTACAACTCACAGGACCAGAACTGATACACGAAACAACCGAAAAGATCTTTAAGATCAGACAACGACTACAAGCCGCTCGTGATAGACAGAAAAGTTACGCTGATGTAAAACGAAAACCCATGGAGTTTCAAGTTGGTGACAGGGTTATGCTGAAAGTTTCCCCATGGAAGGGAATGGTACACTTTCGAAAGCGTGGAAAGTTGAATCCAAGGTACATTGGACCCTTCAAAATCCTCGAAAGGATTTGTCCAGTTGCTTACAAACTTGAGCTCCCAGAGGAAATCAGTAGAGTACACCACACATTTCACGTTTCACAACTGAAGAAATGATTGTCAGAAGAAACTCTTGTCATCCCAATGAAAGAAATCAGACTCGATGACAAACTCGTATTCACAGAAGAACCAGTAGAAATAATGGACAGGGAGGTGAAACAGCTAAAGCAAAATCGTATTCCCATTGTCAAAGTTCGATGGAACTCTAAGCGAGGACCAGAGTATACATGGGAACGCGAGGACCAAATTCGCGACAAATATTCACATTTATTCCCATAGACAACCCTCACAACTATCTTAGACTTTAATTCCAGGACAGAATTCTGTTTGACGGGTGGGTACTGTAGCAATCTGTAAAATTCCCCAGTTATTTGTAAACGTTAATCAAGTATTAATCACCATTACTGTTCAGTTAACCATTTTTATGGGCAAAATTTGAAAATTTTGTTTATTACAAACACATTGATACGTAAATTACAAACACATTGGAACGAGCTCACACGCAGACCACAACGAATCAAACACACTCATAATACACCAAACGGATCCTTATATTAATACTCGGCCCAATTTCTGACCTGGTACTATTCACTAGCCCAACCCAATTCATTTAAGTTTTAATATTTTATATACTTCACTCAGTTCAACTCACCCTCACTTGGCTACGATTTCTCTCGAATTCGACATACAAGATATGATACTTTTTGCATCCCTCGAATCCTCACACACCAAATAAACAGGATGTCGACTCTCACTCCCTCATTCGAATGTTTGAACACAAAACGAGACCCAAAGCTTATCACCTTTGAGACTGGTGAAAATTCACACAACTCACACCATATTAATTCAAATCGATCCAAACTAATTTTTCCCTAGCTCTCTTATTTATTTCCAGTCGAATATGAATTCCTATTATTGTTTCTCACCTTCTCACTCAGTATCACACGTTGGAGTTAGTTTTGGACCCTTTGAAAACATGTCGACATATACACAATGTACACAACTCAACATATACCAACTCCTACACACAAGCGCTTCTAAAAGTCCTAGAACTCAAGTGCAAATCTCCTAAATTTCACCAAATTCTCTGCCATATTCTGATCGAGCAACTTGGGTGCTTATTATACAATATATTTCAACACATATACATGCATATTTCATTCCTACATAACTCCCATTCACACCTAGGTTTCTATCTCATTTTTCACCAAGTATACTCTCTATTCGAGCCTCTCAAAGACCAGAAGCATTTCTCTATTTCATTTGAGCCCCATTGCAAATCATTCGAGTCCCATTCGATTGTTTGGTGATAGTTCTAGCAAGTTAAGGGTTTTCCATCCGATTTCTAGTCCGTTTTAACGAGTAACACCCCACCATTTGGTGTTGTAAGTCCCTTAAACACATTTTCCATTCATTCTTATGGTTTATATCATTTCATGCATCCTATATATTTTATTTCGAACGTATATAACTTTCCATGCATTTTTTCGAGTTCTAATATTCATTTTATGCAAAACATGATTGCCTCCTATTGATGGAAGGCTAGAAAATCATGCTACACCATCACACGACACATACATCTTCATTTATTTACTTATCGAGCATCATTTTTAATTCATGTTGCATCGTATATAATATATCACACATAATAAGTCATTTTTATATTTTGTACAACTCACCTTTGTCGAATAGAAAGGGCTCAATAAAATCCAAACCATACGCATAACATATCATTTTTATTACTCACCTTGATTCTTCATAAGCTCACCTAATAAGTTGTTGTTATAAGTTTTCATTGATAAGCTCATATAAGCCCTTTTTAAACCCTAAAGCTAATCACTACTCGGACTGTTTTAATATACTCATTTTATTCGGTTGGGCTTTAAAGCCCAATAAGTTATTATTAAACACTTGGAGTAAGCTACGGGTATAAGCCTTTTGAATATGTTTTTAAGACCCTCAAATAAGCCCAAAGAAAAGCCCACTTTGTCTTAAAACCCTTTGGATCGAAAAACTTTAATGGGCTTTTGTTTTCAAACGTTAAAGCCCATTAAGCTTAAAAATAAGCACTTTGGCTAATAAGCAGTTTATATAGACTTAAATAAGCTTTATAAAGTTACTAAAACTCTCGGAATTCATTTCACACTATTTCCACAAGCCCCTTATATCATGAACCATTAATCACTTGCGAGTGAACGCGAATATAATGAATAGATCTATTAGAGGCTGACTGCCTATTCCACTAATGCCTAATGGATAGCCTTAGTTGCTAGTCAGATTAGTCGCAATGCATTATATTTGAAGTAAATAGGAAGATGGCAATCTCCTATTACCCGAGGGCCATAACTCACATCATTAATTTGGTGTGTTCCCCACCGAATCCCGGTACTCTGTTAACGTTTACGTGTCATGAGACTTAGGGCAATATATACAACTGCAATATCACCATTTCAAATGATTGTATTTCACATGCAATCCTACACTTGTGTTCAAACTGATTACTATTACAAACTCTATGATTTCACTCAATAATTTTGTTGACTTTTAGCATGTTTATCTCAGGTAACTAGCGGAGCAGACAAGGCACGAAGCGGGCAATAAACTTATAGTTTTTATGGTGTTAAAATAAATTATGTCGTTCATTTCAAACTACTATCTCCTTTCATGGGATTTCACAACTCTGATATTTCACTTTTGTAACTGAATTATTGTTTGAATGACAAGTACTTTCAAAACGCCTCTTTTGAGCAGTTTTCTATGATTATGACTTTGATCCTCCCCGTAATACCCCGAATAGTCTTCCGTTGTTAACTCATAATTTAGGGGGTGTTACATAAGTGCATAGCAAGATCATCAGCTTCAATTTGACGTTTGTCATCCTCACTGTATTCTCCTTCTGTTTGATCACAAAGGTGAGGTAAACTGGTGGTGTAAGGTTAGGATCTCCTTGATCTTGGATTTGTCGAGGCTTAAAAGGTCCTTCCATAATGGATTTGATCATAAGTTTTTCTTTAGGCTTGGTTTTTAGATAACGAAGCATTCGACTTTGCCATTGAAGATACCTACCTTTCTCAAGAATAGGAGAATGGTTTTCATTACCCGCTGCGTAAATTTCTTGTTGAGTTGACATTGTGTAGGTTGATTTTGGATTGATGATGTGTTATCGGTTTTACAAAAATTTCTTGAAGGATAACGGTTCTCGAAAACTTTTACTCAATTTTAAGTTGGTTAAAGTTTCTTAGAATGTGTTTAAGTTTATTCGAAATTTTTGTTTTTAGGTTGTTAGGTTTCTTTTCCACAAAAGTCCAATAATTACTCGAAGTCCCAATAGTTCTCGAAGTGAATAGTTCTTGAAGTGAAAAGTTCTCGAAGTGAAAATTTCTCGAAACGTTCTAAGTTAATAGAAAGGTATCTAATGATGGTGAAAAGTTCTCGAAACTCTAATTTTCAGGTTGAAAAGGTTCTTGCCTAAAAATACGGGTTTTTTCTCGAAACTTCTCTAAAATTACTCGAAACCTCAATTTCTCGAAACACTGAACTTTTACTCGAAATGACACGTCACCAAGGTAGTGGAATCTCAACTAACTAAAGTACTCGAAATTGCCACGTAGGATTACTCGAAACCAGAATTACTCAAAAAGCCAAAAGTATTCGAAACCAAAATTACTCAAAACCAAAAGTATTCAAAATGCCACGTCAGCCAGGTAGTTGAACTCCAACTAAAAAGTACTGCCACCTAGATTTCGAGAAAACTCAAATTTTTCAAAAACTTTTGAAGATTGCAATTTTTCAAAAACTTTTCAGCTACAATAACTTTCTAATAATTCCTAAAAACAGCTTCTTTTGTGAATCTTTTTGGGTTTTTCGTAGATAAATAGCTAGGTAACTACTAAAACTACTCGAAAGTTCAAACCTTTAACTAATCTAACCGCTAGTTCTAAGATTTAAGACTTAGATAGTTTTTTTGAAAACTTTTGTTGTACTATCTTTTCAAAAACTGCCAATATGAAACTAAAAAACCTATAAATCAAACCAATAACTATCATGTGGCTCTGATGCCAATTGTATGCTCCCATTCTAATCAACAATCTACACATAAACATGGTGACTTGATGATGTTCATGGTCGTGATGGAGTGGCGGTGGTGGATGGGTGAGAGAGAGAGAGAGAGATGGAATGAGTCTTTGTATTATCACACACACTAGAAACATACACAAGCACACAAACAAGTGAGACTTGTTTGCTTACATATACCCTCCAACGCCTATGGGCTTGGGTTGGGCTTTAGTTCTCTTTGGGCTTTAACTATATAAGACTTAACCTATTTGTACTAGACTAGTAGCCTATTAGATTACTTCCTATAGCCCATTACTAGACTCTTACATATTACTTACAATCGTTACAAAGTTCCTAAATATAGAATGACCATCACTTCTTTCACTTTTTGCTAAAAGTAATGCTAACATACATACACACACACACACACACACACACACACACACACACACACATATATATATATAATATATAATATATATATATATATATATATATATACACACACACATATACTAGATGTCGAAGCCCGCCCGATGGGCGGACATGACTTGTAATTATAATTTTGATGGTGTTAGTTAATGGAAAATTATTTTCATCGATGTCGATTTCATTTAATTTTTTTATGGTATTAGTTTACGTTTAAAATTTTTTAAGAGAAGGTGGGCGGGCATGACTTATAATTATTCTTTTGATGGTATTTGTATACCGAAAGAAGGATGGTTAAAAATGGTTGGAAAGTGTACATGTTGAAAGAAAAGTTTAAAGCCCGCCCGATGGGCGGACATGACTAATAAATATCGTTGGCATAATTTTAAGTGAACGAAATGTTTCCTTCTAGGCGGAAGTCACCTACGCTGGTGTGACAAACGGTAATTTTTCCACTGATATTTTAATAATAAATTCAATTTATTATTACCTAACTGTTAGATTACGCATTTATGTATTTACATAACAATTACGGGAAACAAACACGCACGCTGTAGCGTACAGTAACTCACCAAAACTATTTGATTTTATCAGAAAGAGTGAAATTTTCACTTCCTGACAGTTACAGACACCAACGTAACAAAAACGAGAGGTTATCTCGTTTTCTTGAAAAACGACACCACACGCGTACCGACACCACATCAGTAAAGGTTTACTTTTATAAATTCATGTCGGAGTCAATAAAAATTTACTTTGTGTCAGTTTAATAAAAACGACTCCTGAATTATATTTTTCGTGCTCACGACAACCCAAAAATCTCGAGTGACACCGGGATTCAACGGGACATGGGGTACACATAAAACAAAACCTTATACTTATCCTATTACATACATCCGTACCCACTCACATGTTTTATAAAATAAAAAAATAATAAAAATAATAAAAAAATAAAAAAGGAAAGAGAGATATACGATCCCCCCTCTCTCTTCTCCCTCATCTCCCTCTTCAGATAATAAATCGCCATCCCCATTAATCCATTCCTCAGATCCACATCAAGCTAATGGAGTGACGTTATAAACAAGACAAGCCCGAGTTTTAACTCTTCCTTCTGTCCATAAGGAGCGGCTGTCATCCCCTTTGTCGAATCCCAAGGGTCAACAAGACAAGCCAAAAGATGATGATATGGCTTCCCTTTTTGGCCATAGGAGCGTCTGGTATTCAAGAAAGAAGAGTCAAACGCTTCTTGCTTACCTGTAATAATCTTTACTCGATTCACAGGCAACCCACCTCACATCCGAATCATCATCATACACAATTACAAAGGCGATATCTCGGTGGAAGAGGAAGTGGGTTTTCTTGGATCGGGTTTGATTTCTTTTGACTTCTCCTTATCCTTCTGTAACCGATTCAACGGTATTGTAAGGGTTCTAAAAATCTTGATTCTTCTAATTCGAGTATAACTATGTTCTTGATATGTTGATTTAAATGTCATTCGATTGAAATTGCTGCATATATGATTCGTTATTGTTCTTGTTATTGATGTTATGTTCTGTCAAAAATTATTGTTGTGGTATCATTTGATTTTTAGTTGTGTTATTATTATGGTGTGACTCAATTAAATCCGAAAACTAAAAATGAAACTAAATCGGCTCGAATATGGAAGTGTACTTGATTTCTTTTTTTTTTATGTGTTCTTGATCGAGTAGCTTAAACAGTCAATGAGAGTAAGGAAAATCTTGAGTGTGCTAGGACCTTGTTGTGTTTGTACTTGTGCTAATGTTGTCGAATGTGTTTGGGTTGGTGTCCGTGCTTGGACCGTATGTTCATGTCACACTCGAAATGGGTTGATTTGCATTCGGTTATGAGTGTTTTGTGCTTGTACTCAAATTAGGTTGTGAGTCATATATACTCTAGTGTTCGATCTTGGTTTGTAATGTGTTTATAGTTGTGTTTGATCTTGGTTAGTTTAATTCAAGTTTGTTTTGAAGTGGCGAGTCACCTTGGTCGTAAGTGGTAAACTAGGTTCGAGTGTGTCTTGGTCTATAGGTGAGCTGAGAGGGTACTCGAGCTCACCATGAAAACATGACTCGTTATTTTCTTTTAGTTTAATCACCACCCCAAAGGGTGCCGTGGTTACCACATAAAAGGTTGTATTTGGTGTTGTTGTCTCGGAATATACCACCCCCAAAAGGGAGCTTGTTTCACTCGAATTATAAAACACACGGGTGTGGTTTGTTTGTGACTTGTACGTGGGTCGAAAGCAAGAAATCAAGTCCCGCGTCTATTGTTTCATTCGATCCATAATAAGTGGAAAACTCTGTGTTTGCGTTTTACTACAAATGGCAGGCTGGCAAAATTCTTAGCGGGCTACTGATTTTAGTTTCCAAAAGGTGTACTGGAATCTTTATTTCCTTTGTTGTGACTAATTTCAGTTTTTACACCTTGGGCCAAGCCAATAGCCAAATATCTTTTTTTTTTCCTTCTAAGCCCTTTTCGTTAACAGGCCAAAGCCCATGGCTTACCCTGTTGACTTGTTTTGTTAAATTAGGCCGAGCCCACTCCGAACTTCCAAACAGCCCAACTATACTTCTGTTAAAAATAAAAACGGAAACGAGTTTAGTGCTTCTCGAAACATCGACTATTTCGTGCCCGAGCTATCCCGCGACGCATATTCGGATACGTCACATATATATATATATATATATATATATATATATATATATATATATATCAATATCATTATTCCGTCACGTTTCATACCAAAATACTAAACGTACTCTACAACACGATACACATTAACAAAGTATTTTGAAAATTATAAAAACTAAACGAACTTACAAAAAGAAATCTATTTAATTTATACTTGAAATAGTAAACCTTATAACGACTAGTTAGAGTCCTATAAACTTACAAAATAACTACTACTTAACAAATATTTAGCACGTGAAATCAAACAAGAGCGCGTACACGGGCCACGCCCATATCTTTCCAAGAAAAGAAATGTAAACTTACCCACATTTTTATAAACATAAATAGTGAAATCTAATCACAACTTGCGATGAGGAATAAAGTGATATTTAACTAGGACATTTTAATTCACTTAGCACTTTAACGACAATTAACCAAAAAGGTTTACAAAAATCCGTCAACGCCTAACATTTATATGTAATTATTTACCACACCTTGTCCTTGGTTATTTCCAAACCAAAGACTATTTCGTTCTCGATATCTTATTAGTTGTACACCTAAGCACTTCCAAGAGCCAATACTTTCAAATTATTTAGAAAATAATTTTAAACTTAAATGCTGCCACACCAGCAACAATAACATAAACTCTTTAAACCTTTCAGATTTAACTAAAATTTATAAATTCTTAAACTCGATCCGTGAACTAAAACAAACCTTACTAATTTAGGTCGCGTGTTGGTGCTAAACACTGTCTGAATTGTTATGTTATCTGACTGCTACTTGACAAGGTGAGTTTATAGCCCACTCTATTTATACTTGTTTTACAATTGGGGTGAGAAACATGCAAAACTATTTTATGGACCAACACTATTGTTTTATCAAACTATTACGTGGTTTAGCCTAAGACACTGAATCCCACAAGCCCAAACTCATGAACCGTCAATTCCTGCGGGGAAACTCGAATGCTATAAATAGATCTATTGGGGTTGACACCCCCGTTCGGTTTGACCGGATAGGCAAATGCGAGGGTATAACATGTCGAAACACGAGTGTCACGGGATAGGCACTTGCAAGGGCTTTATTCAACGTACATCTAGAGCACGCACACTGTCAAGCTTTAGTTGCATGAACTTAGTGCTAACGTAATAGACTATTTTTATATGACATTATATACATTGTAATGTTCATGTACCCAAATCATGGTCCAACTATTGATTTTACTGCTTATTGATAAACCTATGAACTCACCAGCTTTGTGCTGACTTTTAGCATTTTTTCTCAGGTGTTTAAGCTGAATGATTATGACAAGGTTATGGCAGGGCAAGGGTCATAGACTATGGTCTGAAGCATTGTGGCATTTTAACTTTGATTTGTTTTTGTCTGGGACAACTGAATTATGGGCCTTATTTTCTAAACTCAAACTTTGTTGTAAAATATTTGACTTGGTTGCATCTATTAAAACGGAGTATGTATTCCGTTCTTTATTTCCTTGTGTTGTGATATTCAATTTAGTACCACCCCATGACCCGAATGCTTCCGCTAACCAGATTTTGGGGGTGTTACAGATTGGTATCAGAGCCAGGTTATAGGGAACTAGGTACATATAAATCTTAAACTATAACCGCTTTTTACAAAAACAAGTCCCTATGACCGCCACCTGCCTGCCTGCCTTGCTTACTGTTTATTTACTAATTACTTGTCTTAACTATATGATACTATTTGTTGATTTTGCTCAACTACATGTACTATAAGTATTATATATATATATATATATATATATATATATATATATATATATATATATATATTATATATATATATATATATACTTATATGTACTTAACTTACACTATTTACTACGAGTATTTTTGATATACTTACACACATATACCGTTTTTGTCACAGACTATGCCTTCCTACAACATTGAGCCTACGCCACCATCTCCACCACAAGTTCATACCACACCAGCCACTCAAGTTACTCCTACTGTTCCTCGCCGTACTACATGCATAATCATACGCCCACCTACTAGACCATCATCCCATACTACGGAGGGTACCCACAGCCCTGATCACACTCTTCTGTTATCCCCCATCCAGTTATAGGTCCCTATATACCTACATGGGTACTTCTACTACCTCAGCATCACCACCACCCACCTCATCACCATGTTCACCTACCCAATCACCTCCACGCCAGAGGCTCAGAAGGGCCAATGACTCTTACTCAACAAAGGTTCCAGAAAGGAACGATGAGTAGACTGAGCATGTGATTGCTGGGCAGACATTAGCTAAGAGTACTCCTGTTGAGAGTACAGAGACTAATGCTATCTCACATATTCAGACTCAGCTGGATTTACAGACTGACATACTAGATCTCCACTCTGACCAGCTTGACGAGTTACAGCAAGCTCGTTTTGATCAGTATGATGATGACATCAGCAGACTTTATGCTAGGACACACTCCAACAGTCGAGCTATCCTTGATTTGGGTGACAGGTCAGGTAGACTTGAGCAGACACAGGTTGTAGCCCGAGAGGCAGCCCAGGTGTTGCATGGGAGGATGCTGATCCTCGAGGCCCAGGTTGCAGCACTATTAAGGGCTGATCAGGCACACCTCCGGGAGAGCTTTGCATTGAGGACTCGCCTTACTGAGGTCGAGGCACAACTTAGGGAGCATGCTTTTAGGTTCCAACACCTGGACATGACCAGGGACCAGCCTTAGATAGGATTCGTAGTTGTTGTATTTTACTTAACTAAGGAGTCCTCAGTAAGTGTAGGATATTATCTTGAAGCTTGTAATTTTCAAACCTTGTAACCGACATTTAATCTATAACAAGCTCACTTGATTATCTCTTTCTGTTGCTGATTATCTTGATTGAGTCCTTTCCTTCCATACTCTACTGTGATGCTATCCATTCATGTGATGACTATTAATCTACGACAAGCTTGATTAATTATCACATTGTGCCAACTTCTTTATGATTAATCTTACTCATATACTTTACTTATGATTATACCCTTGTGCAATAACAAACTCTCGAAATCTCAATTATCTCTATCTTTCTGATACAGCAAAATGCCTCCGAAAAGAACAAACAGAATCGCTCGCGCTCAACCAACTAATCCAGGCCCAGCTAGGGCTACTGCATCACCTCCACCTGTAAACCGAGCCATGCTTGATCAACAGGTAGAAGAACGGGTGGCAGCAGCACTGGCTGCAGCTAACAACTCGACAACTGATGTTGGGAACTCGAGACCCACTAACAATAACACCCGTGGTTGTACTTATCAAGACTTCTGAAAGATAATGACTGGAGGTTTTGGAGGTACTGAGGGGGCAGTTGCTCTGGTTCGATGGATTGAAAAATTGGAAACGGTATTCCGAATTAGTGGTTGTTCGGAAGAGGACAAGGTTAAGTATGCATCATTTACTTTTCAAGATGCAGCTTTAACCTGGTAGAACAATTACTCGAAATCAGTTGGCTACGAAACTACATATGCAATGTCATGGGAAAGTTTCAAACAGATGGTTCTTAAGAAATATTGCCCTCGCAAAGAGGTGAAGAAGTTGGAGGTTGAATTTTATAACCTCAAGGTACAAGGTAGCAATATGGCTGTGTACAATCAATGCTTTCAGGAGCTTGCCTTACTCTGTCCCGACATGGTCCAAACAGAGACCCGTCTACTGGAAAGATACATTGGCGGATTACCCCCATCCATCAAGGGTAATGTCACTACCTTCAAGGCTAATGATCTCCATGAAACTATGGAAGTGGTCAACAAGCTAATGGACCAAGTAATCGAGGATACCGTCGAGAAGGTGGTAGATAACAAAAGGAAATGAGATGATCATGTCGAAAACAACAACAACAACCAGAACAAGCGACAAGGGATCGCCAAGGTCTACACTGCTAGGTCGGGAAAGAAGAAGGTTTATGAAGGGAAGTTACCTTTATGTGACCGTTGTAACTACCACCACAACGGGAAGTGTGCTGGAAAGTGCCACAACTGTCAGAAGATTGGACACATGGCCAAAGACTGTAGGTCTAAAACCCTTGCAAGAGCACAGACAGCACCAGAGAATAATTGAAAGGCCGAGGTGACCTGTTATGGATGTGGAAAGAAAGGGCACTACAGGAATGAGTCCAAGGAACCGAAGTACCAGGAAACCTTGAAGCAGGAGGAAAACAGGACTTGAACATGATGTCAAAAGGTCGACTGCCCTGTATAACGAGACCTAAGTTTAGACCCTCTTAAGATGTACTCCTATAAGGCTTTATTAGCACTTTTCTGTAAACCTCATCGTATTGTATGGATTGGTGTACGTTTATCTTGAGTTGTAAGCTTATCTGACTCGCAACTACCTACAATCTCATATCGACTAGATGTATCAATCGTCGCCATTCCACTACTTATTTTACTACCATCTAGTAAATCACTCTAGTATCATTTTACGTCTATTTGTTAACAGATCATAAGTTGTTTGTTACCTTGCTACCCTCTATTAAAATGATAAATTGGGCCATTATTAACATACACACAAGTTCGCGATTATCTTACAGCCCGTTTTGCTCTCATACTATGAACTATTTTACTTTTATAAACTACAAATTTGCTATACCTTGCAAATAATAAATTATTATTATTACCCTAAAAGACTATTTTACAAAACACCTTACAAACAGTTCTACTATCACCCTGCGAACTATTTACTCCCTTGGAAAGTATTTTATGCTATCACCTCATAAACAGAATAACCAATAATTTTCCTTGTCAATCAAACCCAGCATTGCATCATCGGACATTAATTATACAAAGCCTGATCACCTATGTATAATTCAGGTAGGACCATGCTATGCTAGGATTAGTTGCCTTAAATTTTATCAAAGGTCAAAGTCCTTATTTTCAAGAAATCAAAAACTCGCGTGCGTGAGTACATAAAAGTAGTGCAAAGTCATGGCACCCGTACTAGCAACCATAGTAACAAACTGGGAACCAATACAACCTTACCATTTAGAATCAGCCTTGTCTCACATCCTATTCTAAACAAAAGGGATAAGTTACACCACTAGCTATCATGAGGCTATCTACCGGAGAGCACGACCACGATCAACGAGGTTACCAACGATTAAAACCCTAGGATTTCATTTGAAACCCAATCTTATAACGCCTCACTTCATTTTGCTACTTCCAATTTCGAAGAATCTTACTGTCAAACAAACAACCTCAGGATACGATAGCTACCTGATAACTCATAACCCCGCGTATGACTGAAACATACTCTCCCTTTGTAAGCATCGATGTCAATCGTTATGACGACTACAATCATACGCTCTACATTGGATATTGGGTACACCCCTAAATCAACCAACTGATTTCTAGTGGCAACCAACAGCATTCTTCAAAATTGTACCCTAGAACTTTCTAGATTACTCAATCAACATCAACCTTATTTCAGTTTCACCTGGAAGCTCCGAGGTCATAAAAGGTATGGATGGGATATCCAAGTACCGTGTCATTATGCGACGAGAAGATCGTTCGCGCACCTTAACCTATCCAAATAATGGATCAAGAAGTCAAACGGCTTGAGCAAAGCCGCATTCCTATTGTTATAGTTCGCTGGAACTCTCGAAGAGGTCCCGAATACACGTGGGAGCATGAGGACGAGATCAAGCGTAGATACCCACACCTTTTCTCAAATTCATCGGGTAACTCTAAGTGAAAACCGAGGCCGGTTTTCCTTTTAAGGCAGGAAGCATGTGACAAACGGTAATTTTCCCACTGATATTTTAGTAATAAATGTCAATTTGTTATTACCTAACTGTTAAATTACGCATTTATGTGTTTGCATAACGATTACGGGAAACAAACCCGCACGCTGTAGCGTACAGTAACTTACCAAAACTATTTGATTTTATTAGAAAGAGTGAAATTTTCACTTCCTGACAGTTACAGACACCAACGTAACAAAAACAAGAGGTTATCTCATTTTCTTGAAAAACGACACCACACGCGTACCGACACCACATCAGTGAGTCAATAAAAATTTACTCAGTGTCAGTTTAATAAAAATGACTCCTGAATTATATTTTTCGTGCTCACGACAACCCGAAAATCTCGAGTGACACTGGGATTCAACGGGACACGGGGTACACATAATACCCACATAAAACAAAACCTTATACTTATCCTCTTACATACATCTGTACCCACTCACATGTTTTATAAAATAAAAAATAAATAAATAAAAAATAAATAAATAAATAAAAGGAAAGAGAGATATACGATCCCCCTTCTCTCTTCTCCCTTATCTCCCTCTTCTGATAATAAATCGTCATCCCCATTAATCCATTCCTCAGATCCACATCAAGCCAATGGAGTGACGCTATAAACAAGACAAGCCCGAGTTTTAACTCTTCCTTCTGTCCATAAGGAGCGACTGCCATCCCCTTTGTCGAATCCCAAGGGTCAACAAGCCAAGCCAAGAGATGACGAAATGGCTTCCCTTTTTGGCCATGGGAGCGTCTGGTATTCAAGAAAGAAGAGTCAAATGCTTATTGCTTATCTTTTATAAACTTTACTCGATTCACAGGCAACCCACCTCACATCCGAATCATCATCACACACAATTACAAAGGCGATATCTCGATGGAAGTGGAAGTGGGTTTGCTTGGATCGGGTTTGATTGCTTTTGACTTCTCCTCATCCTTCTGTAACCGATTCAACCGTATTGTAAGGGTTCTAAAAATCTTGATTCTTCTAATTCGAGTATAACTATGTTCTTGATATGTTGATTTAAGTGTCATTCGATTGAAATTGCTACACATATGATTCGTTATTGTTCTTGTTATTGATGTTATGGTCTGTCAAAAATTATTGTTGTGGTATCATTCGATTTTTAGTTGTGTTATTGTTATGGTGTGACTCAATTAAATACGAAAACTAAAAATGAAACTCAATCGGCTCGAATATGGAAGTGTACTTGATTTCTTCTTTTTATGTGTTCTTGATCGAGTAGCTTAAACAGTCAATGAGAGTAAGGAAAATATTGAGTGTGCTAGGACCTTGTTGTGTTTGTACTTGTGCTAATGGTGTCGACTGTGTTTGGGTTGGTGTCCGTGCTTGGACCGTATGTTCATGTTACACTCGAAATGGGTTGATTTGCATTCGGTTATGAGTGTGTTGTGCTTGTACTCAAATTAGGTTGTGAGTCATATATACTCCAGTGTTCGATCTTGGTTTGTGATGTGTTTATAGTTGTGTTTGATCTTGGTTAGTTTAATTCAAGTGTGTTTTGAAGTGGCGAGTCACCTTGGTCGTAAGTGGTTAACTAGGTTCGAGTGTGTCTTGGTCTATAGGTGAGCCGAGAGGGTACTCGAGCTCACCAAGAAAACTTGACTCGTTATTTTCTTTTAGTTCACTCACCACCCCGAAGGGGGCCGTGGTTACCACATAAAAGGTTGTATTTGGTGTTGTTGTCTCGGTACATACCACCCCTAAAAGGGTGCTTGTTTCACTTGAATTATAAAACACACGGGTGTAGTTTGGTTGTGACTTGTACGTAGATCGAAAGCAAGAAATCAAGTCCCGCGTCTATTGTTTCATTCGATCCATAATAAGTGGAAAACTCTATGTTTTCGTTTTACTTCAAATGGCAGGCTGGGAAAATTCTTAGCTGGCTACTGATTTTAGTTTCCAAAAGGTGTATTGGGATCTTTTTTTTCTTTGTTGTGACTAATTCCAGTTTTTACACCTTGGGCAAGCCCATAGCCAAATATCTTTTTTTAAGCCCTTTTCGTTAACAGGCCAAAGCCCATGGCTTACCCTGTTGACTTGTTTTGTTAAATTAGGCCGAGCCTACTGCGAACTTCCAAACAGCCCAACTATACTTCTGTTAAAAATAAAAACGACAATGAGTTTAGTGCTTCTCGAAACATCGACTATTTCGTGCCCGAGCTATCTAGCGACTCATATTCGGATACGTCTCATTTATATATATATCAATATCATTATTCCGTCACGTTTCATACCAAAATACTAAACGTACTCTACAACACAATACACATTAACAACGTATTTTGAAAATTATAAAAACTAAACGGACTTACAAAAAGAAATCTATTTAATTTATACTTGAAATGGTAAACCATATAATGACTAGTTAGAGTCCTATAAACTTACAAAATATCTACTACTTAACAAATATTTAGCACGTGAAATCAAACAAGAGCGCGTACACGGGCCAGGCCCATATCCTTCCAAGAAAATAAATGTAAACTTACCTACATTTTTATAAACTTAAATAGTGACATCTAATCACGACTTGCGATAAGGAATAAAGTGATATTTAACTAGGACATTTTAATTCACTTAGCACTTTAACGACAATTAACCAAAAAGGTTTACAAAAATCCGTCAACGCCTAACATTTATATGTAATTATTTCCCACACCTTATCCTTGGTTATTTCCGAACCAAAGACTATTTCGTTCTCGATATCTTATTAGTTGTACACCTAAGCACTTCCTAGAGCCAATACTTTCAAATTATTTAGAAAATGATTTTAAACTTAAATGCTGCCACACCAGCAACAATAACATAAACTCTTTAAACCTTTCAGATTTAACTAAAATTTATAAATTCTTAAACTCGATCCGTGAACTAAAACAAACCTTACTAATTTAGGTCGCGTATTGGTGCTAAACACTGTCTGAATTGTTATGTTATCTGACTGCTACTTGACAAGGTGAGTTTATAGCCCCACTCTATTTATACTTGTTTTACAATTGGGGTGAGAAACATGCAAAACTATTTTATGGACCAACACTATTGTTTTATCAAACTATTACGTGGTTTAGCCTAAGACACTGAATCCCACATGCCCAAACTCATGAACCGTTAATTCCTGCGGGGAAGCGCGAATGCTATAAATAGATCTATTGAGGTTGACACCCCCGTTCGGTTTGACCGGATAGGCAAATGCGAGCGTGTATGATGGAGCGTGATGTGTCGTTGCGGTTTAGCAGTTTTAATGCCTACTCAAGTTTTAAATTTATATTTAGCCGACTTATTAATAACACACACACTTAACGAGCAGTGTACCCGGTCAGTATGAATATAATGGTAAGTAGAGTGTCGATCACTAAGAGTGGAACGTATTATCTCGTTATTCTAATCAGTATTTTAATATCCTAACGCAAGGGGGTTTCAGCCTGAGAGACTGGCACGATTTGTTTGCAATTAAATAATAAAATAAACCAATAGGCACGAATCAGCAAGTAGCACACACGTACACAGATAAATACTCGAGACAATAAGAGGGCTGTCCTTATGATTAAGTAGATTGTCACTTGTTTTATTGATAGCTTTATATGAAGTGTATGTAGTTAACCCTTTCTCGTTGGTCCTAATCTTATCGGCGAGTAAACCCTTAATGATTACTTATGTCTAAAAGTTATTCCTAAGTGATCAATTTAGTAATAACCGTGGGAGCCACATTATTTTCCGCAGTCAAATGCCCGCAAGCCACTAATAAATACAGAGGTTATCAATGCACTAATAAGTAGTAACCAAAGACATCAACATATAAACTTTAATTGATGGGAAAGCAAGTATTAAAGGGAGTGCAATCTTTCGTTGTCACATTACACAAGCCACCAATCCTGATGAATTAAAGTTTGCTAACACAATAAAACAAAACTACTTAATGAATTAAACACATGCAGCACCTTCTTACAGCTCTTGTATCTTTGTTTGGTGTGTCTTGTGCTGCCTCCTTGACTGAATTCGTCCTAGGGTTCTGCTGCTTCGGTCTTCGAACCTAATATATTCCCTTTGACAAAAAGCTCCGGAATTCGTCTGGTCTTGGGGTATTTATAGTTTCTGTCTGAGGTGAGATGCGGCGCATCTAGTAAGTAGATGCGGCGCATTGACTTAACTTCGCGTGGGGTCCAAGATTATAATATTCAGGAATATTCGTACACCGCCAGAAGATGCGGCGTAACTTCATGATTAGATGCGGCGCATGTCCTCTTGTATCTTGGATCGTATCTGGTGATATCTTGATATAGATGCGCCGTATGTAATGAGTGAGATGCGGCGCATCTGGAGCAGATTAGTCTTGATCTTCTTCATTTCAGTAGACTCTTAACTTCTTGCATGTTTTGCTCCATAATCAGTCCAAAATCGCTAAGTTTCACCAAATGCTTGTTTTTACCTGAGAATTACAAAAGTAAACGATTAAGTATCAATCCTCATACATAATATAGTAAAACAAGTCAAATTAATAGGATAAATGATAGTAATAAAATGTACTTATTTGAGTTCATCAAATATCCCCCCACTTGAACTTTACTTGTCCCCAAGTAAACCTTAGAATTTCTCTTATGAAAATGTATCCTAAAAGATGTTAGGATTTATTTTTATATTTAAGCATGTATTCGTTTATTTCATAATCACACAACTAAACACTTAACGAATTAGAAGTAAAGTAAAATAAGTTGATAAAAGCAAATCTAATCGTTTAACTGTCCAGTCGTGACGAATATTCTATCATAAGCTTGGCAAGTATACACATCTCCACCACTAAAGCTAAGGAATAACAAGTCTAAAGCGGTAAAAAGGGTTTTTAGGCTTAAGGGTTAATTATTCTTTATCACTATCGATCTCAAATTCCAGAAAAGGCGACAAAATCACAAATACATGATCGAATCCACGAACACGATACTTGCAATTGCTCAAATCCTTAACTCGAATAGGCTAAAGATAGGTCCAAACTTCACCAATAATAATATATCAAAAAGGGCGACAAAATCATAAATACATAGCCGAATCCACGACTACGATACTTAAGATTGCTCAAATCCCTAATCTCAATAAATCAAAGGTTTGGTTGGATAAAGAATAATAAAGGGCATGGATAACATTTGGGATATAAATTGGTGTAAAATGAAAAATAAACAAAACAAATAAATTAAAATCCTAAGTGTGGTTAATCACTATCCCAACCATCCCATGAATAAGACTCATATCATCGAATAACTCACGCTTTAACACTTGAAACACACGCTTTAGGTAGACACGAATTATACTCAACAAGATCTTAATCAAAGAATAAACCTTAATTGGCGTTCCCATAACTGCCAATTCCCATTCAATCCATAGATATAGTATATAACAAATAGTGGTGATATCGACCACTTAATACAAAACTTTACATAAGTTGGTTAAAACAAACTCCCAACTTTTCTTTCTTTCTTTTCTTTTTTTTTCGATTTTTTTTTTTTTTTTTTTTTTTTTTTTTTTTTTTTTGACATCGACATAGATGTGTAAAATTTCACCACATCACTATAATGATAATTCTGGATAATTTTTCCATACTTTTCATACTTTCAGAAATAACGGTAATAGTGAAAGTAGTAAACACACGAAAAATAAACTCAAAGATATACAATATTTACTTTCACTCCAATTGCATTGTGCAATTTCCCGACCTAACCAAAGATAATGAATTACGCACGCGAACACAGGTAATGTAAGGAAACACACTTTGCCTATAGCAATTAACCAACCACGGATTCTAATCTACAGGGTAGGCTAAGGTGTAAGGGTGTAACGAAACATTTTAAACATAGGTGTAAGAAACGAAAGGAATGGCTCTGAGTGTTTTTCTAGGGGTATCTTACTCTAAAAATGAGAGTAACAAAAGGGTTTATACGGGGGTTAACTAACCAGTGTAGTTAGTTAATAACACATAACATATAATAGGCTATTTGGGTGTAATCCTAGAATTTTACCAATTTAGACAAGTCATTCCAATTATATAAATATAATGCTCATTATGGTGGTCTCGAATAGTATACAAGCCAAGTTCTAAAGTTTACAAGTCACCGGCACACTCATAGATTTGTGAATTTTGAAAAATCACAATTTTTGAAAATAACGTCATGTGTGCAGCTATGCAACTTAGATCTTAAACAAAAACATGCTAAAAAAATTTTAAGTTTGATATATTAAGCACATTTTAAGCATAATTTTTGAAAAAGTTTAGGACAAGTAATTGTTAAGTGTTCTAATTCTCCAATCCCCCCACTTAAGTTAAACAACGTCCTCGTTGTTTGTATAAAAGGTTAAAAACTGGAAAATAAAAGAATTAGAACAGGAAAACTCCCCTGAGATTTGCTCGGTATGATCCTCCATTAGTATAAGAGCAAAAATCATCTTTCTTGTGGATTAGATCGTTTAAGCTTCATACTTGATGTATCCACAGGAAATCCAGGAAACTATAATACCACCAACACTTTAAAACACACCTAAGATAAGAAAGGTTCAAGCTTGCATAATACATTAGTAGTTAGATAAAAATAAAACTTAAAAATTAAAACTGAAAATCATCAGGTCAGTCGATGCGCCGTATCTTATGGAAGAAGATACGCCGTATCGAGCCTGGAATTAATACGGATCAGAATAAAGATGCGCCGCATCCTTAACCAGGGATGCGCCGCATTAAAATAAACTGATAAAAAGTTTTAAAGTCGGAAAAAAAAATGCAGAAAATTAAAATAAGATATGACCATTGCAGGAGATGCGTCGCATCTCAGAATTGAGATGCGCCGTATCCTCATGCGGTCTGACTGACTCGACACAAACAGAATAATAAAAGATAAATCCGGGTTGTCTCCCGGTAAGCACTTGTCTTTATTCCAGAGTCTTCAAGTTAGACTCACGTTCAGCTCATTATTCAGTCCTTGTCACGGTCCATCCTTCTTCCTTCATCCGAAAGATTTTCCCGTATATCTCTGCGACGTTTTCTTCCGTTCGACTTAATCTAATATAACTCTTTGTCTTCGCCGCAGTATACTCTTCATCAGGACCTAAAGAATATTTGATGATTTTAAATTTTTCAGAAATAATCATGGGTGGCTCATTGTAAGGAATCCCAAGTAGTCGACACTTCCTTTTGGTAAACTCTTCATTGTCTTCATCAACGAACTCGAAATAAGGATCCTTAATCAAATAATCATCTAGTTCTTCAATTAATGACTTATTGTCTTGAATCGCCTCCCATTCTCTTTCCAAATCCCATTGTAACCGTCGACTAAGCTTCGTAAAATCATCAAATTGTTCATGCACCCATTCCCAGAAAGTAGTATTCGATGTTCCTTTGAGTCCTTTCAAGCGTTCAATTCTACCCTTTTCTTGCAAAGCCTCCGCTTTTTGTGGGCAGTCCTCTACATTATCGTACCACTCATAATCTTCAAAGGTTACATCGTTTCCAACCCGTCTCATCCCAATTATACTTCCCCCATTACAGGTTCCATCACTTTTATAATCACAGGTCGGCCAAACACTACTCCCGTCCTTGAAAATGAAGGGTGTACAAGTGTGATTAATGTGCTCAACATCCCATGGTTTATCCCAAACCCATGGTACTTGGTCATTCCATTCATAGTACCAGGTGTTTTTGAAATCGTCATAAGTCTTACATCCTGGTAGATCTCCAGTAAGCACATCATCGTCGACTCGAAGAAGGTAGTTAAATTCCTTGAACTGCTTGCACAAGGGTGTCTCATAATCGAACACATCAATGTCAATTCTGAAAAGTTCTTCAATGCCCTCATTGATTGTTGCATCATGAAGTGACGACCCATAATCGCTTTCTACTTCTTCGTCTTCTCCTCTCATCCAATATACCCATAATGCATCCTTAGTAGCTCGATCCATGCTCTTATGGTTATTAAACTTACTAGCCAACCATTCTGAAAAATCAACATCGTTAGGATCGTGGTTAACGTCAAAGCAAGCCTTTCCAATCATATTCTTTTTTATCTCCATGAACTCGTTAAATTGCTGCTTAAAACTCCGAGTCAACCATGAAGTCATAATCTCCTTGACTTCATTTGCAGGGGCAAATTCCGGACTACCATATTTGAGTTCTAGCCAATCATTGAGGGAGAGGTCTATCAATCTTACCAATCTGCCATGAAATAGTAATTCCGCCAAAGCATAATTTCTGTCATTATCCAGATAGTTCTCATTTAATCCCCAGTACTGTTCGGAATAAGGCATGTAAGAGATTTGGGTGTTGCCTCCACCACAGCTGTTGTTGCTTGAGTCCATGTATGCAAGATAGAATTTCCCATCATCTTCTTTGATAGTAGTCCAGTTCAATCCTTCGGCTTCAATGATAGGCCATAAGAGCGACAATTCTTCTCCAGTGTACCTCACAAATACATCATAAGAGAATACCTCTTTGTCAATGTTGCATAAACGCATGAATTCCTTAAAAGCAGCTTCAAGAGGAGTCTCCCAAGAGAATAAATCTGCATCGATCATGAGTACATTGAATGAATCTGAAAACAAGCATTCCTTAGCAAGATATCCGTTAACTGACATGTCTTCCATAGCAAAATTTGTCATCCAAGGTAAAATCATCAGTAGGATTTGTTCGCTAGAAGAGAAATTAATGAATATAGAAACGGATATATGAATACAAATAGCTGATATCTGCAGACGATGCGCCGTATCCAAAAAGTTGGATACGCCGTATCTTATAATCGTTAAAATTTAATCAGACTTTATCCAGAAAATAGATACGCCGCTTAGAATTTAAGAATGCGTCGTATCGAATTAATTAACCAAAAATCGATATTTATTTAAAATTAAATACGTCGTATTAACGAAAGTTAATGCGCCGTATTTTCGTTACGTTTCAAAATATAAGATTTTTGATTCAGAGGATACGCCGTATCGACAGAGATCGATGCGCCGTATCTGTTTAATAATTCGAAAACTGTTTTTAATTAAAATAATAGATACGCCGTATCTGCGAAAGCAGATGCGTCGTATGGCGTTAACGTTCAAAAAATTTTTTTTATCAAAAACAGATACGCCGTATCTGCTAAAGCAGATACGTCGTATTACTTTATCTCTTAGAAAAAAAAATTTCTTATTAAAAACAGATACGTCGTATCTTGGGGAAAAGATGCGTCGTATCGAATTAATTAAACGCGTTGTATTTTTTAAAAATTAAACGCAATACGCCGTATCTGAGAGATCAGATGCGCCGTATCGTTTGATTTAGCACAGTACAACGATAGCAGAACAGAAAAAAAAAATACGAAAAATAAAAACAAAAAAACACACAACGAAAATAAAACACACAAAAATAAAAGAAAACAATTAACACACAATACAACAAATATGCAAAATAGTACAATGATGCAATTAATCTAATAAAAAGAAAAACCTAATTAAAATACTAATCAAATTAACAGATAATAACAATTCACTCCCTGGCAACGGCGCCAAAAACTTGATGTGCTGCGTGTGTCGTTGCGGTTTAGCAGTTTTAATGCCTACTCAAGTTTTAAATTTATATTTAGCCGACTTATCAATAACACACACACTTAACGAGCAGTGTACCCGGTCAGTATGAATATAATGGTAAGTAGAGTGTCGATCACTAAGAGTGGAACGTATTATCTCGTTATTCTAATCAGTATTTTAATATCCTAACGCAAGGGGGTTTCAGCCTGAGAGACTGGCACGATTTGTTTGCAATTAAATAATAAAATAAACCAATAGGCACGAATCAGCAAGTAGCACACACGTACACAGATAAATACTCGAGACAATAAGAGGGCTGTCCTTATGATTAAGTAGATTGTCACTTGTTTTATTGATAGCTTTATATGAAGTGTATGTAGTTAACCCTTTCTCGTTGGTCCTAATCTTATCGGCGAGTAAACCCTTAATGATTACTTATGTCTAAAAGTTATTCCTAAGTGATCAATTTAGTAATAACCGTGGGAGCCACATTATTTTCCGCAGTCAAATGCCCGCAAGCCACTAATAAACACAGAGGTTATCAATGCACTAATAAGTAGTAACCAAAGACATCAACATATAAACTTTAATTGATGGGAAAGCAAGTATTAAAGGGAGTGCAATCTTTCGTTGTCACATTACACAAGCCACCAATCCTGATGAATTAAAGTTTGCTAACACAATAAAACAAAACTACTTAATGAATTAAACACATGCAGCACCTTCTTACAGCTCTTGTATCTTTGTTTGGTGTGTCTTGTGCTGCCTCCTTGACTGAATTCGTCCTAGGGTTCTGCTGCTTCGGTCTTCGAACCTAATATATTCCCTTTGACAAAAAGCTCCGGAATTCGTCTGGTCTTGGGGTATTTATAGTTTCTGTCTGAGGTGAGATGCGGCGCATCTAGTAAGTAGATGCGGCGCATTACTTAACTTCGCGTGGGGTCCAAGATTATAATATTCAGGAATATTCGTACACCGCCAGAAGATGCAGCGTAACTCCATGATTAGATGCGGCGCATGTCCTCTTGTATCTTGGATCGTATCTGGTGATATCTTGATATAGATGCGCCGTATGTAATGAGTGAGATGCGGCACATCTGGAGCAGATTAGTCTTGATCTTCTTCATTTCAGTAGACTCTTAACTTCTTGCATGTTTTGCTCCATAATCAGTCCAAAATCGCTAAGTTTCACCAAATGCTTGTTTTTACCTGAGAATTACAAAAGTAAACGATTAAGTATCAATCCTCATACATAATATAGTAAAACAAGTCAAATTAATAGGATAAATGATAGTAATAAAATGTACTTATTTGAGTTCATCAGTGTAACATGTCGAAACACGAGTGTCACGGGATAGGCACTTGCAAGGGCTTTATTCAACGTGCTTCTAAAGCACACACACTGTCAAGCTTCGGTTGCGTGAACTTAGTGCTAACGTAATAGACTATTTTTATATGACATTATATGCATTGTAATGTTCATGTACCCAACTCATGGTCCAACTATTGATTTTACTGCTTATTGATAAACCTATGAACTCACCAGCTTTGTGTTGACTTTTAGCATGTTTTTCTCAGGTGTTTAAGCTGAATGATTATGACAAGGTTGTGGCAGGGCAAGGGTCATAGACTATGGTCTGAAGCATTGTGGCATTTTAACTTTGACTTGTTTTTGTCTGGGACAACTAAATTATGGGCCTTATTTTCTAAACTCAAACTTTGTTGTAAAATATTTGACTTGGTTGCATGTATTAAAATGGAGTATGTATTCCGTTCTTTATTTCCTTGTGTTGTGATATTCAATTTAGTAGCACCCCATGACCCGAATGCTTCCGCTATACCAGATTTTGGGGGTGTTACAGATTGGTATTAGAGCCAAGTTATAGAGAACTAGGTACATATAAATCCTAAACTATAACTGCTTTTTACAAAAACAAGTCCCTATGACCGCCACCTGCCTACCTGCCTGCCTTGCTTACTGTTTATTTACTGATTACTTGTCTTAACTATATGCTACTATTTGTTGATTTTGCTCAACTACATGTACTATAAGTATTATATATATATATATACTTATACGTACTTAACTTACACTATTTACTACGAGTATTTTTGATATACTTACACACATATACCGTTTTTGTCACAGACTATGCCTTCCTACAACATTGAGCCTACGCCACCATCTCCCTCACAAGTTCATACCACACCAGCCACTCAAGTTACTCCTACTGTTCCTCGCCGTACTACACACATAATCATACGCCCACCCACTAGACCATCATCCCATACTACGGAGGGTACCCACAGCCCTGCTAACACTCTTCTGTTATCCCCATTTAGTTATAGGTCCCTATATACCTACATGGGTACTTCTACTACCTCAGCATCACCACCACCCACCTCATTACCATGTTCACCTACCCAATCACCTCCACACCAGAGGCTCAAAAGGTCCAATGACTCTTACTCAACAGAGGTTCCAGAAAGGAACGATGAGCAGACTGAGCAGGTGATTGCTGGGCAAACATTAGCTAAGAGTGCTCCTGTTGAGAGTATAGAGACTGATGATATCTCACAGATTCAGACTCAGCTGGATTTACAGACTGACATACTAGATCTCCACTCTGACCAGCTTGACGAGTTACAGCCAGCTCGTTTTGATCAGTATGATGATGACATCAGCAGACTTTATGCTAGGACACACTCCAACAGTCGAGATATCCTTGATTTGGGTGACAGGTCAGGTAGACTTGAGCAGACACAGGTTGTAGCCCGAGAGGCAGCCCAGGTGTTGCATGGGAGGATGCTGATCCTCGAGGCCCAGGTTGTAGTACTATTAAGGGCTGATCAGGCACACCGCAGGCAGAACTTAGCATTGAGGACTCGCCTTACTGAGGTTGAGGCACAACTTAGGGAGCATGCTTTTAGGTTCCAACACCTGGACATGACCAGGGACCAGCCTTAGATAGGATTCGTAGTTGTTGTATTTTACTTAACTAAGGAGTCCTCAGTAAGTGTAGGATATTATCGTGAAGCTTGTAATTTTCAGACCTTGTAACCGACTTTTAATCTATAACAAGCTCACTTGATTATCTCTTTCAGTTGCTGATTATCTTGATTGAGTCCTTTCCTTCCATACTCTACTGTGATGCTATCCATTCATGTGACGACTATTAATCTATGACAAGCTTGATTAATTATCCCATTGTGCCAACTTCTTTATGATTAATCTTACTCATATACTTTACTTATGATTATACCCTTGTGCAATAACAAACTCTCAAAATCTCAATTATCTCTATCTTTCTGATACAGCAAAATGCCTCCGAAAAGAACAAACAGAACCGCTCGCGCTTAACCAACTAATCCAGGCCCAGCTAGGGCTACTGCAGCGCCTCCACCTGTAAACCGAGCCATGCTTGATCAACTGGTAGAAGAACGGGTGGCAGCAGCACTGGCTACAGCTAACAACTCGACAACTGATGTTGGGAACTCGAGACCCACAAACAACAACACCCGTGGTTGTACTTATCAAGACTTCCGAAAGATAATGACTGGAGGTTTTGGAGGTACTGAGGGGGCAGTTGTTCTGGTTCGATGGATTGAAAAATTGGAGACGGTATTCCGAATTAGTGGTTGTTCGAAAGAGGACAAGGTTAAGTATGCATCGTTTACTTTTCAAGATGCAGCTTTAACCTGGTGGAACAACTACTCAAAATCAGTTGGCTACGACACTGCATATGCAATGTCATGGGAAAGTTTCAAACAGATGGTTCTTAAGAAATATTGCCCTCGCAATGAGGTGAAGAAGTTGGAGGTTGAATTTTAGAACCTCAAGGTACAAGGTACCAATATGGCTGTGTACAATGAACGCTTTCAGGAGCTTGCCTTACTATGTCCCGACATGGTCCAAACAGAGACCTGCCTACTGGAAAGATACATTGGCGGATTACCTCCATCCATCAAGGGTAATGTCACTACCTTCAAGGCTAATGATCTCCATGAAACTATGGAAGTGGCCAACAAGCTAATGGACCAAGTAATCGAGGATACCGCCGAGAAGGTGGTAGATAACAAAAGGAAATGGGATGATCATGTCGGAAACAACAACAACAACCAGAACAAGCGAAAAGGGATCGCCAAGGTCTACACTGCTAGGTCGGGAGAGAAGAAGGTTTATGAAGGGAAGTTACCTTTATGTAACCATTGTAACTACCACCACAACGGGAAGTGTGCTGGAAAGTGCCACAACTGTCAGAAGATTGGACACATGGCCAAAGACTGTAGGTCTAAAACCCTTGCAAGAGCACAGACAACACCAGAGAATAATGGAAAGGCCGAGGTGACCTGTTATGGGTGTGGAAAGAAAGGGCACTACATGAATGAGTCCAAGGAACCGAAGTACCAGGAAACCTTGAAGCAGGAGGAAAACAGGACTTGAACGTGATGTCAAAAGGTCGACTGCCCTGTATAACGAGACCTAAGTTTAGACCCTCTTAAGATGTACTCCTATAAGGCTTTATTAGCACTTTTCTGTTAACCTCGTCGTATTGTATGGATTGGTGTACGTTTATCTTGAGTTGTAAGCTTATCTGACTCGCAACTACCTACAATCTCATATCGACTAGATGTATCAATCGTCGCCATTGTACTACTTATTTTACTACCATATAGTAAATCACTCTAGTATCATTTTACGTCTATTTTGTTAACAGATCATAAGTTGTTTGTTACCTTGCTACCCTCTATTAAAATGATAAATTGGGCCATTATTAACATACACACAAGTTCGCGATTATCTTACAGCCCGTTTTGCTCTCACACTATGAACTATTTTACTTTTATAAACTACAAATTTGCTATACCTTGCAAATAATAAATTATTATTATTACCCTAAAAGACTATTTTACAAAATGCCTTACCAACTGTTCTACTATCACCCTGCGAACTATTTACTCCCTTGGAAAGTATTTTATGCTATCACCTCATAAACAAAATAACCAATAATTTTCTTTTTCAATCAAACCCAGCATTGCATCGTCGGACCTTAATTATACAAAGCCTGGTCACCTATGTATAATTCAGGTAGGACCATGCTATACTAGGATTGGTTGCCTTAAATTTTATCAAAGGTCAAAGTCCCTATTTTCAAGAAATCAAAAACTCGCGTGCGTGAGTACATAAAAGTAGTGCAAAGTCATGGCACCCGTACTAGCAACCATAGTAACCAACTGGGCACCAATACAACCTTACCATTTAGAATCAGCCTTGTCTCACATCCTATTCTAAACAAAAGGGATAAGTTACACCACTAGCTATCCTGAGGCTATCTACCGGAGAGCACGACCACAATCAACGAGGTTACCAATGATTACAACCCTAGGATTTCATGCGAAACCCAATCTTATAACGCCTCACTTCATTTTGCTACTTCCAATTTCGAAGAATCTTACCTTCAAACAAACAACCTCAGGATACGAGAGCTAACTGATAACTCATAACCCCACGTATGACTGAAACATACTCTCCCTTGAAAGCATCGATGTCAATCGTTACGACGACTACAATCATACGCTCTACATTGGATATTGGGTACACCCCTAAATCAACCAACTGATTTCTAGTGGCAACCAACAGCATTCTTCAAAATTGTATCCTAGAACTTTCTAGATTACTCAATCAACATCAACCTTATTTCAGTTTCACCTGGAAGCTCCGAGGTCATAAATGGTATGGATGGGATATCCAAGTACCGTGTCATTATGCGACGAGAAGATCGTCCGCGCACCTTAACCTATCCAAATAATGGATCGAGAAGTCAAACGGCTTGAGCAAATGTAAACCCCTAAAATTATTACAATCTGAAAGGACAAAAATGCCCTCAAATTTAAAATTTTGAGAACTTATGAAAATCATTTAAGTAACATAATGATACTTGACTTAAATTGATTATATCCTAAGTTATGTAACGAATTAAGTCCCAAATAAAAACATTACGTTATAAGTAAATCACAAAATAATAATCCTACACCATAAGCCCTAACTAGTCGATCCATATATTGTGTCCAACACAAAATTTTTGGCCCAAGAATTAAGAGAGGATAATCATGCATAAATTTGATTGATAATAAGCCCATAAAAAGATAAATCCATTCCTTGTATAAGCCCATCAAAACACACGGTTTGTTTTCCTCAATCTTAATACCGAATATTTTCTCATTCCAAAACCCTAAATCAAAACATCGGCCACACTCTTGTCTCTTCCATTCGATCAGCAGCAGCAACACAAAGGAGGAGTCCTTGATCTTGTTCTTGTCAGAAGGTAATCTTGTTCTTGTCAAATTAATCCATACGATTTGTGGACAAACCCTAATCGATCCTATATTCTTGTTCTGTTGTGTTTCTGTCTTGCAAACCAAAGGGAAGGAAGGAAGGAATCCGTGGTGATTTGATCTCGTGTGTTCTTGTCCTTCGTGTAATCTTCAAGGGTATTGTATCATCCTCCTCATTCAATCCTTGTCATATCCTTTTTTTTTATCCTTGTCTATTTGTATGAAAGATACACATAAAATCATGATCTAAAACCCTAAAACCTAATATGTATAAATCGATCCAGGTGTGTATGATGATGTTAATTGTTTTGATTATGTTAAGACCTGTTATAAATCGACCTAAACATGTTATAAACTCATCTATAATCATTATGTGTCAAGAATTAAAGGTTGGAATGACAAAACTCTAAGTATATGCATGAAATTATAAAACTGCCACTGATCTGGAAATTTATCCGACTTTAATCGAATGTAGTGTTTTTAGGTGGTTTTTGAGTCTAGAATTAATTTCAATGAAATATCTTTCTGTAGAAATTAACCTCATAATTTTTAGAGGTCTGGAAGTCACATTTTTCGAATTTATGAGATCGGATGTCAAAACTGTATTTCGGGTTATGAAAATTCACCTGTAGCTTATGATTTTTAATTTGGAATCTATAACGAGTTATGACCTAACATTTATGCAGAATAATATTTGGAATTTAAGTTAGTTTTTGTGATTTTTGTGGATTTTTATAAGTTATTTTGATGGGGTTGTGAACTGCTTACTTTTCGTATGTTAAAATTTATCAGTAATCTGGACGACTTGACTAAAAGGATTTTTGGACTATAGTTATGCTTAATAATAAATTCTGAAAAAATTAGGGTAAGTTTTTAAGACATCTGGGTACGTGTATGAATTTTTGGGAATTTTTATTCTGAGTTCTTATAAGGATGAAAAATCGTGTAAAACAGGTCTAATTTGTGTGCAAAATCTGTGAAAAGTTTTAAGGATATTAAAAAGGTGTTAGGTGTTTATTTTTCAAACTAAAGGGTTTAAATGGTCATTTTTCTAAAACTAAAGGACTTAACTTGTAAAAACATGTGACTTGATAATATTTACTTTTTACACCCTAATCTTATCATAATGACACTATTAACCCTAAACTTGTTATAATTGCATAATAAACCCTAAACTTATATAATCAACATTATGAACCTTGAAATAATATCATTGTCACATTTGAATACTTAAACTTATGATATTCTAAATGTGGAAACCTACTAATTCTGGAAACTTACTAAATCGGGAAACCTGATAAAAATAGAAATCTGCTAAAAATATAAAGTTGCTAAATATGGAAAGTTACCAAAAATAGAAAGAGAACTAAAATGAAACCTTACGATCATATGAAGCTTATAAGAGAATTTATGATTATTTGTAGATCAGGTGAAGAGGGAGTGATCTCCTGTTTTCGTTCATTACTTGCTTCGATTTGCATACTTTGTTAAGGTACAAATATTCTGCCCTTTTCAGTAAGGTGCCTTCGTTCTCTTGATTTCTTATCTTGATTCGTTTAGGATTTCCCAAGCCATTGCTATGTTCCCCTTGTATTGTGAACCTTGATATGATCCACTTGACTTGAACCTTTGCTTTGAACCCTTGTCTTGATCTCTTGTTTGAACCTTGATATCAACCTTGCCATAAACCTTGACTTGAACCTTGATACACTTGATATTATAACTGGATTGAGAAAACCTTTTTAATTATTTATGAAAATGTTTTAAGAAAACTATTTTTAAGACTATCTTTATGAAAACCTTTTTAAAAGACCATTTTTATGAAAACTATTTTGAAAGATCATTTTTACTAAAACCATTATTAAAGGATTTCTTTTAATTGAACTTTTGCTATAAACCTTTGCTATGATCTCTTGTCTTGAACCTCGACTTGGACTTTGACATAAACTTGATATTTGACTTGGACCACTTGATACTTGATACTTGACATTTGATACTTGATATTTGGTCCACTTGATACTTGATACTTGACACTTGATATTTGATACTTGGTCCACTTGATACTTGATACTTGACCCTTGACCCACGGTTTGAGACTACGAGCCACTACTAGGCATGAGGGTTTCATGTCCTTGTCATTGATGCACCGATGACTTGACTCTAGGGTAGGAGATTGATGTCCTATCCCGTCCCTGACTTGATTTGACTTGTTACGTAGAGGAAGACATTGTGGCCTACTGGGACGTATGGATGCATCCTAGATTTGACTTGACTTGACTTGTTATTATTACTTGTTATACTTGGTGACTAATGGTGTGTGCAATACACGTCTTTCACATCTTGGGAGCTCATGACTCCACCCCTTGGAGGTATCCCCTCACCTTGTACTTGGTACCGAGGTCTCCCCTCCGTACACCTTGCTACTTGATTTCTTGACTTGATACTTGACTTGACTTGGGCTCGTAATGGATTACTGTTTTTTCCCTTTACCTTATAACCTTGTGCTTAGTATCCCGAGGTCACCCTCCGGATACATACTTGACCTAACACTTGACTTAATACTTGACTTGACTTGATTTGATTTGGGCTCGGGTTGGGATTACTTTTCCCTTTCCTCTTATCTTTTGTAACTATTCCTTAAATCTTGGTATATCTGCATAACCTTTTATCTTTCTTTCTATCCTCACACTTGTTACACTTTGCATCGTTTCACTTACATCACTATCCCATTATTACTGCTTGTTACCTTTATATCTGTTCACTGGGCTTTTTAAGCTCAGCCGCATTTCTTTTCCTGCGGCAGGTTTTAGTTTGGAAGCTGGGTATGAGTGGAGAGTACCTTGGACTTAGAAGACCTTACTAGCTATTGAAGATGAATAGAAGAATTTATATTTAGACTTCGAAATTATTGTATTAACCTTGTAGTTTCAGATTTTCCTTTGTAACCCTTGAAATTCTATTGTATTATTTATGTCATATGCTTGTGTTTGTTCTGATATGAAACCATTTTTGTGACATCTTTACCCTTGTCGGGTCGGGGTGTTACAGCAAATCCGCATTTCTATTGTTAAAGTTCGCTGGAACTCTCGAAGAGGTCCCGAATACACGTGGGAGCATGAGGACGAGATCAAGCGTAAATACCCACACCTTTTCTCAAATTCATCGGGTAACTCTAAGTGAAAACCGAGGATGGTTTTCCTTCTAAGGCGGGAAGGGTGTGACAAACGGTAATTTTCCCACTGATATTTTAATAATAAATGTCAATTTATTATTACCTAACTGTTAGATTACGCATTTATGTGTTTACATAACGATTACGGGAAACAAACCCGCACGCTGTAGCTAGGGGTGTCAGTAGGGTCGGGTTGACCCGACCCGAACCCGAACCCGATAAGCCTTATCGGGTCGGGTTAAATCGGGTTGAAAAAGCTTATCGGGTTAGTTTCACCCGAACCCGATAACCCGATAACCCGACAACCCGACATTGTTATCGGGTCGGGTTAGGGTTAGAAAATTTTTGTTGTCGGATTATCGGGTCAACCCGACAAGACCCGACAATCATTATTTAGTTCTATTTTTTTTACTGATAAGGTTGTAATGTTTGGGTTAAAAAGCTGATTGTTGTTTATGTCATGAAATGTGTATTGTTTTGCAAGTTTTGTTGATCAGTGTATGCTTATTTTTATGGAGATTCTGCTTGCAGAACTAATATGTGGTCGTGATGTGAGTTTTAATAAATGAGAGTTTAGTACTTCTATCTGAACTGAAAAAAGGATGATTCCAAATTAGAATTAATTTTTTGTAATAGCTTTATACTTGGGTAGAGTTATATTTCATCTTTGCATTTGAATCTGCTGAGCAGTTGATGCCGTGTTCAGTACTGAAGGAAATTTTAAGGTAGTTGGCTTCTGGTTTGGCATGGAGGTTATGGTCGTGATTTATATAAGCATTTCTTTGTTCTGATTGCTGACTTTAGATTACATTTTATATTATTTTTGTGGTAAAGTTTTTCTAAAGCGAAACAAGTAGGTAACTTGCAATTGAAAACTTTTGTTTGCATTTTATAAAAAGGTTTGACAAAATTTTCAGCTGCGGTTATAGATCATTGCATCTAGTAATACTTATAGATCTAACTCTCAAACATAATGAATAGGTAGTATAGGTAAAGTTGAATATAGTGCTATCAACTAGCATATAACATAAAAGCTGCTGGTGTCTGTTCATCTAATGGAATGTTGCCTACTGGACTACTGGTTATCCTAATATTTAGTAATGCTGGTTATGATTTATAGTGAAATTTATGCATCTTAACCTTGTATATAGTCCCACATTTACTCATCATCAAACCTTGTCAGTTGTCACTTTGCATAACAACTCAGTAGCTAGAAGATATGTGGTCAAATTATGGTTTTTGACATGAGCATTCTTCTTACTTCCACATGTTTATGTTCTATGCTTTCAGCACGGATTTCATTCCTTTATTTGAAAGTAACTTATTAGTCAGCTCACCAAGTTATCAACACAAGACTCTAAAACAACCCATGCATTCTGCATCACTGTTACTTAATCGGGTCACCCGATAACCCGAATCACCCGACCCGACATAACCCGACCCGACTACCACCCGAACCCGATAACCTGATTCCTTATCGGGTCGGGTTGCGGGTTAGTTTTAAAAAAATCCAAACCCGACTCAACCCGACCCGACAAACCCGATAACCCGACCCGATAACACCCCTAGCTGTAGCGTACAGTAACTCACCAAAACTATTTGATTTTATCAGAAAGAGTGAAATTTTCACTTCCTGACAGTTACAGACACCAACGTAACAAAAACGAGAGGTTATCTCGTTTTCTTGAAAAACGACACCACACGCGTACCGACACCACATCAGTAAAGGTTTACTTTCATAAATTCATGTCGGAGTCAATAAAAATTTACTCTGTGTCAGTTTAATAAAAACGACTCCTAAATTATATTTTTCGTGCTCACGACAACCCGAAAATCTCGAGTGACACCGGGATTCAACGGGACACGGGGTACACATAATACCCACATAAAACAAAATCTTATACTTATCCTATTACATACATCCGTACCAACTCACATGTCGAATTATCAAGTTTTAACTCTCCCTATTCTGATAATAAATCGCCATCCCCATTAATCCATTCCTCAGATCCACATCAAGCCAATGGAGTGGCGCTATAAACAAGACAAGCCCGAGTTTTAACTCTTCCTTCTGTCCATAAGGAGCGGCTGCCATCCCCTTTGTCGAATCCCAAGGGTCAACAAGCCAAGCCAAGAGATGACGATATGGCTTCCCTTTTTGGCCATGGGAGTGTCTGGTATTCAAGAAAGAAGAGTCAAACGCTTCTTGCTTATCTGTTATAAACTTTACTCGATTCACAGGCAACCCACCTCACATCCGAATCATCATCACACACAATTACAAAGGCGATATCTCGGTGGAAGGGGAAGTGGGTTTGCTTGGATCGGGTTTGATTGCTTTTGACTTCTCCTCATCCTTCTGTAACCGATTCAACCGTATTGTAAGGGTTCTAAAAATCTTGATTCTTCTAATTCGAGTATAACTATGTTCTTGATATGTTGATTTAAGTGTCATTCGATTGAAATTGCTGCACATATGATTCGTTATTGTTCTTGTTATTGATGTTATGTTCTGTCAAAAATTATTGTTGTGGTATCATTTAATTTTTAGTTGTGTTATTGTTATGGTGTGACTCAATTAAATCCGAAAACTAAAAATGAAACTCAATCGGCTCGAATATGGAAGTGTACTTGATTTCTTTTTTTTATGTGTTCTTGATCAAGTAGCTTAAACAGTCAATGAGAGTAAGGAAAATATTGAGTGTGCTAGGACCTTGTTGTGTTTGTACTTGTGCTAATGGTGTCGACTGTGTTTGGGTTGGTGTCTGTGCTTGGACCGTATGTTCATGTTACACTCGAAATGGGTTGATTTGCATTCGGTTATGAGTGTGTTGTGCTTGTACTCAAATTAGGTTGTGAGTCATATATACTCCAGTGTTCGATCTTGGTTTGTGATGTGTTTATAGTTGTGTTTGATCTTGGTTAGTTTAATTCAAGTGTGTTTTGAAGTGGCGAGTCACCTTGGTCGTAAGTAGTAAACTAGGTTCGAGTGTGTCTTGGTCTATAGGTGAGCCGAGAGGGTACTCAAGCTCACCAAGAAAACGTGACTCGTTATTTTCTTTTAGTTCAATCACCACCCCGAAGGGTGCCGTGGTTACCACATAAAAGGTTGTATATGGTGTTGTTGTCTCGGTATATACCACCCCCAAAAGGATGCTTGTTTCATCGAATTATAAAACACACGGGTGTAGTTTGGTTGTGACTTGTATGTAGGTCGAAAGCAAGAAATCAAGTCCCGCGTCTATTGTTTCATTCGATCCATAATAAGTGGAAAACTCTTTGTTTGCGTTTTACTTCAAATGGCAGGCTGGGAAAATTCTTAGCAGGCTACTGATTTTAGTTTCCAAAAGGTGTACTGGAATCTTTTTTTTCTTTGTTGTGACTAATTTCAGTTTTTACACCTTGGGCAAGCCCATAGCCAAATATCTTTTTTTTCTTTTCTTTCTAAGCCCTTTTCGTTAACAGGCCAAAGCCCAGGGCTTACCCTGTTGACTTGTTTTGTTAAATTGGGCCGAGCCCACTGCGAACTTCCAAACAACCCAACTATACTTCTGTTAAAAATAAAAACGGAAACGAGTTTAGTGCTTCTCGAAACATCGACTATTTCGTGCCCTAGCTATCCCGCGACTCATATTCGGATACGTCACATATATATATAAAATATATATATATATATATATATATATATATTATATATATATCAATATCATTATTCCGTCACGTTTCATACCAAAATACTAAACGTACTCTACAACACGATACACATTAACAACGTATTTTGAAAATTATAAAAACTAAACGGACTTACAAAAAGAAATCTATTTAATTTATACTTGAAATGGTAAACCTTATAACGACTAGTTAGAGTCATATAAACTTACAAAATAACTACTACTTAACAAATATTTAGCACGTGAAATCAAACAAGAGCGCGTACACGGGCCACGCCCATATCCTTCCAAGAAAAGAAATGTAAACTTACCTACATTTTTATAAACTTAAATAGTGACATCTAATCATGACTTGCGATGAGGAATAAAGTGATATTTAACTAGGACATTTTAATTCACTTAGCACTTTAACGACAATTAACCAAAAAGGTTTACAAAAATCCATCAACGCCTAACATTTATATGTAATTATTTCCCACACCTTGTCCTTGGTTATTTCCGAACCAAAGACTATTTCGTTCTCGATATCTTATTAGTTGTACACCTAAGCACTTCCAAGAGCCAATACTTTCAAATGATTTAGAAAATTATATTAAACTTAAATGCTGCCACACCAGCAACAATAACATAAACTCTTTAAACCTTTCAGATTTAACTAAAATTTGTAAATTCTTAAACTCGATCCATGAACTAAAACAAACCTTACTAATTTAGGTCACGTGTTGGTGCTAAACACTGTCTGAATTGTTATGTTATCTGACTGCTACTTGACAAGGTGAGTTTATAGCCCCACTCTATTTATACTTGTTTTACAATTGGGGTGAGAAACATGCAAAACTATTTTATGGACCAACACTATTGTTTTATCAAACTATTACGTGGTTTAGCCTAAGACACTGAATCCCACATGCCCAAACTCATGAACCATCAATTCCTGCGGGGAAGCGCGAATGCTATAAATAGATCTATTGGGGTTGACACCCCCGTTCGGTTTGACCGGATAGGCAAATGCGAGCGTATAACATGTCGAAACACGAGTGTCACGGGATAGGCACTTGCAAGGGCTTTATTCAACGTGCTTCTAAAGCACGCACACTGTCAAGCTTCGGTTGCGTAAACTTAGTGCTAACGTAATAGACTATTTTTATATGACATTATATGCATTGTAATGTTCATGTACCCAACTCATGGTCCAACTATTGATTTTACTGCTTATTGATAAACCTATGAACTCACCAGCTTTGTGCTGACTTTTAACATGTTTTTCTCAGGTGTTTAAGCTGAATGATTATGACAAGGTTGTGGCAGGGCAAGGGTCATAGACTATGGTCTGAAGCATTGTGGCATTTTAACTTTGACTTGTTTTTGTCTGGGACAACTGAATTATGGGCCTTATTTTCTAAACTCAAACTTTGTTGTAAAATATTTGACTTGGTTGCATGTATTAAAACGGAGTATGTATTCCGTTCTTTATTTTCTTGTGTTGTGATATTCAATTTAGTAGCACCCCATGACCCGAATGCTTCCGCTATACAAGATTTTGGGGGTGTTATAGCTGACTTCGGTCTATCCAAAATGGTAGTCGTCTTTGGATTAGTTGGCTCGCAATGTTGAGTCGGAAACCCAAGTTTAAAAAAAATCTTTGACAAAACCCAAAAACATTACATAACAATGGTAAAGAATATCCCACCTCAATACCCATTTTGTCACAACCCTTTACATTAGTCTCTTTCACCCTTTGTTTCAAGATTGCTTCATCAATAATGATTAATTATGATACTTTGATCCTTACTGATTATGTACATATTCAAATAAGTTATGTAAAAGCATACAGATAGGTGATCCCAAGATTTATATATAATCAATAAGAAAAACACGCAACTTAGAATTTTAAAAAAATGTCAGTTTAGAACACAAGATAACAGTTAAACTTCGATAAGACAAAATTATTAAAGTCGGATTGAAAAACTACTTAATACATTGAAGTCAATGAATAAGATGAACAAAAAAAAATCAACTCCTTTCCAAATGGTTTGTTGGTAACTCATGACCTTTAGAGTTGCTGATGGCTTTAGTTGCTAATGGCTTTCAGAGAGTAAGTTACCCCTTTTCACACAAATGTTTCACCGGGCCATATATTGTTTCTCTTGATTCAAGTAAGGAAGTGCAATCACCAACAGCCATGGCATAAACATTTCCTAAGTTTAAGGAAATGTTTGTAAAACAGTCAAAGTCTGTCATGTGGTGTTCAACATTTACTAATTACTGGAATAAGTAGCAAGTCCCCAAAACCAGAAGTTACTATTACAAACATAAACCAAAAGCTACGTGTATTGTTTTGGCAAGGTGGACGAGCTAGAAACCTATTACACGTTGGTGAAGCCACTTGAAATGTCAGTCATAGTTGCTATGAGTACAAGTAGTGGATATGAGTGACATGTCGAGTGGTTTGACCAACGTCTAATAGCTTTCTAGCTCGACTATCTTTCTAAAGCTTCCATTAACTAAAAGCATATATGTATTGTATTTATATGTAAACAAGATGAGCTTACATTTGTTTTTGAGTGAAATCAAACTTTTTATGTTTTCTTCATCGCAGAAGGTTAGTGTACATTGTTTTATCCAAGTGACACCGATTTGTCAAAATTGTGTGTACCAAGTTAAATTGTTATAATGTTGATTAACTGTAAGTAATTGCAACCATTAACGAATGTAACTTTTAGTGTTACATAAGGATGTGTAAGGGCAAAAATGTGATTCCTTGGTACTGTAAACATCTTTTCATTTCTCACAAAAAAATAATATGGGTCTGTAATATAATCCTTTTCCTAAACATCCTTTTCAGAAAATAACATATTAATCATTGTTTTCGTATTTTTTGTTTTAAACGAATATGTATGCAAAACAAGAAAAAAATAATGCGCAGCAAATGTTAGACATAAACTGGCTCCACCACAACACGCGTCAACTAAATCGGCCAATATACTCTATCTATTTGACCTAGCTCGATGAAATTAAAACCTAGGGCTATAAACGAATTGAACATTCGGTGAACATTTCATGAACCGTTCGGTAAAAATTTCGTTTATGTTCGTTTATTTATTAAATGAACGAACATAAACAATATTTTATGTTCGTTTAGTTAAATAAGCGAACATAAACAAAATTAGCGTCCGTTCATTTATGTTCGTGAATGTCCGATTATGCATTCGTTAACGTTAGTTTATGTTCATTTATTTATTTGTGTTCGTATATCATATTTTTTAATTGTATAATTTTAAAATTAGTTTGTGTAAGCCAAACAACACTTATAAAACAATATATTGTGCATAATTTAAAAAAGTTTATGTTTGTTTGTCTATGTTCATTAATGTTCGATCGTTTATATTCGTTAAGCGTTCATTTAGTGTCTTAATGAATGATCATAAACGCACATGAATAACCCATTTTCTAAATAAACGAACATGAACAAAAAAATCCGTCTGTTTAAACGTTCGTGTCCGTTTATTTATCCAATTAAAATTAAATGAACGAACATGAATAAGACATGTTCATTTAGGTCCCTAGTAAAACCTACCTATATGGTATCAAACAAATACTCTAAAGGGGGCGTTTGGTACGACTGAATCATAAAGAATGGAAATAAAGTTCAGAATGGAATTGCAGAGAAAGAGAATGATGCCAGAGAAAGAGAGAGGATTTCGTTGTTTGGTAGGTTCATAGAATCGAGCAATGTAATGAGTTAAAAAAAATATTCATGTGTTTGGTGTAAATGAAGAATCAAATCAAAGTTGAAATAACAAGTAACATATCACTAACTTTTATACAAATGAATTGCTAAATCTTCCAATATATAGAAGATGAAATCAAACCCGAAATCCCATTCAAAATTCATAATTCCATGGCATTGAATTTGAGTTGAAAACTTGTGAACAACTTAACAAGATGTAGTTCATATTATAAAACATTAAACAATGAATAATGAGTCTTCATTAATAATACGTAATATAGGGAGACAAATATGTGAATATGAGGGGACCAAGGTACATATCAACCATAAACGAAGTACATGTTTCTTTATCTAATAGAGTTTCTTTCGAGTTCTAAAAACATAAAACAAATGATTATAATCATAGATTATATGTCGACCATGGGATAAGGAGAAAAAAATGGATATGAAAAAATAACGTTTGAGGATTAGGGTTCTAGTTTATAATCAAAGAGAAGTGTTAGATACTTCCATTTGATTTTTAGTTAAAATGTGCAAGGCACGTGCTATTGGCATTTGTACCCCCACTATTTTTTTACTTTGCTCTGATTCTCATGAGAATGAATAAATAGAAACGCCCCTCCTTAAAATAACAATTCTCCGGTTTCTTTACCTTTTAAAGAGAATCAAAATCATGGAATGAGAATCGAAATTGTATCCCACGTTTCCATTCTTCATGCGCAACAAACATGGCAATCAATTCATTTTCTCATTCTCACCATTCCTTTCCATCCCACCAAACAGCCCCTAATAGTAAAAAGTTCGTTCAGTGAACATTTCATGAATCGTTCAGTAAAAAGTTCGTTTATGTTCGTTTATTTATTAAATGAACGAACATGAACAATATTTTGCGTTCGTTTAGTTAAATGAACGAACATGGACAAAAGTCGCTTCCGTTCATTTATGTTCGTGAACGTCCGATTATGCATTCGCTAACGTTCGTTTATGTTCATTTATTTATTTATGTTCGTATATCATATATTTTAATTGCATAATTTTAAAATTGATTAAACAACGCTTATATAACAATATACTGTACATAATTTAATAAAGTTTATATTTGTTTGTCCATACTCATTTATGTTATTTTGGCGTCCGTTTAATGTCTTAATGAACGAACATAAACGAACATGAATAACTTATTTTCTTATTAAACGAACATAAATAAGAAAATTTGTCCGTTTAAATATTCGTATCCGTTTATTTGTCCGATTAAAATTAAATGAGGATTCTCCACTACCTGATAGTCTTGTAAGTAAAACAAAATGACCACATATTTATCTATCTTCACTATGTCCCCACCACCACCACCAACCGCTGACTCTTGCCTTCCACCTGAATCCCAAAACAAAATAGCTGTTTACCAATTCCTTTCATTTCACTTCCCTTAAAATCAACCACTACCACCAACCGCCACCAACCGTCACCAAATTAGGGTTTCATATACAAAAAAAATGCACAACACACCACCACCGGCACAGTCACCAGGTCAACCACCATCATTCACCATGGACCTAATTGACGATCCATCATCTTCAATCTGGGACTGGAGTCAGTTCCTCGATTTCAACGTCGATGATCACTTACCTTTACCATCCGAACACTCCCCCATCATTCAAATCGATACTCCACACCTCGAACCGTTTGAAACGGCACCCGAACCGCTCGAAACGGTGTCGGAACAGCTTGATACGGTTCCGGTTAACCTAAGGGTACGGAAACGTGATCCGAGGATGGCCTGTTCGAATTTTTTAGCGGGAAGGATACCGTGTGCGTGTCCGGAGCTGGATGCGCAATTGGCGGCTGAGGAAGCGGAAGCGAAGGCGCCAGGGAAGAAGAAGACGAGGACCGGGGGCGGGACGGGGAGTGGGAGTGGGAGAGTGGGGGTGGGGAGGTGTCAGGTGCCGGGGTGTGAAGTGGATATTAGTGAGTTGAAAGGGTATCATAAACGCCATAGAGTGTGTTTGAGGTGTGCCAATGCGGGGAGTGTTGTGCTTGATGGTTGTGATAAGCGTTATTGTCAGCAGTGTGGGAAGTAAGCCCTCGTCGTTTTTTTGTTAATTCCTTCTTTTGAGTTTAGTTTAGTATAATCGTTAGCCAAAGTTACACTAGTATTTAATTTTACTTTAATATGTGTGGTATATAATACGTGGCTACCACAATTACACGAAACATTATTCTTAGAACCGTGCTAAATGGGATTTGTTCTAAGGGTTAGACTCGTTTGCTGTTTAAGTTTGCATGATGTTTCTCAACTAGTGAGAAGGGTTCTAACAGCGAGAGGTAATTGATCTACGGATATAGCTTGTAACTTTCTTATTGTTTTGCTAGAGTTAACTGGATATATATTGCACTACTATGAATGACGAAAACCGGGTACCATCTGAAATAACATCACTAGAACCATTGTACGGAAACCACACTATATTTTAGCCCCCTTAGCTTCATGTATAGGGCACGCTGACTCTATGTTGGATTATTTAAATTTGGTCAGTAGTATACATAAGTACTTTAAAGCTCAAGCATTGATTTTTTCTTTATACAACTGTGACATTAGCTGTACAAGGTTTAAACATTGACTATGGTTGTATTTAATGATATTCTAGCTAATGGTATATTGATAGATTGGTTTCTGAAATGCCACAGTGCTGTACTATAAAACTTTATACAGCCACTTGTGCAAACAAATATTTGGGTTTTGGATTCTATTCTTCAAGGTCTTTAGAACTTTTGCCATATGACATAAGACAACTTGTTTGAAATAATCTTGCCTATCTCTTAACCAAATCTGGATACATGTATTAGATTTAAATAAAGATTAACCTGCTCCTAGTCCTGCTAGGATACAGTATACTTTACCAAGAGATATTTAATACAAATTTGCATGGCTTTGCACATTTGAGGCTGGTCCTTCTAGTATATATGAATGCTGGAAAATGAAGACCATGGCGTTCCTCTGTTGGAATAACATGTAAACCCTATGCCTATTTAGAATTTAAAGGATCAGGGAACACCCATACGGACTTATTAGATGCTTCTGAATCAGAGGGTGACTTTTAGGAGAATTGTTTCAGGTAGCGCATATATGATGATGTTATATTATGACAAAGTTGTGTTATGATTCTGTTATTGTGATCCCTTCTCCTGAAAATGCATTGTGGATATCAGTGATATCCTCATTTGGAGTCGATTTATGGACGCATCAAGTTCCATATATAAATTTCTTTCTTTATGCTTATCCTTATTTTGAACAATTTATTCTCACTCTGACAAAGAAAAAAAGAATTATGTGAGCTTCTGTATGAAATTTTCATTTTAAGCATGTTTACATAAGTTTAGATAGTCTTTCATTAACTTTTTTAACTCTGTTCTTTTCACGTAATTCTTTTATCTTAAATTTTCATCAGTAGTGGGCTAGTAATTTCTTGGAACTGGAAATGAGTAAGAAATCTAGAGCGTCATAATAACAGGCATCGAAGAAAACCCTCGGATTTTGACAAACTCACCGTGTTGCAGGTTTCATGTCCTGTCAGATTTTGATGAAGGTAAACGTAGTTGCCGACGAAAACTAGAACGTCATAATAACAGGCGTAGAAGAAAACCCTCGGACTCCAAGGGATCTGGAGTTAACTCAGCAGATTATGATGATGGTTACGATGAAGCTGGAAAAGGTGACAATTACAATTTCTGTTTCTGATTAATAAAGGGTCAAATGGTCCATTTTAGATAATCAATACCAGCTGCTATGAAACTGATTATCTAAGTTAATAAATAAAACATAATTTATTCATTTTTTCTTTTAACCTAACTTGACAAACTTATACTGCACAAAAATGTCTTTTTGGGCACTTTTTATCTATGGATTCCTTCCATAAACAGAGTTAGCCTAACATTTAGGCTGTTTATTTTTTTCTATATGGGGAGAGAAGGTGGGTCTCAATGTGGGTCCATGTCTGTTAATGGGTCTCTGGATGGGGAGGATGTTAATTTTTTTGCCTTGTGGAGTAAGATGAAATAAGGGAAATATTGGGCCCAAGCACAAAATAAATATTATTATATACCTTGGACCCACCTTCTCTCCCCATATGGAAAAAAAGAAACAGGCCCTTAGCCTAACATTTAAACTTCTTATAATCTTATTGTTACAACACGGTAAAAGCATATCCAAACACTATTTATGCCGCCCGATCTATTACAATTTACAAATGATATTCTGATTCCGATGATTTAATATCAAGCAGTCACTTTCTAAACCGACATCAATACACCCTCGTATTTTAATTCTAAAATCGTGAAATTCACGTCACAATAAGCATAGAAATACGTTTACACGAGTATATTTTTTAAGGCTTTCTTTGGTGACATTGTTTGGGAATCTAAACTAATGTTGACATAGGTGCCAATTCCGTAAGTAGTGAAGTAGCAGGAGATAAATCACTTTTAGCAGGTGAAGGGCCTAATAACATACCTAGCTCCACTCATGCCCAAACTATTCACAATGATAGCGTTCCATCTGTAGCTGTATCCGGGGAAACTCAAACGGATGAAGAGAAAGAAAAAGGCACTCAGTCTCCATCCTATGGTGATGATAAGAGTGCTTTCTCCTCTATGGTAGGGGTTTCTTCATGCTAGAGCTTGCTGTTATATGCTTAATCTATCTGAATCTTCTCACCGTGTTAATTTATATACATTTTATTGTAGTGCACAACTGGTCGGATCTCATTCAAGCTTTATGATTGGAATCCAGCAGAGTTCCCTCGGCGACTTAGACATCAAGTACTATAGTGATTACTATTAACTAACATCTGGATTAAAGGTGGCAAAAATGGGGAGGTTGGGTAATGGGTTGGGACCAAAACGGGTAAAGGTTTTGTTATTGCGTTTACTTAAAACTCATATCGGCCAAGCTATAAAATCATATATATCAAATAATTAGTGCGTCAAATTTGATTATGGAAATTGTATTGTAATAATAGCCTAAATTTATATAAAATAACTTGCGTTGTTTTATGCACTATAAGTACACTTTAGGTGACTTTCGAACTGTATTCTGTTAAGCTATAATTTTATCTATCTTTTTTGACCCGTTTTGAAATAAACTATAGTCCAACATATATATGGGTCAAAAATTTGCTACCTCCATTTTAAATTCTTTACCAGGTGAGTGAGAATGTGACATACGTTTATGCTTCAGATATTTGAATGGTTGGCCAACATGCCCGTGGAGTTGGAAGGATATATTCGTCCTGGATGCACAATTTTGACCATTTTTATTGCAATGCCAAGGTTTATGTGGTTGAAGGTGATGCTCTTTTTTAACTTTCGATTTAACTATTTTTATTAACTGTTTAAAAAGGCGTAGAAGTTAGAACATTAAATTCAGTTGTGATTGTATTTTCTGCTGTATGAAAGCCATTAGCCTATCTAGTTTTTGTGGAGAGCGTAATCTATGGAGTATGGAGGTGTAAAGATTAGGATAAAATGTAATAGCACTATCAAGGTTGTAAATATCGGTTCTCGGTATGTTATCGGTTGACCCCCTTGAAGCGATATATCGATGATATATCGGGGACCATAAATTATAAAGGAATTTATTTTTAAAAAATAAATATTAGCAATATATTCATGGTTTGTATGTTTTACATATATTTTCTACGTGTATACCTCTTATGATGATTAATGGACATCGGTTTTCACAACAAAATTGGCTGTCAAACTTTCAAACATGGTGAAGTTGTCAACAAACTTACAAAAGTAGCTATCAAACATGGTGAAATTGTCGACAAAAGTGGCTATCAAAATTTAAAAGTGGCCAGACAAAAAAAAGTAAAAAAAAGGTTAAAAAAAAAGTCCAAAAAAAAAAAGTCAAACTTTTTGTTTGACCGAGATATGGCCGAGATGGCCAATATTGACTGAGATTGACCGACCCCGATATATTTGGCTGATAATCACAATCTCGTCTCAGTAGTGGACCGAGATCCGATATCTCACCGATATATCGGCCGAGATGACCGAGATTTACAACAGTGGATAAAATGTAATAGCACTATCAAGGGAGAAATGCTATTTATATATTTAGGGAGTCGGGAGTAATGAAATTATATGGAGTACACTGCCAAATGAACTTATCATCAAATAAGAGGCATACGTCTGAACTTGAGATGCAGATCTGTGAACATTACTAACTTAGAATCTCATCCACTTATTTTGGATTTATCTCTCTACATATCTGTCTAAGTATGTACTTATGTATTCTAAGCTGCATCTACATTATCTAACTTGAGATAATTTTCTTGAGCAGTTAGATGAAGATCCCGTTGTATGTATACATGACTTCCTTGCTTCACCAAAAAACTTGCTTTCTGGACGAGACACATTTTTTGTTAGTTTAAACAACATGATCTTCAGTGTCATGAAAGGTTTGTTGACTTCAATGTCTTCCTTTTACATCATGAGTTATTTTTTTCTTCCTATTAATGGTTTATTGAACAAAGTCAACAAACTGTCATATCTTCCATATCTTCCATGACCACCAAAGTTAAATTGCAAAATCAGTAAATTTGTAGGTTAGAGTAGTTTATTATTGCATTATATTGGATTTGTTGGTCATCTTATTTAGGCCACTTATGTACAATTTTTCTTACGGAATATTGTGAATGCTCTTGTGAAGACATTGAGAATTATAATATCTATAGGCAGCTATGCCTAAAATGAAAGTATGAAAAGGGAAGTAAAATCAAGGGGGTGTTTGGATTTGCTTTTTGAAACTGGTTATCTTATTATTATGACTTCACAGATCTTCATCTCAAGTTCAGACTTCAGACTTATGCCTCCTATTTGATTAATAAGTACACATTGATTAATATTAGATTATTAGTCTTTGGAGAAATGGGTTTTTCCTTTGATACTCAGCTTCACAAGAATGTCGTTGTTGGTCACCACATGTAATAATTTCATAGAGAATCAGGAATTTCCAAACACTCGTATTACTGATACGTGATTATTACAACTTAAAACATCAAAGGCATCTCTTAATGCTATCTTCTATAGCCCGTTTTATTAATCTGATTATCTCATTCTAAAAATTGAGAAAGCAGATTATCACTCGCACGACATGCATAGCGTCCACAATGCAAATTATATATTAATGACATTTTTTTGTTGCCAAATCACCTTTCAACCATCTTCTACCTATAATGACTAATTTTACTTCAATGCAAAAAAGTCTTTGCAAAGCTTTTCTTGTTATTTTATCATTAACATACTTCAATTGTGTGAGTAGGGGTTTTTCTCAAGTTATTGAGGAAAAAAAGTTAATCCTCCAATGGGAAAAAAGATTTTCAGTGACTTTCTTTAAGCAATAAAAGTCATTGCTCTACCTCCCATTGGAGATGCCCTTTGATATGCTGAATTTGTAACTTTCAACATTGAACTAGGAGAATATTGTATGAGAGGATATATGACATTGTTGTTATCGTATTAGGCATGCAAATTTGGTGATTTGCGAGGTAGTTAATGGCTAATGTCTGGGTCGCCTACTGCCTTGCGTAAAATTAGGGTTGTTGGTGCACTTCGAATATAGAATGGTATAGTCCTCTATGGATTATCAGTTCAGTAAACCACTCTGCAACTGCCTTTGCTGCCACAAAAATACATTGCTTTGTTTTTACAATACACTTACTATTTTAGGGGAAGAGTCTAATTAGAGAGGGTAATTATGATTACGAGTTTGTGGTCAAGGAAACGGAGACTACAAAGATTAAGACTATTCGTTTGTTTGAGGCTTCTACTTCTTGGTACTTATGTTTTTATATCTTTAGCTATTGCACTTCTGCTTCTTTGTTTCTATGGCAAAATGTTATACATACAGTCTGAAATTTTCCCAGCTCACCTCACTTGGGTCTTCTCCTTTTTGCTCCTCTTTCTTAAGTGTGATGCACGGCTGGTCGCCTTAGTTGCATTGTAGTTCTTTAACTAATGGGAAGTGTTGAATAATCACCAAAAGAGTCTTTTTAGCTACAAGTAGTTTCTTATGTTTAATTTTTTGACGCACTTTAGAGTGAGAACCATAACCTTTTCTATGGGAAAATTGCAATTTACCTCCTCATGTTAAGTGTTTATGTGCACTAAACTGATGTGAATGCAGGTGGAAGATCAGTGATGAAAATTAAAGCTGGGGAAAATGCCCCAAAGCTTCATTATGTTCAGCCTACATGCTTTGAAGCAGGCAAACCGATAGAGTTTTTGGCATGCGGAAGTAATTTGCTTCAGCCCAGACTTAGGTACGTTTATTTTCAATGCTTTTTGACTTAAATCTTGGATAGTGCATTAATGAAATACTTGATTGGCTTATTATATTAGTTTGTCGTTTTCTTTATTTTCATATTATCTTTCATTTGTAATATGGGTTATGAAAATAACTGAATTCAAGGATCATCCATCTTTCTCAATAAATGAGTATTAATCCATGTGGAATGATATTAGAACTGTGTAACCATTGCAGGTTTTTAGTATCCTTTGCTGGCAAGTATATGACAAACAATGTGCGCGTTTCATCATCTCACAACCAAAGTGGGGCTTCTACAACAAACATTGATCGTCAGTTTCTTAATATATGTGTTCCTCGTACCGAGTTGGATGCATTCGGCCCTGGATTTATTGAGGTTTGATTCAGATTGTATTTTGTCTTTTTATACATGCACAGAGATTTTGGAATGTTTTACTACTTGTTGATTGAATATAAAGTTTCTAGAAATTGTCGAATGTCGACTTTCTTGGAATTATCTTAGAGATGGTGAATCATATGAAGTTTTAGTTAGAGATGTAAATTTCTACTCATTTACAGATTTACTTATTAATGGGTCGTTTGGATTGCATATCATTTCAAACTTAGGCCAAGAGGGGAACATGTTAAACAGGTTGCAAGTCACCCAAAGTCCTGTTTATTTCATGCATGTATACAGCCATCGTAATCATTTTATTCAGATATCTAGATTAACACTTATTCTATAATCCTATTAAAACACATTTCAGCCTGTACAAAGTTACCCATTTTGATCCATTGCCCAATAAGCATACCTCTTTTTAGTGACTACTGCATCTTATTTCTTGACTATTGTTCTTTTTTTCTTTTTTCTTTTTTGAAGGTTGAAAACGAATCTGGTCTGTCCAATTTTGTTCCAATTCTAGTTGCAGATCAAGAAGTATGTTCTGAGATCAAAATAATGCAGATGAAATATTATACACTTCATTCAAGAAATTCAGAGTCTACATCTACAACTATGTCGTGTGAGGTTGCCGTTAACAAGTTCTCAGAATTGCTTGTAGATATAGCATGGCTACTTAAACAGCCATTTGTAGAAGACATGGAATGTGCTATGACGTCTTCACAGCTGCCAAGATTTAACTTTGTACTTAGTTTTCTAATTGAATACGAGTCAACGGTAGTTTTGAAGAGAGTATTAAACTGTGTAAAGATGAGAACAATTGAAAACGGTGGCGTTATTGAAGCCGATAGTGTGCTTCAGGGGACTGTGAATCGTGCTACAGAAGTCCTAAAACAGCGACTGGAGAAAAAGTTAAACCTTGAGTTGCATCCAAGAGATGTATTTCAAGAGGATGATGAAAGCTGTAGAGATCAGGTGGTTCCTTTGGTTTCAGCCATTAATCAGGTACTGAGATTATATGGTTCTTGTCTGATAAACCCCATAAGATTTAATAAGCTGATTAATAATTTTAGAAGTAGCAACTTCACGCCATTTATATATGAATGGGTCGATTTTGGTTGTGTTTTATCTCAAATGTATCAACAAAAATTAAATGGGAACGTGTCAAATGGGTCAAAGAAGGTGCTAGTTGCCGAAAGTCTATATATAATGCATATAATCTTCTACATCGTTTTATTAAATGAGTTAGATTATTATATGAATGTTTTTTCATAATCATAATTAACACAATCACTTTTTTTTTTTTTCATAATATTATACAAAAGTAAAATAATGGAGAAAAAGTGTTTGCCGCTCGACCCAACTAGAACCGCCTGTATCAACCCATGTTTTGACCCGTAAACCTACCCGAACATCTTGGCACTTCTAGTAGATTTAGTTGTTTTTGTTTCTTACAGGGTCAAACTGGTAGAACAAAAACTTAAATCATCTGAAAAGGAAATAGGTCAAATTGGTCTATTTCACTTAATGTCTATTTTGAATGTTTGAAACCTAAATTATTTTATTGAGTTATATTAAAAACTTACTATTACTGTATTATTGTCATATTTGGCATTGTTAAGAATCATTCAAATAAACTCAAGAAAAATGTTACTGAGCAACTCAGTCCGCACAATTTTGCATCTTTAGTAAGATTTTTTATTCATATATAGTAAATGATATAAAAGTTATCAAAACTTTCAGGATATGGTACTCTCAGACAGTATGTGGATTCCAACTGCAGGAGACAATAGTGAACGTGTCGCACTCTTAACTGCTGACTGTGTTATGAGTGTGGCACCCTACAAGGAACTACCAAAGAAATCCTTAAACCAACTATTTACATATAAAACCAGCAGACTTTTTACACCCCGCCCTTTGATAGTAACCGTTGCTTTGGTTACTGTATGTTTTGGTATATGTGCAGTCGTTTTCCATCCTCAGAAAGCTACTTCAATTGCCATAACAATACGGAGATGTTTATTTGATGACAACTAGGTGTCTCATCTATAATTCTTGGACCCGTTGAGAGGGTTACTTTTGTAAATTAAATGTTGTATGCTAGACTAACCATAGAATTCGAGTTGGTGGGAAATATTTTTGGCTTGTTTTATTCTTTGGTCAAAATATCTTGTTTCTTCAAGTGAAAGAATGCGATTGGTTGCAGTTGCCCCTAAATTTAAATGTTTGATGGAGCATTTAAAGATATGTATAATTACAGTAAAGCAAGGATATATTGTTGTAGATGGAAGATTTCCTAAGAAAGTGTCTTTTATATAAAGGTGGTATGTCAGTGTATGACACTTACCTAGCAACATATTTTGGATTTGAGACCAACATCAAAATAAACATGTCAAAAAATCTCATACCGGAAATTGGTTTATCTCCAGTAAGCATTTGATGTTGATGTAATTGATATCATCGAACTTAGTATATCGGGCCTGTCTCGCCTTGCGAGAAAATTCGAACAGTCTTCGTCTCATGAACTCTTCAGGCTTATGTCAACAATAGTTTCGTACTTGGTTACAACTTTATAAGTTGTCCTTATTCGAAAGTAGAAAAGTGTATGAAATACATCATCTCTATCTTGTAAATCAAGAGGTGGCAAAATGGGCGGGCATGGGATAAACGGGCACGGTCTAAACAGACACGGGACAAACGGCCACATGTTATATGAATCGGTTTAGAAAATACCCAAAACGATGAAATAAATTTCTCAAACGTAACATCTCATTTATATTTAAAAAATTTAATATATTATATCTATAAGTTTTTTTTAAAAACAATTATAATGTTCTTTAACTGAGAGAAAATATGTGTTCGTTTGTGTCCATTTAAATTTTAAATTGGCAATATATGCCCATTTCAGAAAAAAGAAGAGGGTTAAATATGCTTAAATCTTTTTTAAATTTGCCCAAATTAGCCTATTTTTTTGACTTTTGGTACAAATTGCCACCTCTATAAATCATCATAGTATTGCATAATAGTTTCATACTTGATTACAAGCTTTACATATTCATATGTTACATTTAGTTACACGATTATCGGATGAAAGTTTCTTATATGATGTTGATTGCAAAGAAATTGTATAAAAGACTCGCTTTTGATCTTATCTAATGTTGATTGCAAAGAAATTGTATAAAAGGCTCGCTTTTTGACTAAAATCAGGAATTACTTTGAGGGTAAAAAAAGAAAATGAATTAATTGTTAGCGGGGTTTTAATTTAGAAAATCATTCAATGACTATTCATAACTTTATTTTAAGAGGTAGTTTAGTAATTTTAATGTGATGAATTATATATAATTTATACTAAAACCCAAAATTTTGAGCCCCACACCACTCTCACACCGAACACTGTTTATTCCAAAAATGAACAGTAGCATGAACAGTGTTTACTGTCATGCTACAGTAAATGTTTTTTTTTTTTTTTTTTTTTAATTAGAATTCGAAAAAAAAAAAAAAAAAAATTTCATTTTTTTTTTAATAATTCGAATTCGAAAAAAAAAAATTTCATGCTACAGTAAATGGTTTTTTTTTTTTTTTTTAAAAAAATTTTCATTTTTTTTAATAATTCGAATTCGAAAAAAAATTTTTCATGCTACAGTAAATGGTTTTTTTTTTTTTTTTTTTTTTAAAATAATTTTGAAAAAAAAAAAATTCAAAAAACTTTACAGTAAATGGTTTTTTTTTTTTTTTTTTTTTTTTTTTTTTTTTTTTTTTTAAATAATTTCGAAAAAATAAAAGAAAAAAAAAATAAAATTGAAAAATATTTTCAAAAAAAAAAATTGTGAACCTACAAAACCAACAAAAAACAACTATCTGAACAACCCGCTGCAACAGTACTTTTTTTTTTTTTTTTTTTTTTTTTGAAATCCCGCAGCAACGCGCGGGCTGTCCCCGCTCGTTTTAATGTGATGAATTCTCAATAATTTAACATGAGTTCATGCTTTATATGGGTATTGAGAATGCATGAATTAATCAATATGACAATATGTTTTTAAAATAACATCTTCATTCTATATGTTTTTAATTTGTTTGATTTCATGCTGATTACAAGACAATTTGGTTAACTTTAACAATAAAGTGTTATGATAAGTTTTATATATTTTTGCCTAGGGGAAATCATCCCTGCACCAAGTTGTAACAACCACACCTCTGTTTTCAAGATATATTTAAGAAAGAAAGTGGATGAAACCAAAATTTATTTGTGTTCTCACAAAATTTTTATAGAGAAGAAAGTGAAAGTATAAGGTCTAAACTGATGGGTTATTTGAACATTTTTGTACTAATTACTTTCCCCCCTATTTTTGGGTGAAAGTGAGTGAAAATAAGTGAAAATATAATGTATCAATGTATATTAACTAAATTGTCTTTACAAACTTATATTATATTTTGTCTTATTATATTTGAACATGAGGGCAAAATTGTCAGTTTCATTATTTTTTTTCTTTCACTTCTCCTCTTCTTTTATACAACAAAGAACACACACAATATTCACTTTTCTTTCTTCACCAGTTACCATCCTTCCCTTCACCCTCTACTTCACTTCCTTTTCTTTCTAAATAAAAACTCGAGAACAAAGTGTTCTTGTTGCAAAGGGTAAAAAGTGATGTAAAAAGGAGTTATGTGTTTGTTAGAGTAAAATATAAGGGTGTAAATTGAAACTTTCAAATTGCATTTTACTATTTGATGCGGATAATTTTCTGCTGCAAACAGCATGGATGTTAAGCCCTTTTGCCTGTTAAGCAATCAGAAGTGATAATGTTATTTATTTTGTGTATGATGCTTCATATTCATATAAGAAACACATGTCGTTCATTAAATAATCGTTTCTATCACGGAACTATCCGTTCATCGGACGGGTCTGAAAATCTAGTATACTTTATACAAAAATATACATTGTTGCATCATATTTTGTGGAGCGGTTGCCGTTTATCATTTATCGTTCAGGATAAAAAGTTTGTTTGACAACAAGAAGTAAAAACAAATTTTTTTAATTCTAATGCTATTTTTTCTAAATACTAAGACAATCACTAAAATTTTGTCTTTACATTTTCTAGCGCTAGTAGAAAAATATTAAAAATTCTAACCCTACTTTTAGTTCACTTTACACATAATAATTTAGTTAGGGTTAATTCCATATATACCTAATTTAAACATTTAAATGACATATTTACCCAAACAAATATCATAATGTCATATATACCTGATCTAAATATCATATTTGTCATATTTACCATTTCATTAGTTTTATTAATGAAAATTAAGGGTGTGTTTGTTATCGGTATTTTGATTTCAAGGAATGGTGTCAAAGAATAAATAATTGTTTGGTTTGTGGGGTTCAGTTTCAACAGTGATTTTGACACCCATACAAGTGAGTTTTTATGAATCCGGATCTAATTGGGTGGTATGAAAATTCAATGGCTTATGGTGGGCCATCAAACTGACACACATATTTTTTTAGCTGATTTTTAATATTTTTATAATAAAATATGAGTCCACTACTTTTGTTATCCATTTATTAATATTATAAAAATAATACATCTCAAATCCAATACATATTAAGTTTTAGAAAACAAACAACATTAATAATATCATTCAATTACTTTTCTTTCAAATCTTTCTTAAATCCAAATCCAATTTCAATCCCATTTACAAACCAAACGCACCCTAAATGTATTACTCTTATTAATTAGCAGTTGCAAACCTATTGACTATTATACCCTTATGATTAACCAGTAAAAGCTCTCACCATTTTTTTTGCCTCATATAGATTTACACAAAGTAGGTTGACTAACTGTACGAGTATCACATATTATGAAACCACGTATGCTTCAAAAAAATTGAGATTTTTAATGTTTTCTTTGATATTCAATATATGGAAGCGCAGAAAGTTATAAATACATAATGTACTTTAAAAAAAAACTCATTATGCTCTATGAACTATACATATTGTCATTATACATGACAATATGTATAGTTCATAGAGCATAATGAGTTTTTTTTAAAGTACATTATGTATTTATAACTTTTTCCCATAGAGCATAATAAGTTTTTAAAAGTACAAAAATGGAAAATGCTATGTATAATGACAATATGTATAGTTCATAGAGCATAATAAGTTTTTTTTTTAAGTACATTATGTATTTATAACTTTTTTCCTTGATATTCAATATATGCAAGCGCAGAATGTGATTATGTGAACTTAGGGTGCATTTGGTTTGTAAGTGGGATTGGAATTGGATTCGGATTTGAGAAAAGTTTGAAAGAAATAAATGAGAGGGAAAATATAAATTATATATATGTTTGATAAGTTTTATTATTTTGGTTTGAAATAAAAAAAAGTAAAAAATAAGAAAAGTACAAATAATATGTGGCTCAAAAAATTCATCAAATAAAAAAAAATTTGATCGGTTGGATTCAAAGAAACCTACCAAAAAAAGGATTCAATAATTATTTGATTCAAAACCCCCGATACCGTTATACCAAATGGACCATTAATACATCTTCTTTTGTAATGTGAATTTTGACTTTTTCTTGTTACTTAAAAACGAACAGATTTATGTATCCCTTTTGTAATGTGAATTGTGATTCTTTCACACTCTGTTTTAGGATTAGAGATTTAGAGGTTATCGTTTGTTTTCTTGCTGTTGTGGTTTTAAAAGTTTGTTCCAGAATCATTGCTAAGGTTTTGTTTGGTTTGTTAGATGGTGTGGTTTCTTTGTATTTGGAAAAGAGAATTTAGATTTTGATATCATAGAGGGTATGATTGGCAAAAGTTCTTTATAGATCCAACTTTTACCATAGAACCCATCAAGCAATCTTAGCCACTCATTTTTCTTATCAAAATAAAAAAATTAATTTCCACCATTTTTTTAAAACTTAAATATCTCGCAAACCGTAAATCGTCAAGCTACAAAAAAAATACCATCGCGACGAGAATTAAATTATCTTTCTATAGACATGCATTGTTATATATTTTCGACGAACTTTTTTTTCGATGAACTTTTTTTTTTTCCAAAATTTCCATTCAGAAAAATCATATATGATTCGTAAGAATCATATATGATTCGATTTTAACAAATCATATATGATTCCGTACGAATCATATATGATTTTTACGAATCATATATGATTCTTACATACGAATCATATATGATTCGTACGGAATCATATATGATTTTTACGAATCATATATGATTCTTTCTGGACGGAAATTAAAAAAAAAAAAAGTTCGTCGAAAAAAATAAAGTCGTCGAAAGTATATAACAATGCATATCTATAGAAAGATCATTTAATTCTCGTCGCGATGGTATTTTTTTTGTAGCTTGAAGATTTACCGTTTGCAAGATATGTTGTTTTAAAAAAAAGATGAAAAATAAAAATGGGTGGCTATGATTGGTCCATTGGTTCTATGGCAAATATGAGATCTATATTGATCTCATCTCTTGATATCATAGAGGGTATGATTGGAATTTAATGATGAAAATTTACTTCTAATGGGTTATATAATGAAATGGGTAAATATGACAAATATAATGTTTAAAGTGGGTATATAGGACATTATGATATTTAGTTGGGTAAATATGTTATTTCGATGTTTAAATTGGGTATATATGGAATTAACCCATTTAATTATGGCTGTGTTTGGTAAAAGGAGCAGTAGCTGTGAGCAGTAGCCGTGAGCAGTAGCCATTTTTTAAATAAAAATGTTTGGTAACATAACTGTAGCTGTATTTATATAAATGTAAAATGACGTAAAAGGACATATACATATTTCAATAGAAAATTGTCTAAATAAATAATAAAGTTACGTTTACATGTAGGACATTTCATAATACCGTTATACACTAGTAATGTACTACCAACGACGTGCATTCCATATTGAAGTGGCAATATCATTGCGAATCTGTTTCATCTCGACAGATGTTGCACTAGAAATATCATCATTATTTGCATTCGAGCCAGGGAATGTTCTTCACCTCCCATGTAATCTGGATGTTGTTCTTGTAAATTGCCACAGCTTCAAAAAGAAGCATTGTTAATATCTCATGCATTACTGCAATTGCTCTCTTATTAAACTCATCCGATCCAGCTTTGAGCTCCTTAGCATCGGCATAAGGAGAAAGATACTCCCTTTTTTGAAAATTTTCAATTGGCCCACCATGATCATCTTTTTTCGTGATACCCAAAACCTTCTTTTCCAATTCAGTAACAGACCTGGATGGATTCCAAGAAACAAGCTTCAAAAACTCAACCTCATCTTCGTTCTTAATAACCCGAAAAATATTTGGATAATTATGCACCCAAATTTTCCTAAAATCATATGGCAAACCCAAATCCCTCCTAAAATGTGCGATTTTATCCAGGGGTAGAATCTTATCCACCGACATCATCAGCAGCCTTGTTACATGTTCTAACGCCTTTTCTTCATTCTGTGCAATTAATCTCTCTTCTTCTTCGATCAACTCTTCACCTTTTTTCGTTAACCCAACCCATGTCGTACCTCGTTGGTCCTTATACATCTCAAACATTTTAGGTGATTTCCGAATGAAGTCTGAAATCTTGTGGGAAGAGGGTATTTTAGTCATTGAATATATCCATAGCTCTTGTAAATTGCCACAGCTTTAAAAAGAAGCATTGGGAAAAAAACTTTCTTAAAAAATTGCTACAACTCATTGCTCTCTTACCAAATGAACATCAAAAATAAAAAAGCGCATTCTCACCACTCATTGCACCAAAAAGCTCCGCGCCAAACATAGCCTATAAGTAACTTAGCAAACACTTTATAAACCATACATCTACCGCTTAAAGCTAATGATTGCTTACGGCTACTTGCGACACATACCGTTATGGCGTTATCTATTAGAGTAGTGACAACTTATTACTTAACTTTTTTCAAACATCACCATTCATTTCCAAAAAACGTAAATTCTTTTCATCATAAACTATTGGCAAATGTCAACTATTTTATTACTACCTCCGTCCCAAAATAAATGTCACGTTTGACTTTTTAGAGTCTTTTTTGTTCATCTTTGACAGTAAATATTTTTATTTGTGTTATATAATACTTAATGCAAAATATATGTATGGATAAGTTTTCAAATGTATTTTCATTGGTATATTTTTCATAAAGTATTATATAACGCAAATAAAAATATCTAAAGTCAAAGTTTAACAAAAAAGACCTCAAAAAGTCAAACATGACATTTATTTTAGGACAGGGAGTAACAATTAAGCATCATTCTTTTCAGGAATGATTCATGCTTTGGCAAAAGCTTCTAAACAACCATGTCTCTCAAAAGTAAAAAATGTTTGATATACGGCTTTTTAGGAATGATCCTTGAACAAATAATATTAATGATGTTTGCAGATTACTCTTATTTTAATTTTGTCATTCATTAATCTATAATAAAATGCCCATTTTTGAAATTTGAATCATGAAAACTTAAATTAATGTAGTTTCTCTAAATTACTCCTAAGCTTCATCAATTCTAAACTTGACTACTTTTCAAAAAAACACACGCTTTGCATCAGAGGTCGGAACAGAATTACTATTTCGCAAGTATAATTATTTGCCGCTATACACCGTCACTTTGTGCGGATATACAACTAGTAGTTTACTACAATGTCTTAATCATTTTCTTTGAAAATAAACAAATAATCTCTTAATTAACTAATTCAATATACTCAAAATAAGCTGAACAAAATAAACAAGTATGTATGATCTTATTTATAGCAAAAAACAAAGGCACACATTTGGTATTTGTTTGTAGTGAGTTTGATTTGGTAAAAGCCCATAGAAGACAAGAGGCGTGGACTTTTAACTAATCTTCTTTTGCCTTTTTTATTTCCGCACGACTGGCCGCTATTTCAGCTTCTTTTTCTTTCCTTTTTATCTTTTGCTTTGGCCTTTGCGTCTTAATTCCACTTTCAAAAATAGTATTTTTCCTATATTAAAATAATTGTGTGCTCCCAAATTAAAGGGTTATTATTTCAAGTTGTGTACTTAAAACATGTGAGATAATTTATGTTTATATATTATGAGATAAATTTACCATTTAAAAATAAAAAAATACTCTCCCCGCCTTAAAATAATTGTCCCCCCCCCAAAAGACACACATATTAACAAAATCATAATTATTTTCTTACTTTTTAACAATAATTTTATTCTTAACTAATTAATTAATATCTTCTTTAAAGTTTGTAACAAGCAAACGTAATATAGTAAATTCGATAAAACTTCTTTATTTATTTTTAATAGTTGACAATTAAATTAGAACATCCGAAAAATAAAATGCGAAATATTAATTTGAAACTTAAAAAGTAATTCTTTTTTGTCCTTTTATAAAAAAACACACAATTTTCAATATCGAAAATAATATTTATTTCTACTTCCTCTTAATTTATCCTCCAAATTTAAGAAATGAAAATGACACATGGATACTCTTTCTTACTTTTACAATTATGATAATCATATACTGCATTTTTTTTATAATTATTGTCCACAAAAAAAAAAAAAAAAAAAAAAAAAAATTTAAAAAAAAAGGTTTAAGAACAATGCATTTATTACTGCTTTGAATTCTGCAAAATCAACGAAATGATAGTTTTATCATTTGACAATTAATTAATGCTTTCATTAAGTTTTGTAAATAATAATTTACGGTAAACTTAAATAATTTTAACTTCTATTTTTATTAATGAAGAATCTTTGGGGACCCAAAAAATAAACGTTGACAATAATATTATAACAGAAGGATTAGTTAGCAAGACAAGTAAACGAGGATATATTAATGCTCTTTAAAAAAATTAAAATTATTGTTGCTTTCTCTTTTTTGCTTTTGTAAAATAAATAGTTTTGCTTTTAACTAAGAAAACTTCTTTTTTAATTTGTAAACAAAATTTAAGTAAATGTAATATGATACTTCTTTTGTCTCAAAATTATTACCGGTAGACAAAAAACATAAAGTTTAATAAAAGTGGAGCTACTACAATTTTTAACCACACAAATACAATATTATCTCACAAAATTTCCTTTTTATTACTAAAAATGGAAAATAGAAAATAGACAATTATTTTGTGATATAACAAAAGGAAAATATTGACTATAATTTTAAAACCGAGGTGATATAATATGTATTTTTAGCACCTATCAACTACTAATAATTAGTGACAACCGAAAATAAAAAGTGAGAATTAATTTGAGATGACGAGTATATTTTTTTGTGAGGTTTAACACTCATGTTCAAATGTTCATTCTATTAATTTATGTTTAGTGACAAATGAAACATTCTCAAACTTCGTTATTAATTTGGATTTAGATTTTTCTAATGTGCAAGTTGGTTGTAATTATATGAATTAGTAATTCAGGGTGGTTATTATCAGGTACAACCAATAATGCATTACTTAACATACAAATGAAACACTTTTTAACTTGAGTTTTGTGTTATAAATCGAGTGACTAAATGGAAGTGATGAAACTATACTAGGCAACATTTCCATTATAGTTTAAGAAAAAATAAATTAACATCAATTACATTATAAATATAAATATACAAATTACGCTTTCCATCACATACACGTATCATCATCAATATCATCCACTTTCTTTTTCTTTCTTTCTTTCTTTAGCTTCAATAACAATAACACGGTAAGCAGCTCAATTACACTAATATTTTTAATCATCGTATGTTTTGTTTCAAATAACGTAACGTTTTTGTGTATGTTTATTGTGTTTGATGATTGATAATTTTTGAGGACGGCGTTTGGGATTATTTGCTTATTTTTGCTTATTTAGTTATGGTGTAACCAGTTTTGTGGTTTTTTGGGATTGCTTACATATAATTAGATAAGCAATCGTAAACATGTGATTAGAATTGATTAAATACGTTATAACAAAACGTAATAGTAATAAGCACATAATTTTGGGGGTGTTTGTTTAAGCTTATATGTGGCTTATTAGCTTATTTGTTTTTCGGCTTATATATCATAAGCCTCAATTTTCCGGCTTATTTGGAGACTTGTGGGCTTATATAAGTTTAATTATATATAAAGCCCACAAGTCTCCAAATAAGCCAGAAAATTATAATAAACTTATATAAGCCCACAAGTCTCCAAATAAGCCGGAAAATTGGAGCTTATGAAATATAAGCTGAAACTAAAACTAAATAAGCTCATAAGCCGCATATAAGCTTAAACAAATAATATTTACTAAATAAGCTCATAAGCCCACATATAAGCTTAAACAAATAATGTTTAGAGGGTGTTTTGAATTGCTTTTTTGAGTGCTTTTATGCTTATTCTTGACTTTTGAGTGTTTGATGAAACTGCTTATTTTTTAAGCCGATAATATTTACTAGAAAAAGAAAAAAAAAAAAAAAAAAAGCCGATAACCTTACCGAGACTCTAGTGATGGTTAGCACTTTTTAGCCAACTTATTTAAATCTCTTTATTTCAGTCACAAATAATTATACAAGCGATCCGAAACAGGATCTCCCAAGTAGTGCAAAGAGGGGATGAATTTTGTAGCGTTAATTTCAGTTTATCTATTTATTTTCTGAAGCCGACATTAATATGTGGAAATTATAAGACTTATGTTGCCATCATATATTTATCTAATTTTATTATGCTAATATATACATGGGAAATTTTAATAAATTTTTTAAAATAAATAATAAAGGAATAATGGTGTCCCGATTATGCTTGTTACTTTCACATTTATGTGATGATTAGTACGTTAATATCATCGTATTGTTTATCGAAACCTACTTTTAGTTTTTATATTTTTCTTTTGCAAACCATAGCAACATGTTACCAACGTGCTTTTACTGATATTGCTATGATTGGTAACGTATTGAAAGTAGGCTTCTAGTTTACTACTTTAATACTAGCTTCACCAACACTGTTTGAACTTAAACCTCTGCCACTGCGTTTTTAGATTTGTACGATGCTGCTTATATTTTTGGACTCATCTTAATAAAAGCTAATACCAAGAATGGTACCTTCCACTTTAGTATCTAAAGATTTGAAATTTGAGATCAGGGTAGAAAAGAGTATATGTGTTTTAAAAATTGAAACTGATTTTTGTGACTTGAAGTTGCGGTAATTAGTTTTTGGGCGTACAGAACTCTAGATGAACCTGTTATGTTTCTAATTATCTAACTATGTTTAGCGTGGCAACAAACTGGTTATCCTGTTTCATATAGTTTGAAACTTTGAAACAAAACTTCTCTCTTTTCTTTCACTATAAATTTCTTTTTAGTCTCTTTATCTATTAATTACTTAAACCATCGATATCTGGCAAACCTTTTCTTAGTGACAATGGTCTCCGACCTAGCATTTTCTAAAATTGAAATATATAATCATGTGATGTGATTAGTACCACCCTAAGCAACGTAATGACATTGACATCCAAACACTTCTTTCTACAACCCATTTTTGCTACACTTATTATGTGCACATCCAAACACTCTTTGTACAGTACATTTTGTGTGATGTCAAAACTGTCAAAGGCTTAACCATGAGATTTTTGGTGACAGATAAGAGACATTAGAGAACATTTCCATGGATTTATTTTCAAGTAAACGAGATGGTGGCTGGATTTCCACCCTTAGAAAGGGACCAAGTCTTGCTACTCGAGATATTTCTGGCTCTAGAGATGAAGCTCCTCAGCTGTGCACTAGAATTGGATGTAGTGGCAGACTTCATCATACGCGAATTAGTTCCTCAGAAAGCCCTAAATCTGTTAGACCTTCCTCTCGTTCTTCATCCACCAAGGAAGCAGTGACCAATGTTAAAAAGCCTACCCAGGAATCCCGAAAGAAGCTTTCTTCTAAAATTGAGACAAATTCCACTAGTTCAAGCAGCGTTTCAGGCGAGTCTGAACGCAAACTTAAATCAATGTCCAGAAATGATGAGTCCAAGAAAAGTGTATTAAAGACAGGGAACACAAAAGTTAGGACGGTTTCTGGTCAAAGGCCTGGTCTTGCAAACCAAGATAGTCAAATTGGCTCGCTCGACAGTGGAAGGAGGACAATTGCAGAAAAAAAGAGGTCAACCGGAGGAGAAACAAGCTCGCCTGCTAGAGGGAAGAAGATCAGTGGGCCATCATCAGATACCAGGAGTTCTAGTTCCGGTCCAAGGTACTCAAGAATTTTGACCCAAAATGCCGATTCTTCATCAGTAAGGACCCGAAGGCCTGTCAATGTACATGGAAATAACCCATCTCCAGTTCAGTCTACTCGTGTTACTCCTGATAATGTGGATGCAATTGCAAATGTAATTTACTAATTTATATTGACATGTACCTTTTCTTTTCTTTTTTTCAAATTGAACGGTAATTGATGTTGTGTTTTTTCCCTTTTTCTGTTCATTGCTTTGCAGGTATTACTGGCACTTGAGAGGATTGATCAAGACGAGGAGCTAACATTTGAGGTAAATGGTCATTTCCTTCAAAAAACAATTGTGTCCAAGTTGCCCATTATTATTGATAGAGGGAGGGAAAATGACTGGGGTGGGCTGGTTCGGTAACCAGTAAAACAGGCTCGGATCAATAGTCAAAACGGGTAAACTTAAGTACTTGGGTTGGGTTAGGTTGATAAACACTTTGTGTTTTCTCTTTATCTAGTTTATAGTTTGATATATTAAATATCATTACAAAACCTATTTATTGAAATGATCTAATTTATTATACTAAAACAACATATGACGTTTAATACATTTTGACTACACTTTGGGTGCCGTTCGATCTGTTTTCAATTTAGCTAAAGCTTTCTGAGTTTACCCACTTAATCGTTATAAAATATATGACGCAAATCGACCATTAACTTATAAGGTCATTGAAAGTTGCCACTATAATTCTTAACCTATATTTTTTTTATTTGCAGCAAATTATGTTGCTAGAGGGAAATTCATTTCTTGGTGGCCTCAACTTATATGATCGGCATAGGGACATGAGACTTGATATTGATAACATGTCCTATGAGGTTTGCTGCCCTTTTTGTTTCTTATGCAATCATTTACTTCCTCTTCCGACAATTTGTGGTCTGTCTTTTAACTTTGGAGTTGAGTTATCTTAATGTAAAATCAGATAATATTTATTTTTATTCAAGTTAAAAAGATTCTCACATGAAGCAATATAAAACATGGTCTTAGAAAAAGCATTAAAACACAAAGTGTACACTAAATATGATTATTATATCATTTTGCTTTACAGGAACTTTTAGCACTAGAGGATGAAATTGGTATAGTGAGCACAGCACTATCTGAAGAGGAATTATCAAAATGTGTTAGAATGAGCTTATACAAACCATTGCATACAAAGGAACCAAGAATGGGAGATGACTGGTGTATGGATAACACAAAATGCAGTATTTGTCAGGTGATTTTTCAAAATATCTTCCGATTGAGTATTGTCATTGTTATATTAAATGTTTGGATGATGAAGTGATTCTGAGTATGATTATATTAGGCGTCAAAATAATCATTTTTATATCAGCCCAAAATGATTATTTAGGAAACTAAAGTTTGTATGAGATGCAAAAAGTGATATCAGCTAATGTGGCGTGTCTTTGCAGGAAGAGTTCATAGCAGGAGATGAAATAGGAAGGGTGGGATGTGATCACGGTTACCATGCTGAATGTATCGACCAGTGGTTGAGGTTGAAGAATTGGTGTCCTGTTTGCAAGGTGTCCGCTAAAATATCAGAATCTTCGTAAATATATACGGGTGCATGGTCAATAACTCTCTGTACAAAGTAGGTTTTCTCCATTAATTGTACATACATACCTCTTTTACAAATGCATATATTCCCACATATTTGGATACACTTGAACTTTATAGAAAGTGTCATTTGTCACTTGGTCCAAAACCATTCTCATAGTTTTTTGTCCCTTATTTTTCGATTGATACGTAGATGGTATAACAAGTAACACGTTAAGTAATCTCTTTTATTTATGAACAATTAATTTTCTATTTGAGATAACTATACAAACTCTTGGATGCATAGACAATGATCAATGCAGAAACAATAACTAGCAACGGTTTTCCTGTACTGCTGATTAAACGTGAGCCATCTTGTATGTATCTTGGTAACGGTAAAGGCTTGGTCATTGCCATCTGTGGTAGGAGGGTTTGATTTGGTGCCATTGTTTGTACTGGCTCTTGAGGTTTTGCATGTGATGGTTTTGTTGGTTTGGTTTTTACCGACTGTTCTTGAAATTTAATAGTCGCGATATCAGGGTTTTCTATGGTGTTCACCTGTTGAAAACAATAATTAGTGTTTAAAAATATGTTACCATGTACGCATTACCAGCATGAAGCATATAGAAATAACTCACCAAGTTCTTAAACTGTAAGTTGAACAAGATGTCAATGTATCGCTGCTTAGCTTGCTTGTTCTCTTTGTTTAATTGTCTCCAAAAGCCGTACATCGAGCCCATGTTCAAGGTTTTGTTCGCATAGATCTTCCATGTGTAGCTGATAATACGAAACGTTATTTTGATATATTTTCAATTTATCATGACTCAGATCTCTTATACATTGCTACAACTAGGGGTGTGCAAAATTTTGTCAGAACAGAAAAACGAAAGTGTGAAATGGACTGGACTGAACCAGTTCCAGCTGTGTTGCGTTTAGTTTTCAGTTGAATACTGTTTTGATGATTTGTCTTTGGTTCCATACTATTTTAAGTAGGGGTGGCAATTTTCGACACGACACGCAAACCGACACGGACACGACACGAAGATAAACGGGTTTGGGTCGAGGATAAACGGGTTTGGGTCGAAAACAGGTTAACCCGTATAACCCGTTTAATAAATGGGTCGTGTATGGGTTTAATAATTTTAAACAGGTCAACCCGTGAACCCGTTTAAATATATAAACTTTTAATCAATAAAATATATAACTACCTAATATGATATATTTACTTATTTAGGATGTGGATCTATGTTTTCTTAAGTGCTACTATAATATATATTAGTATCTATGTGTTATTATTTGAACACTTACACTCTTCAACACTCAAACTAATTAAACATTTTAACTAGTTTATTTAAACGGGTTACACGGGTCATAAATGGGTTACACATGTTAGGTGTGTGCGGGTTAGGGTTGAGGTTTTTGACACGATTAATAAATGGGTCGTGTTTGGGTTGAGGCTTTACCAACCCGCCAACCCGAGTGGGTCGACACGGACACGACTCGATTGCCACCCCTAATTTTAAGACAAGGTATGTTCAAAACCCGAAACACAACTGGTCGAATTATGTTTTTTTTCAAACTTGAAATAGTGTGGTTTGAGACTTCTAGTGTTCTTTTTCTATTTAGGACCAAGCCATATATATTCACTCAGTTCTTGGTCCCGTTTGGGACCAAGCTGCTTCGCAATGTTATGTATTTGTTCGTTTCGTTCTAAGTTTCAGACCAGCAACTAGAACTTACCACTCGTAGATACGCTGGAGCGCAGATTGAGACAGCCGATCCCAATACTCGGTATCAACTTTGCATTTTGTGAAGAAATCAGCAATCTTGTTGCTCGATTCATCATCATTATTGGGATCAATATGAAACCCTGAAACACCATCAACTATGATCTCTGCAGGCCCACCTTGATTAGTTGCAAAAGTCGGGAGTCCACAGTTCATGGCCTCAATAACTGTCAGCCCGAAAGCTTCATACAATGCAGGTTGCACAAAAGCACCCTTTGTATCAGCAATACAACGATATAATTCTCCATTGCGGTTCCTATCAGTTTGAGCTGCTATCCATCTCATCTGCCCCTTAAGTTTGTACTTCTCTATCAACTGGTGCATCTTTTTTATTTCCACCATCTCTTCTCGATCTTTAGATTTTGATGGATCAAAGAAGCCCGCAACAACAACCAAGTTTACAAGGCTTCTTAGCCTTTTATTTTCCCCGTACCATTCAGTTAATCCTGTTATGTTCTTTACCGTATCAAGCCTTGCCATTGAGAATATTATCGGCTTGGTTTTGTCTACTAGATACCCCCTATATTAATGAACAAAAGCACGTTAGAGGTGGTAATCTCATTCCATTTACTTAAGAATATGTTGAATTTCACTGTATCAGCTGAAGTAGTCCAAATTATACATTTAGTGCAAACGTCTATATGTATGATTTGGATTTATATTATATGCCATAAAATGGCCTTTGTGATCATAATAATCACAATAATTCTATATTTGTAAGCTTTTATAAAGTAGACAAAAAAGCGTTTGCAGGTTAACCCATTCCAGACCATAACCGTTTTGACCAGAGTCCATTTTAAATCGGTAACCTCCAATTTACTATCCTTATAACTTACTGGATAACTTACATGTGCTCGTCGTTGTCTTGATCATTAAAAAGTAGTTCTTTGATAGCGGGATGAAAAGACATTAAACGTTTATCCTTTTCCGTGTAAGGAAAATAAACCGATTGTTCAGCACCAGGAGAGGCTATGTTGAACTTTGGATCAAACACATTGATGCCCGACACCACTCGACATAGTCCAGGCATTGTAAAAGCTGCATGGGTCTCATATTGTCCAGGCCTTTGCTTACTATATTCACAAGTGAACAAAAACAAACACCCGGCACGTATATTAGTTTTCGGACTTCATGCATTTCAACAAGAGTGTTTTAAACATCTAACCTTCCAGCTATTTCCTGATACGTGCTCGCGATTATAAAATCAGCAGAGTTCATCGAGATTAAATCCGCAGTGAATTGGCATGAGAAATGGTATTTTTTATCAAGATTTTTCCAGTTAACATCTGAATTTTTGTACTTAGACTTTTCCAATGCGTGTGCAATCGTTCCCTAGAGTTAGAATTTGAAGAAGTTAATAATCCAGAATAACAAACTATGGAGTACAAGTTTGATAATAGAGAAACCTGTGTTACTCCAAATCTTTTGGCCATAAGAGATGCCACAATGTTCCCATCAGTATAGTTTCCAAGTATAAGATCTGGTTTACGTTCCATCACCTCGAGTACCTTAGAGGCAGCATCCTAAGCAACACATGAGAATATTAACATATCAGTTACTAATGGTTTTAGTACCCGACAGACATCACAATCTATTTTAATCCTATTGTGGTGTAAAGACTTGCCTGTGCAAAAATTTCAAGGTATGGGTAGACATCGAATCGTGAAATCCATTGACTAATAATGCCTTTTGAATTTCTAAAAGGAACCCGAAGGATATGAGAATGCAAAGTGTTTAAAATTGGTTCTAGCTCCACGTTACAGTTTGTTCCTTGTGCATCAGGAATGAGTCGACTCACCTACAGATATTTATATATATCCATTAGATTACATTGAAAACACTACAGAATGACTGAACTAGCAACTCATTGATGCAGCCTGAAAACGTACCACAAGAATACGAGGCTTTGCGTTTAGTCCTTGCTGCTTTATTCGTAGCAAGATCTCTTCCTCTAGTGCTTTCACTTGATCAAGAATGTAAACAACCTACATAACAATCAAAATAGACTTTTTGAAGTCAAACCGACTTCTTACTAAAACCAAATCAACTCGACGTTTTGTTACAAATCAAACACCAAATTCTTTTCCTGTTTGTATGATTTATCAACGCATACGGGTTTATCAAGTTTAAGTAAAAATAACGTATAATTCCCACTGAACTTCAAGTTGAGTAACAAATTGTTTGACTGCAAAGATAAGTTACCTGGCCTCCGGTATCAGGCAATCCAAGAACATCTGACTGTCCGAAGTAACCATGAATCGAAAAGATCACAATATTGAATATGACCGGAATCCTGCTGAAGAATGCTTCCATGTTAATCGGATCGGGAGCTTGAAGAATCTCTGAAAGCATCATCATTGTCTCCCTAACTCTTGCTGCAGTGTCTCCCCATCCTTTCTCGAATCCCCACTCTTTAAGCCTATAAGTTGTAGAAACATTTGTTATCATTAGTTGAGTTCAAACTTCGAATTCATTATATTTTGAAGAAGATTTGGATTATTGATTACTTGTGCTCAAAGGTACGAAATGGCTCATCTTTAGGGTGGATAGATAAGAAGACATCTGCAACGATCAATGCTTTTTGGAGGTTGGAAACTGTATCTAGTGTCTCATTGATCATAAGCTTCTGCAAAAGAAAACAATGTCGTTATGCATACATCTAAGAAGTATATTGTACAACTTAACAATGATTATGGAGGCTGCAAGATGGCGGGTTGGGTAATGGATACTTGTCGGCCAGGTCAAGTTGACCTGGAACACTTTACGTCTGAGATTTTCACATCATCTAAGTATAAGTAGAGTTTCGATTAAGCTACTATTTTCTCAATAGTCATCAAAATCTATTGGTCTTAATCGTTTGACTTTTTAGAGATAAAACATAACTCGAGTACACACATTTTTAACTAAATGAGTCAAAGCTGCCACATCTACGACTAAACAATTACCTCTCCATGATGATTTAGAGCTAGCAAGTACTCAAGCAGTGGTTTTGCATTCTCTAGATCACCACCCAACCTTGAAGTCGTGAACTTTGAAATGTTGTCAAGCCCTTTGCCAATAGACGATGGGAGGGTTAGGCGAGGCATGCCAAAATCAAAAGCTTCAAAATCTACTTGTAGCGCATTTTCATCCTTTGCCCTGCTCATCAAAAAATGCAAGAGATCCATATTAACACATTTTAAATGTGAACAAGTCCAAATAAAAAGCAAGATTGCATACGCAATATTTGATAATACTTCATACCATTCATTATCGTAAATGGATTCTTTGAACTTCAAATATTGTGAAGGTGTAAGCTTATGAACAGTGAGGTCATCAGCATTAACCTTGAGGTAACTCCACTGTCCTTGACTCACTCGTACCCCTAATGCAACATATGGTGGAATTATTACTACCTCCTGCATTTTCACCACAAAATTTCCATAAATATAAATGATAAAAATATATATATAAATATGATTATATGAATATTTTGTATTCGAAGAAATTATCATATAAAGAATTTAGTTACAAACACATATACATGTATAGATTCATGTTTTTCTGCTAAAATATTCAATTCATTTGAATCGTTATGCATTTTAATATGTTAAGAAAGCATACATCGTTTGACTACAATAACTAAATGCTTTTTAATTTAACACAGATCATATCGAGTATTTATACTAATGAAAGCTTCTAATTAAGCATTTTGTGTTTGTTTACTAAACTTGAAAATATACAATAAATATGATTATATGATAAATAGAGAGGGAGATGAATCAGATGATAACCTGTGTGGAACTCAAGATATGTCCTAGTGAACCTTCTAAAACCTTGGCCCTTTCAAGCTTGTCTTCTATGGTATTTTCGATTATGGAAATCAATTCTTGGGCTTTCGACATTAATCTTTTCCCAGGTAATGTAAACCTTAGCAAAGAAAATAAGAATTAGTTACAAAAAGGTTCAAATGACTTTCGGATATCGTATATATGACATTTGTTGGCATTTTTGTTTGATGCATCTAACAAGTACTATTAACTCTGAGGTATACCGTATACTCGAAAAGAGTTCATTTGCTGACAGTTGTTACAATAATTTGATAGTTTGTCTTGTAAAACAGTTATTACAAATCTTGCTGTTTTTTATAAGAAAGTTTTGTTGTAATATCTTGCAAATTACAATACTACAGAAAAGATACGTTGTGGATTTCTGATATACATTTCGTGTGGAGTGAATGATAACATGTTTGACATCATATGATACTAAAATACATACCGATCGAAGCATCTCTTTGCATGGTACCGGTTTTGTTTCAGTGCATCAGCCAATCTCGTCGTTAATCCCAAATCCATGAGATAGCTAAACAATATGTACGTATAGATATCGTGACAAGAAAAAACCACTTCGATTAACTTTGTGGTTTTGAGATGAGACAGGCAAGATGACATTTGCCATTGGCCTAAAAAATGGTTTTTATAGGGAACTTGTATAGTAAAACCTTTATGGCAAAGAATAAAGATGGTTTAGTGGGAAGAGAAAGAACATTCTTTGGTTAAGTAATGAGCCAAAAAGACATTGAGACATTGACTTGTACAAAGGAAAAGAATATGAAATTGTGTTAATGAACCAAATTATGATTCTTTATCAATTGTTTAATTCATTCCATGGAGAAAAGTATTACTTCACAGGAGAAATTATTCTATTTTTTTTTTTTTTTTTTTTTTTTTTTTTTTTTTTTTTTTTTACTTTTTTTTCTTCTTCTTTTTATTACCTATTTTCATCAGATAATTATTTTTCAGATAAAAAGCCGAACTACCCATTTTTTCCCGCAATGTGTATTTTTGTCATATAATCTATTTTGTTTGTTTGTTTTTTGTTTTTGTTTTTTTTTTTTTGGCTGAAAATAAGTATTTCATATAATATTTGATATGGTTTGAAGTCGAGTGGTATATGAAGTCTTTGTGAGATTGATGTCTACAACCAAGTTGTTGTGCATGATGTGCAAGTGTATGGTTCATATTAAGGGTGTCTGTGTTAGTTTACATATCGGGCTTAAGAGCTTATATAAATCTAGAAAATTGTAAGCTTAGTGTATGTTTGCCATTAGAAAAAGGGCTAATGATTTGGAAATGCATCTAACTTGTTATTTTTTGTGGTTTCGTGTAGTCATCTATTTTATTTATTTATTTATTTATTTTTTACTATTAAAATACAAAGCTCTTAAATTTCGACTTGTATTTTGTGCATGTAAAATGACCATTTTACTTTTCAAAAATTGAAAAAAGTAACGGCAAATGGTCACAAAATACACATAAATGTCGAAATGTGAGAGTTTTGTGTTTTTATAGCAAAACAAATAGATGACTGCACGAAATTACAAAAATTGAAAAGTTAAATGTCTTATAAAAACAAAAATGTGAGATTGAAATAACTTGCATTTTCTTGTTTCTCCCAGACAAGACCTGGGTAATCTTTCTTTTAGGCCCAGTTACTCTTTCAATAGTATTGTCATTTGGGCTATTGGATAATAGCATTTGATAAAAGCCCATAATATGGTAAGTCTTGATGTTTCTTGAATGAAACTTAAAAATTACTAATGGTATTAGGTGCACGTCTTTGTTCATGTTTAGTAAACCTAATTTCATTCTATAATGTAAGTATCAAAATGATTGTTGGGAAAACGTGGTGCTTTATAGTTTTATCATATGATAATCTCTATTACCGAATGTAAGTAAACACACTTCAAACTTTGTCTTTCATGATTTGCTGTCATACTTTATTTTAAATGGTGAACTCCAAATGATATAAATGAAGCATTCTTTTAACTTGTCAACAAAACAATGTGCGATATCATTTCACTATGCAATACATGATTTTTCTTTTTAAAAAAGTTATAGACATATTGCAATCTCTTATTCATAACGCTAAAAGCACAAATATCACCCATTAATAAAAATTATAATTCTTCGTGTTTTTCTCACATTATCCTATAAAGTATATCATTTTTTCTTGTAAAAAGAAATAAAATACAACAATATTTAAATTTTTATATTTTTAGTACTTATCTAACCTTTCATTAAGTACGTATCAACGAAGTTTTGGCTCCCGTTTCTTAGATAAGTATATTGTTGACATATTGGCATCACTTGGTTATTGAAAATAAGTAAATAACAGATGCTTGGTTGGATTATCTTGGCAAAGTAATAGGATTTTTCAACACATTGTTTACCCATCTACATCGTTGCGAGAGAAAGTTATTATAGTTTTTTTTAAGAAAAGAAAGTTGTAAGAGTGAGTTAAAGTCAGATTTTAAGTTGATAAATTCAATTGATTGATCAAAGAAAATGAAAGAACATGGCTAAGGAGTTGCTCTACTTTTGTTTCGATATAAAAAAACTCTTTATGATGCGTTTAGTTGGAGGAAAACACCTTTATTTTTCACAAAATGTTTTGTGAAAAACAAGAAAAACATATATCGCATTCAAATAAGCATTTTTCAACAAAATACAAAATCCCCTATTTCCTAACTTAAGAAGGAAAATTATAAAACGAATTTTAGTCGTTTTCCTTTGTAACCCACAACCCTCCATCTCCTTCTTCAAAATAGAAAATACAAACATCAACTAAACGCTTTTTCTATATTTTCAAGTATTTTGTGAAGATAAATTTTTACAAAACTAGAGATAGAAACAAGAGAAATTTTTCTCCAACTAAACGCACCCTTATTATCTATTGATATTAAAGGAGATGCCATTTACTTCAGGCGCCGTTATGCGTTATGAGTTGTGATCAATGTAGAACCAAAATTGTTTAAAGATCCAATAAACCAATCACTGCCACTCATTTTTTTATCAAAATTAAAAAACCTACTTTCCACCTCTTTTTTTTTAAAATGAAATATCTTGCGAACGTTAAATTGTCATGTGAAATCCTACGAAAACACACACCATCGCGACGAGTATTTTTTTATCTTTCAGTAGACGGGCACTTCGATATACATTCGACGATTTTTTTTTCGTTTTTTTTTAGTTACCTCTGGAAAAATCACAGTTACCTCTGGAAAAATCACATATGATTTTTCCAGACATAACTTAAAAAAAAATCGAAAAAAAAATTCATCGAAAGTATATCGAAGTGCCCGTCTATAGAAAGATGATTTAATTCTCGTCGCGATGATATGATTCGTTTTGCGTAACGATTAACCGTTGGTGAAATATTTAATTTTTAAAATAAAGGTGAAAGTTTATTTTCATTGTTTTGATTAAAAAATGGATGACCATGATTGGTTTATTGAATCTTGAGACACAATTGGGTGTTGAACTTTTACCTATGCATTATAAGAACCAAAGGGATGAGACTTTTGTTACACGATACATCCCTCCCGAAAAAGTTGCGCCATACACATCCCTCCGTTAGTAAAAGTCAAATACAATACATCCAAGAGGACGAACGGTGCAAAGATTGACTCGTTAAATTGGACAAGTGGCAGTTAACTCTTTTTAAGCAAGGGTATTTTAGTCCTTTTATCATAAACACAAATACAAAACACAAACACAAATCAAACACCTACCAATATCTTATCCACACAAACACAAATCAAACATAAACACACACTCAGTCACTCATCTATCTTCCTCTTTCTTTCTTTCTATACCAAAATGCAGAAACACACACTCACAGTCACTCATCTATATCTGTATATCATTATCTATAAAATTACCACCAACCAAATGGAAACCACCATTATCATCTTCAACACCTATGATCTTCTTCAACCCTCTTTAACTAAACATTATCTCAAAAAACTTAAACTAAACACCCCCTAATCATTACTTTCTTCAACCCATTACACACAAGCCACCGCCATTTCCATATATGTATGAAAGCTACCAGATCTGTTCCAATTTTAATTTCATTGAAAACCCATAACAACCACAATTACAAACTCAAGCTCCGCCACCTGCACTACTATTCTGTCGCCGCCGCTTGCAACCCCACCATTCAGTCGCCTGAAGCGGCGACGGCTGACATTGACGGCAGCGAACGGCGTGGGCGACAATTGGTTTTAAAAAATATGTATTTTGATCTTTGTGTTTTCTTTATAAAAGATGATGATGATGATGTTAATGTTGGTGTTTGTGAGTCTTTTTTTTTGGAATTTTTTTTAAAAGATGAAGATGGTTGGTGGTTTTGGTTTTGAAAGATATGAGATTCGAAAGATATGAGTCTGTGATAATTTTGTAAGTTTTTGTGAGTATGAGATTCCGGTTTTGGAAGATATGATGGTGCGTTCTTGTGTGTTTGATCATTTGAAGATCTGATTTGAAAATCTGCTTGTGATGTGCTTGTGTTTAGATCTTGTTGATGAAGATTTAGATTTAGAAATTAAATGAGTTATTTAGAGAATACAGATGACACTGTTGTGTTTGTGAATCTGGGTTTTTTTCCTTCTAAAGATGATAATGTTGGTGTTGTTTAAATATGGGTTTAAATATGGGTATACAGATGATAGTGTTTATTTTTGATTTGTGTTTGTGTGGATAAGATATTGGTAGGTGTTTGATTTTTGTTTGTGTTTTGTATTTGTGTTTATGATAAAAGGACTAAAATAACCTTGCTTAAAAAGAGTTAACTGCCACGTGTTCAACTTAACGAGACAATCTTTGCACCGTTCGTCCTCTTGGATGTATTGTGTTTGACTTTTACTAACGGAGGGATGTGTATGGCGCAACTTTTTCGGGAGGGATGTATCGTGTGAAATTGACCAAACCACAGGGATGTATTTTGTAGTTTACTCATTTAATTATGTTTGAATATAGTAACTAAAAAGCTCATCTTAATGGAAAAACAAAAACCCATGTGTCAAATTATCATTTATATGATAAAGACGGTAAAAACTAGTGTTGCAAAAAAAAAAAGTCTACAAGATCGATTAATCGTCTTAGGCGTTAATGGGCCACCAACATTTACAATTTGTGCAAATCGGTCAACATTGGTCACTCTTATTGGAAAATGCAAATCTTGCCAGAAATATCATAAACACGCTTGAAACTTGTTTTAATCATTTATAGTCACAGTTTATATCTATTAAAAGTTGTTGGTATGAGCCAGTTTTTGCCATAAATACCTAAAACTCATCAGAAATACCAAAAACTCTATGAAAATTCCAAAACATCCTGGAAATAATAATCCGATTAATCACCAATTAACCCCACCTACACCGATTACAAGCTACAAGGAGATCAACCGGCCAACTACGGATTCTCTATTTTTGCAACCTTGGTAAAAACTCTAATTAAATTATGATTCAAATTTTATATTTCCACAACACACATAAGAAACATGTAATGTTTATAAACGAGGAATTAGGCTACCGCGCGTTGCGACGGAGCCATTTGTATGTCGTATATGAAATCCACAGTACTTATCACAAATTATCATATTTTATTATAAAATTGTTTCGATCATATCGAATTTAAAAAAGTACCAGCATCATGCTAAAAAATAAACTTACATCTAAAATTTTAAGAACAACACCTGAACCCACCAAAACGAAATATGAGAAACTTAAATCTTAAGTTTATCTTATCCATTTGGTTCTTAATACCTTTATCTATCTATTATACTTAAAAGTTGAGTACCTTAATTCAATGTGCAAGGGTGGTTGTGCACAACCATAAGTACGGTACAAACATGTGTATGCATACCAAAATAACTACAAACAAAACTTATCTTCAATGCTCACAATGAAATATGCGGTTATGGAATACAAAAGGGCTGCGATTTGATGATGGGTTGTTCTTATCAAAAACCAGGGTGCGTAATCAAGGTAGGTATGTTTGTCGTTCCAAAATACATTACACACATCTCTATCTTCTCTCTCAAATCTACTGCAAATCAAAAGCGAAAACAAAAACAAAAACAAAAACAAAAATTTAAAGGTATTTATGATATCCTGAATCTTTATTTTTTCCTATTAATTATGAAAAATTATGTTTTTTGTTCGAAATCAAAGTATGGTATATGATGATCCGTTTTTGTTGTTGTTGTTGTCAATTTGTGTTTTTTGATGTCTAAATCAATTTAGGTCTGAACCGGTGACTGAATAACTCCGGCGACTGAACCGACGTGCGCCGTCGTCTTCACTCCGGCCACCATTAGTAAGTCTACTTCAAACAAACCATCACATTGTTTCTTTGTTTTTTTTTCTTAATTTGTTGATATGGGATTTTGTTATTTCGCTATAAACATTTGACCTTTTGTAGATTTCTTGAAGGTTTTTTGTATTTGTGGTATTTTATGAATAACGATTTGTTTATTTATAATTTAAGGATTGGATTTTTTATCATCTTCTACTGTTATTTTTTACAGTAGAGATAGTGACTTCGAATTCTTGGTAGACAATGGAGAACGAATGGGGAAAAGGGTTGTGTTTGTGAATCTGAAAAACATGATAAAATATAGCTGCTGAGAAGATAGGGTTTATGATATTGAAGATGTTGAAAGTGATAAAAATTAAAGAAGATTGAAAGTGTGGTAAGTTCTTCTACCTTATTATTTTTTTGCTTGAAGTAGCTTTTAATTCAGTATTTACGCATGCTAAGATTGCCTATGAGTAAAGCAATAAGCAACTAGCAGTTATAATAAACAATGCCAAACACTCTCAACATTTAGTAACTACAGAAAGTATACATATAAGTTCGTATTTATGGTTAATTTTTATGACATGTTGCATTTTGAGGGAGCTTTTGAGTTTTTAGGGTGTTCAGGGTAGTTTTTTGGAACTGCTTATATGGATATATGTGAGTGAAATGAGTTGTGGCGTGGAGGGTGTAAAGAAAAGGAAAGATGCGTTGTTGGACCGCATGTTTGATTCATTTTGTGTTTCGAATAAGTTGGTCATAAATGAACCAAGTTCCGATGATGAAGAATACAAAGGTTGTTGCCTATCTCAGGAAACCGTGAGTGCACATGATAAAGGAAAGAGAGTAGCGGATGATATTCGTACGGTTGATCATAATCTAATTGAAGGTACTTTTGTTTTATTTATTTAACTGTTTGTTTTAATTTAACCGACCAACCGGTTCATTATTCTTAGTGCATTTGCCTTGCACATTCCTATAATCTGACAAGTATATCACGACAAACAAATAACGTGCCTTATGTTTCTTTACATTGACGGTCTTCTCTTAATTGTGCAGGTTCAGTTGCGCCTCACTGCAGCGTGTCAGGCTGTTCGCGTGGGTGTACCCAACATACACGGAAACGTAATCGAGGTGTCTGGCTATAGGATTATGCTTTTCAGTACATTTTTTCGGTCAGATCCATCGTCAGTAATATGTAACGCCGAATAACTTTTGACTATCATCTTTACAGTTGTACCTCAACAGTTGCATCGAGCTTTCCAAAAAACATCGGCACAGAACGGGCCAGCAACGAATACTCGGCTTGGTGAGTTATCCGATTATGCTATATATCTCTTACAGGTTGTGTTACAGTTATCTTAAATTAGTGATACATTGGTATGCGGTGTTGCAAGAATGTTGTTGCTTTGTCTGATGTGCTCATTGACCATTCATCAGGAACAAAAGATTACCATCTGCATCCGAGATTAAAGGTATGCGCTGTTTCCAAACGAACCCATTTACTTATGAATGTCTAACAAGTAAGTTTTATGCAGTATCATCTATACTTTTATCGTTGCCTTACATGTCCTTTGCTCTTATATAGGAACAAAGTAAACAACATCTGAATTATATTTCATAGTATCTCAGTTATGCTTTCTGAAAAGTGCAAATGTTTTATTTCAGGAGATATAATTACAAACAATTTCGTTATTGAGGGGCATACCAAGTGTACATGTATTCATTGATGCACTAAGTGTGTTTATTGAGGGCCATACGAAGTGTTCATGTATTCATTGAGGCACTTATGATTGTAGAGGTTACATGGAAGAAGAATGTCGACCATCATGTAGTAAATACAACAATTAAGAATCGGGCATCCATAAATTAAAGATGCTTTGCTTAATCTTCCACCATTCCTATCTTTCGGCGAGGCATTGGAATTGATAGCAGTACCATTCCACAAAGTCATGAAAGAGGTGGTGATTGAATGAGGTGATTTTGAGTTTTCCTTCTTGTTCTAGGTTGTCTTCATGAAAGAGGTGGTGATTGTATTATGGATAAACTGAGGTATACATTTTTTATCTTGAAAGTCAACAAAGGAGCTTAGGAAGTCATTTTGTTTCAAACATTATCTATTGGTCAGTAAGGTCTATAAGGTGGTTTTAAAAATTATGGTTAATTTTCTTTTGGTTTACATTTGAACTATATTCGGCCTTACTTTTTCATTTGTGGATCTATAGCATAAGAATGGAGACCAGAAGAAGAACAAGAAGAAGAAGGGTAGTAGTAGTAGCTCAAAGTGAAGAAGATATAATATACTTGAAGGCAAAATACGAAATATTTCATAATGTACCCCTCTACTTTTTTCTTTTTATTGAAGTTTCACGGTTTCTTAACGTCTAATTCTGATTATTTGTTAAATGTCTCAGCGCAGTGCATGGTCCTTCTTCTTTCCCTTGCGCGCTCAGCAGCTCACCACCAGTGAGGCAAGTTTTAATTTAGTACATCATGATTGACTTTTGAAAATAAGCACGTATTAACTTGCTGGTATATCACATGTAACGTGCCTGAATGATATATTTATTTGTTTAGCCAATCCAATAATCGATGCCGCAATACACGACTTCCATGAAGTATTTGACGACGCCGTGGCTCACTTCAGCAAATGATGAAGCTAAGAAGACAATGGGGGCTGCGTTTTTTAGTTCAAATGTATATGGACCAATGTATAGTGGGTTTTCTTTATATATTTGTTTATCACATAACTTATATGCAGGTATATTATATTAATATGAAGTTATTGAGTTTCACATCACATGAGCTTAACAAAGTCAAGCAAGTATCATGGAAAAATGCTGATATGCAATTTTATAGAGTTGTTTGCCCAACGTTTATTGAAGAACCTATTTGTATTTGTTGAGATATTAGTTAAAAAGTTTATTAAAGAACCTGTCTTTGAAACTATAGTTAATTCTTATGTATCATGATTAATCAATAAAAATAAGTTTATTGTCTCTTTACTTTTCCATAAGTTACATTGCAAACATATCATCTAATACGGTTATTTTGACAATCAGCACTAACAAGTAGTACCAACAGCATTAACTGAACAAGCAGCATTAAGTTTTCACAACTAGCAACATTAATTTATGAGGAGCAGCCGTATTAACTTTGGATCTACGAGCAGACTTATCTACTTGAGTTAGGATTTGTTTCCACCATAAAATTCGACTCCAAATATTAGATTGAATAGTCAGCAAACAAGCCTGTGCATCGCACGGGTTGTATCTTATCCATTTGGTTCTTAATGCCTCGATACTTAATAATAGTTCTCTAATACATTAAATTCTTTCCCAAGGAAAATAATAGTTGCATTCTAGATAGCGCTTGGTTTGTTGATAAGTTTATCTTATGAAGACAGATTGCGGCCTTTGGTTTGGACAATGCTTATTTTCTTAGGTATCATTACTAATTTCAAAATCCAAAGCTAGCTATTTTATGAGAAAATTGAAGTCATTTTTCATTTACTAACCTATAAAATAAAACACATCCGCAAGTTAACTCTTTCTCTGTGCATATAACAACATACAAATAAAAACATTGTCTAAGTTTACAATTTAAAATTTTGGTTGGCCCATGACAACTAGGAACATTATTATATGAAACTAGATGGTATACTTGCCATTTGTCTCAATTTAAAACCAGTTTGTTGAGACAATGTTGGGACGATGACCCCATACATATCACTCTTGTTCTTCTTTTCGCTTCAAATAATATATACTTAGACAATACATGTAGCACACACAAGGACCCCATACAAGTTGTTTGTAGTGAACAATATTGTAAAAAATATTTGTATTAGGGGGTGTTTGTTTAGGCTTATGATTTTATTTGATTTCGACTTATATTATATAAGCCCCAGTTTTTTGGCTTATTTTGAGACCATCGGCTTATATGAGTTTATCATACCATAATAGACTTATATAATCTCACAAGTCTCAAAATAAGTAAAAAAACTGAAGCTTATGTAATATAAGCTGAAAAACAAATAAGCATATAAGCCAAACACCCCTTAGACTTTATGTTCTTTTTACAAGAATACAGTAATATATAACTGTAAATAAAATCTAATACATACTTTGTTGATGCTGTATGAAAATAGATATTTCATATATAATTATATTTGACACTAAATTCATATTTCTTACAACGAAATGTTTAATTAAGCTAAAACTATATCTTATCTGATTTTATGGATTTTATTATCAAATCTTTATAAATAGCGGCGTGGCTTTAAATCACATCAAGATGTGGTGTAGACCCGAAACACTGAATTATTTTAATCGAACATTCTCTCATGCTCATGCTCATGCAAAATCCTTTCATTTTAAATATATCTTATTTTTTATTTAAGTCAAAGTTTCATGTGTCTAGCTTTTTTTTATTTACTAATCCGTATATACTAAACATGTCTAAAGTAAAGACAACTTGTGGTTTGTTTAGATGATAAAAACTATTTTTTGTTATTAATATATAGATGAAAGTGTACAGGTCTTAGAAATAAAAAAAGATCTATATACGTTCAACGTTATAAATTTAATAAATAAATAGGATTATATGTTATGTATACAGTTTTTCACTAGTAGGCAACTCAAATTAAAACCATTATATTTTACTCTAATCAGAACAAGCATTACATGAAAATAAACATTTAGTGACAGAGGTTTTAATGACATAAAATAATATCATTAAATCTAATATTTTAGTGACACTTTTAAAAAGTGTGGGTAAAAAATTAAAATTTTAAGATTTAATAACACTTTTTATAAACAAAATATGTCACAAAAAGTAAAAAATATGCATTCACACTTATTTTTATTACTGTAAATATAATTTTACCTATTGAATCTCTACCTACACATTTTTAAGTGTGAGAGAAGCAAATAAAGTTTTTAGTGCCTATTTCATATTTTTGATGACACTTTTGTGCTTTAAAAGATACTTTTCTGACTTTTGATGACACTTTTTTTATTTGTTATTAGATAACAATTTTTTATATGAACTGATCTGTCGTTTAACATGCACATATATAATACTTAAGTCAATGCTAACATCGACGGCTTTTTAAAAATTATCAATATATGATTTTATTATTGCTCATATATATATATATTTGAGACGGAAATGCTACTTTGGCATGCATAGGTAAGTCACTTATTCTGTCCTTAGTTTGTGCCACATTACTAACTTTTTTTCCAATCAAATATATCTACAACTTACAAGAACCATGATTATGTTACCAAACAACAAGGCCAAATGTGACAACATCCCAATCAATCAACGATAAGACAATATCAATATAACTTTTAATTACTTTAACTCTTTACTAAGACGGTATTAAATAAATAGTTACTACGTATCTTTTAATTATAAGTTTTATTGTATTATAAAAAGTTTATATTTGCGAGTAGCTTTCAGTTTCCTCTTAATTTTAAGTCAAGGAAGAAATCGATCTTAACCTTTGAAATTTCAATGGTTAAGATGTGTTCACGCAAGGGGCAGAGACAAGGAGGGGCCACTAGGGTCATGTGGCTCCTAGCGAAAATAATTGTAGTGTAAAATTTTTAAATATTTAAATTTTTTTGTAATTTGTCACCCAAGAACCATTTGGAGTGTAATTTTCAAAAATTATAAAAATATGACTCTTCGAGCAAAATTTTCTTGCTCCGCCCCTGATTCACACTAAGAGGGGAGGGAGTGGAGTCGGCATATGCTCGGCAAAACTCGGTAAGATTCGGCAAAACCAATGCCGGTGTTCGGCGAAATTCGGCAAAGGCTAGGAAGATGGGATTTTCGGCTACATTTGCCGAGTGTTTTCAAATGAGTAACGGTCAAAATTTAAAAAATGTGGCCGTTTGGCCTCTTAATTAAAAAAAAAATATATATATATATTTTTTTTCATTCTAACTATATATACAACACTCCAACAATATATACATTCAAATATCACCATTTTTTTACTAAAAATCACAAAAACTCTAACACCCTTTTACTAAAAAATGTCTTCCGATTCCTCACCCGAATCCGAATACGTTTTCCCGACTTCGTCCGACGAAACTCATTGTACCTCGCTTCAATTTATGTTATCCGCCGTTGAACATCTTCAAGACACGGCGAGCTCTGGTTTTCAGCCCCGTCAATCTTTAGATCGTCATCGGGACGTTGGTCTTGAAACTCTTCTTAATGATTGGTTCGTTGAGGAACCAAAGTATGGTGAGGTTTATTTTCGAAAAAAATTCCGAATGAATAAAAGCATGTTCTTAAAAATAGTATCCGACATTGAAGAGAGATACCCGTATTTTCAAGAAGGTTATGATGCGCGGGGAAAAAAAGTTTCACGGCCATACAAAAATGTGTTTCGGCCGTTAAGCAACTCGCAACCGGCAATCCCCCTGACGAGTATGACGAGTATTTGTGTATGGCGGCAAGAACGTCACGTGATACTCTTGGTCATTTTTGTGACGCCATCATTCAGTTGTACGGTCAAGAGTATCTACGTAGGCCGACGGCACACGACATAGCATGCATTTTCCAGGCTCATGAGGCTCGACATCACATACCCGGGATGCTTGGTAGCATCGATTGTACGCACGTTGAATGGTTAAATTGTCCAAGACATTTGAGAGGGCAATACACGATAGGTGACCATGGTGTTCCGACTATTATGCTTGAGGTTACCGCTTCACAAGATTTATGGATTTGGCATGCTTTTTTTGGTCCACCGGGGTCGAACAACGACATCAACGTGTTGAATCAGTCTGATTGTATCTTACTGAGCGAAATGGAACGGCGGCGAATAGCTCATTTTATATTGGTGAACGCTTTTATAAACGTGGATACTATCTTACGGATGGAATTTATCCTAAGTGGTCAACGTTAGTTAAAGCTTACCCGTATCCGACCGACCCAAAGGAAAAGAAGTTCAAGAAGTTACAAGAGGGGGCAAGAAAGGATGTCGAGCGAGCCTTTGGTGTTCTCAAAGGAAAATGGAAAATTCTCAAGCGACCTCTCCGGCCTATGACCAAACAAAAAATAGGGAAAATTGTTCACGCTTGCATTATTTTGCATAATATGATCATAAAAGGCGACGGGCGAGCAATCTCACCGGTTCATATAATGGATGAGCCGGTACAACCAGTGTTTGATGATAATGTCCTAGGCGAGTTACTAGACGAACACGTCCATCATCGTCTTCGGTATGATCTCACGGAGTACGTGGCCGCTCAAGACTTGCCATACCTCAATGACGATTAGTTCTTTTTTTTTTTAAGTATTATGTAATGGTTTGTTTATTTTTAAGTATCATGTAATTTTTTTTTTGTTATTAATAAAATGTTGTGTTTTAATTTTATATATTTTTTGTTGGATTATATTTATTAAAAAAAATGTGATGTGGAAAATTTGGATTTGGTAAACTTTGGTGATCGCCGCCACCATTTTGGTAAAGTTTGATAAACTTTGGTAAACTTTGAGTTGAAAGGTTGTGATTGGTAGATGATGATGTGTCAATTTGGCAAAAGTTGGTAAACTGGTGACCACTCCCTCCCCCCTAACCGCATAACTGCACATCTTATTCACCCAAGAACCATTTGTAGTGTAATTTTCAAAAATTATAAAAATATGACTCTTCGAGCAAAATTTTCTGGCTCCGCCCTTCATTCACACTAACCGCATAAGTGCACATTTGTTTCTCACATACGCATACGAATTAATTAAAGAGAGAAAAATAAAACCTGAATCTATATTTTCATCATCTCTTTTCTACATTATCCATGTACTTTTTAACTAATCCACTAATGCCAATAAAAGTAAAAACTGTACTCTTTTCATAAGCCGACAAACGGAGCTTTGTTACCTCTACACAAGTCACATTCTGGGAGCTGCGTTTCTGTTGATAGCTGTTATATATGAACTTATGATATCATAAGAATTCGTTTTTGAGTTTTCTTGTCTGTTTTGCCCATTCATCTTTTGTTGACGACCGGCCTCTTTTTGATCTAACCCTCATTGAAGGATTATTGATTAAATTATATATCACTTATTCACTTGTAATAGTTGGATTTTAGAAATTTCAAATGTATTAAAAATGTTCGTTTCTTTAAACAACATGTTTTTATTGAAGGATTAATTAGAGATGTACTTTGATTCTTAAATGGGGATATTATTCATACCAATTTTTTTTTATTAGATATACAGAAGTAATCATGATGTTTTTATTAGATATACCAAATAATGTAGTAATATTATGTTTTTGTCCTTTTTTTTTTTTTTTTTTTTTTTTTTTTTTATTTTAATTGTTTGAAAGTATTTATTATTATTATTATTTATTATTATTATTATTATTATTATTATTATTTTTTTGTAATGTTTTTTTTAGTGTTTATTTGTTATGTTTTTTTATGTTATGTTATTTGTATTCGTCTAATGTGTTTCTATTTAATTAAACAACAACAACAATAACACGTTAACATTAACACATTAAACAACTACAAAAACAACTGTTATTATACAATTAACAACTACAAAAATAACTGTTATTATTCAATTAAACAACAACATTAACGCATTATTTAAAACAATAACACCTACTACACATGAAGATTATTTATCTCATCTAAATCATTTATTATGTTTGTCTTCGTCTAATCTCAGTATGCATGTGTTGTCGATCGTAATATAAAGTTGCTCATTTGGATGCATTGCCAACTCTGAATGCCCTCCATTGTGGGTAAGTATCCGGAAGTGGTGAATTTTCGTCTAGCGTCAGATAAATGAAGTGAGCACAGTCGTCATCCCCCACATGGGTAATCACAAGGGGGCCAGTTCCTTGTGATAACTCTGGACCGGAAAAAAGCGAAAAACACGTGTGACTTTGTCGCTCAGATATAAATACAACAGGCCAGTTAATCACTGAAGCAATAACCAACCCCGTGTTTGGCATACTCATCCAGTAGTCTCGCGGTGCAAATCCATTTTCGAACCAGTCTACTGATCTCCGAAGTTGGTCAAAGTCATTTTGCCACCACATACTTATGTAAAAGACACTATTAGTGTTTAACTCTTGCAATAACCACATTCGAACATCGCGCCACCTATCTTCGTGTTGACCAATACCGTGGGCAACACACCGAAACCCACAATTTCCATCACCTCGCACATTACAAATACTTATGATGTATCGACGGAAAATCTCTGGAATCTGCTTAATCAAATAGTCGCTAACTGCATCTCAAACGTATAACATGTGTCTTATACTTTGTTCAACTCTAGGACCCTTGTAAGAACTATGTCTCGCATGTTGTTTGTTCAAGTCCGGGACTTTTGTAGATTTTAAATTTGTGCTTCTTCGGTGATCTACGACTGGTACTTTATTCAAGTCTGGGACTTTTGTAGCCTGGGACTTTTTTTCCTTTGCACTCGGACGTCCACGAGTACTTTTGTGAACAGCAGGTTCACGTATATCGTCCATTAAATTTGAACCATTCATGGGTGGCACTTCATTCAAGTCTATCGTGAATAACTTTTTTTTTTTTTTTTTTTTTTTTTTTTTTTTGTAACCATGATTTCCGACCTGTTGGCCGACTAATCTACGGGGTTTGAACTCACCGCCACGCAGACTCAAACCAGGTAAAACTCTCTATTTTCAAGAGGTTGGCGTAGCCACTTAAGGTTGTTTGCACCTAGTTGGAATTCAACTTGAGACCTCACACATTTTAGAGTGATAGTCACAAGCCCTTTTACCACTAGGCCACCCTTAAGTGGTTTATAACATCATTCCTTTTAAAGTGATAACTAAATTTTTTTCTTTTATTTAAAAGAATATATAAGAAAAAAAAAAAAATAACTTCCAATTTGAAAAAAATCAAAATTCTTTTCAATTATTTCTCGAAAAACTAAGATAACATGTACTTTTAGTACAGCCTTTTAATGCAAGCTTTTATACTTTCAACCTTCCTTCTTAGATCTCCCAGGCTCTAAGCTTCAATAAACTTGATTTTAATAAAATATAAATGCCATATGAAAGATATTAACACTTAAATCATGTTCGAACACCTTGCGAAAAAAAAACACGAGAAAACAAGCTGTGAATATAATCAATGTGTAAAATAAAATTTTAAAAAAAAAGAAAGAAATCTCTCTCTCAGCACTTGACTTATATGCCTATGACTTTGTTTAGGAGTTAGGAGTCCTATTTAATTACTTATAAATTGCAAATTACGAGAAAAGAAGAGCATAATTATCCATAGTATTTAAAATCTTTTTGATGTATATAGTAGGACCCTTCCTTAAACGACATGTTGTATAGAGGGATTAGGCTAGTTTGAATAGTTTATACATATGTATATTTATTATGCCGCCTATGTGTTGTCACCCTCGTGCATATGCATGCGTAATTAGTTGAACTCAATTATCTAAAGAGCTCTAACTTATAATCCACTTTTTGTCTACGTGCCATTTAATAATTGGATAAATAAGTATTAGATTCGACATGCGTGAATTAGTAATTTTCGTTATATGGCCTTGAAAATGAGATGTTGTACATTTTGTGGACATCTCAAATAGAAAACTTTGTAGTTTTTAGTTTTTTACGACATAAATGACACGAGACTATGTAAGCTAGTCAAAGCCTATGCAGTATTTGACTTAGACTCTATATATTCTATACTCTATTTATACGAGACGTATACCACACAAAACGATGGTATATAACGAAAAATAATTATACTTGCGAAATCATGATTTTGATTTAACATTTGGAAAGCGTGTGTCTTTTGAAATACAAAGCGTGTGTTTTTTAAATTAATATAGCGAGTGTTTTAGAAAAGTTGTCAAATTTAGAACTGGTCGAGCTTAAGGTGTATTAAGGGATGCTTAAAGGTAATTTAAGCAAACTACATTAATTTAAGTTTTCAAGATTTCAAAAATAAATATTTATTCTTTATAAGTAATATAGATTATGATAATCATTTTTAAATGTATCTAACTGATCCCTATATTTTTTGTGTATCAAATTATTTTTTTCCGATATTACATACGACTGTTTTAATAAATTCTATTGTAAGTATTGTAAACTTTACTTTTTTTTTGGAAGGTGACTTTCAATTTTTGGTTTAGAGAGTCGTACCCACCATAAAGGTAGGCCCTCATCCACCACATACGAAGACTATGTTTATTGTAAACTTTACTAACTTCTACTGTTTATCATTATGGTGAGATTATTATGTCACACTATTTAATCTCTTTCCATTCAATATATATACATGTTTCATTTATATTATATCCGTTATATATTGATTTCAGTTACCCAAATACTTATTCTCCCAGTTCATGGTGGACGTTTGTGTTTTTTTGTAGGACATGACTTATACGTTATGCGAGGGAAAATGGAGTTAATTAGGGTTAATTGAGAGAATGAGGTGTTTGAGGTATACGTAACGGATATAATTTAGACGAAACATGAATATATTGAATGGAAAGATATTAAATGATGTCACGTAATAATCTCATCGTAATAATATACACAATATAAGTTATTAAAGTTTACGACACACAAAACATAAGTTATTAAAATTTCGCATGAAGGATAGGAGAAAACTAAGTTTAATACACACAAAAAAAAAAAATGATGATTAGTTGGATACATTTGGAAATGATTATCGATGTATGTTGAGTTTGAACATATAAAATAAATTATTTTTGCATAAAAGCAATTGATATGTGAAATAAACATAATATATCTTCCATTCCGAATTTTATTCTTAATTTTATTGTTGTTGTCATGTTCTATTTTGATTTTCTTTTTGGCATATATTAACCATGGTGGTAGAATCATGTCCCATAAACTATTTAATAAAATTTCGTCAACTATTGGCTAAATATCATATGCAAGCAGAAATCTTCATTTAAGCTCTTGAATGACTTTATTCTCACCTACTTGAAAAATATATGGCATAACAAATGCACGATTAGAACTATAATTCCAAGATTAAATTAAAAAAATAAAAGCTAAAGTTGTAATCGATCGGTATAAAGGTTCGAGTAGTATAGAACAATAGAAGTGTACCATCTCATTATTCGAACACGACAATTAAAGAAAAAAACTTAACAATAATGCTAATTTTTAAAAGAATATAATAGAGAACCAAATATTTTCCACTAAAAAAACACATTCCTCAAAATTCTAGGCGTGACAAACTAAAGTGGGATACACTATCATGATTTAGATGAACACACACCATCCCTTCAAAATTTTGCCATATTAAGATCTCTTTCACCTTTTTTTACCATTTTTATATATCTTTTTACACAAGTCAACCCCACCATCCTATGACATGCATATTTGTATCACTCATGCAAGATCATAACATCATCCTCCTAGTCATCATGCATGCACACCTTGTCCCTTGGCCCCCTCATTTTTGTCATTTTTTTTGTATTATATTCTATTTCGACGAGTAGTAAACGTTTGAAACATAACCATCCCAGCTGCCGGGAACTCATCCGTGCTAGAACTCCGGCATTTCATCGCAAGGCTCTCGATCGCATTCTTGATTCTCATACACATGTCGCGACCAGCATTCGTGGTCGCGACAGAAACTGTCCCAGGACCAAAAACTTTCACAGCTTTTTTCACCATATCTGCCATATCATCATTATATATTGAACCAACACACTCAAAGCTTGCGTAACTAAAACCGTCTTCTGGGGTCACGTGAATAGTCGAGTAACGATCACCATCAAGTCCATTCATGGAGTATCCACATGGATCAAATGCGAAATCACATATTTTCGCATTAGGGTTTATACGATTAATACTTGTTATTTCTGTCATAGCCCTTCCAGCAGAATCCCCATTTTTCCCATCATTTGGATGTCGAAAAAACTTTCGAGCTAGGGTTTGATCAAGATCCGTCATACACACCTCGACAGTGTATAAACCCGATAAATCATCTTCGGTATATTCCTCAGCTCCAGCGGAAAACACATGCCATGAATGTTTAGTAAGTTTAGAAGGAATCACCGAAGCCTTTTTGTAACACAAACTTTCGGGTATGTTATCCTCCAAATAAACAACTTCTTCACTAAAGCTAGTATAAGGATGTGGTTGAGCTTGTGGGAAGATAAAGCTTCCACGAGTGTAACGAAGCGCAGCGATGTGAAGATTTAGGGTTTCAGCTAGATGAATGAAGGGTTGAACCGATTTCAAGAGTTGTGTGGTGCCACAAGTTTTGATTATGATCATAGTAGGGTAAACAAAGAGTGATGATTCAGAAAGTACATAAGAATCAAAGTGTTGGTTGCCAAGTGCCGAAACAACGGTGCATTGTACTTCATGAAGTACTTGTTCAATTGACTTAAAGTCGAGGTTTCTAAGACCGACACCGATATCTGGATCGTGGCTAGAGAATTGGAGCTCTAGGCGTTTTTCAAAACCTTCGAAACCAGAAATAGCCATTAGAACTATAGATAGTATAAAAGCTATGAGTTGAAGTTGTGTTTGAGATGGGTAGAAGATTTGAGTGAGGATATGTGAATGTTATATAGAGGTGTTGTTATGGAGAGAGAAATGGTGGGGTGAGGAGCATGCGGGTTAGGCAACCAAGAGATATGATTGAGAGCATAATGAATGAATGCAAGATTTTAGCTTGTGCTCAACAAAGATCATAAAGTTGGCATTGGTTCAATTGTGTCTGCTAATGCTATACAACAAACTAGGTTCATTCAACTAGACCCAAAATATTCTACTTGGCGCCCATATGACTTTAAGATGGAAAATGATATTTCCTCGTACAAGTTGTTCTTACTTATCCTGTTACTCACATGATCCTGACAAATGTTAAAATTGATGGTTTTGATGCAGAGAGAGAAAGAGTGAAAAAAAAATATATAATATTGTTGTGTGTATAGGAGGATTAGTAAGAGGATATTGTATGAGATTTTAGCAATGCTCCTTTAAGATTAAACAATCTTTCACTTTTCATAAAAAGTGACCGTATAAACCAAACAAAGTACTAACATTTGTGTTATTATTTGATAACTTAATAATAATACAAAGAATGTACGTCGGTTAATTTATATAAACGCACTAAACTTAAATTAGACTAACTAATAATTGATCAAAACTAAGAAGGTTGACATGGGTTAGGCTCATAAGTCACTTATGAACTAACATTATCCCTCAAACACACAATGTAGTAGCAATAAACAAAGAGATGTTTGTGATACAGAAACATAAAAAGTGGACCAGAGCGGGGCTTGGTAACAAAAGGCAAGGAAATCGTGCAAATCCGAAGATGATGACGAGTGAAATACAATCATTCTCAATATGCTTGCTTCACACATGAAATGTCATGTTACTCGTAATCTGAATAGCACTACTATTATCATAATGTATTGTAGTAAGATGACGAAAATGAACACCCATATCCGCAAGTAACCAATGTAACCAGGCAATCTCTAGCAATGACTGTCATGGCACGATCTGCTTTTGTAGAAGATATAGATATTACATCATCGTTCTTACTCTTCCACGAGATTAGAGAATCACCACAAAAACTACAAAACGTAATGGCAGACTTGTGATCAACAGAATCTACAACCCATTCAACATCACAATAAGCTAGCAAGTATAAAATAGATGTGTAAGAAAACAGAAATGTTCGAAACTGAGTGCCTTGAAGATGCCGAAGGATGTGAAAGACAACAGCTCAATGCACCGTAGTAGAGCAACAACAAATTGGATAAGAACGGTAAGATATAGAGTCAGATATGACGGTCACTAACTTTGGGACTGTACTTTTCTTTGGGCTCAAGAGGAGTATCACCAATCTTGTTATTAATAATCCGTGCATGATTAAGAAAAACACTATATACTTTGACTAAGACAAGAGATAATCTTTTTGAGAATAGACCACCTCAATACCAAGGAAATAACGTAACAAGGCCAAATTTTCATACTAAATGAGGAGACAACTCAGACTTATGTTCAATCACATTATTACCATCTCTGGTTCTAATCAGATAAACAAAATACATAGAAAACAGAATGTTACCTACTTTGGAACATTTAACAAACAAGGCATATTCATGATGGCTGAAAACAAAATTATGTGAAGTAAATACCGTGAAAACTTCTCAAACCAAAGAATATGGTGTTTTTTAGACAATAAAGAGCTTTTTGAAGCCTACAAATTTCACCATTTCGACGACCAACCTTAGGAGGTGGTTTCAGATAAAATTCTTCATATAAGTCCCTATTGAATAAAGCATTATTGACATCCATTTAAAATATCTTCCATTTACAACTCGAAGCCACTAGGATTATCGAACGAACAATTATTATTTTAGCAATATGGGCAAATGTGAAACGCCCCAAACCATTTTTTTATTAAAAAAAACGTAGCCTCTATGCTGTAGAGACCACTTTGCCTCTACACCGTAGAGTCCTCTACGCTGTAGAGCCATCTTGGCCTCTATGCTATAGAGCTCTCGAATTCCATTTTCCTTATCAGCTTAAAAACGACCCAAAACTCACTTTAACATAAACAAACACTTTAGACCTGAAGATAATCACATATATTTCATATAAACTGGAAATTAATATCATAAATTATATCATACAAATAACAACCCATTTGACTCAAAATGGGTGAAGTTAGGCCTTGTGCTAAACACTCATTTTGACCCATTTTGTAACCTTGTATGCAACAACTTGCATCACATGCCTACTAGCTTTAACATCTACTAAAACATGACTAATTGTTTATTTATGTCTTAGGTTGTTAATTAGGCGAGTATTTATTGCGTATGTTAGTTATTGGTTGAGCTTAACAAATCAGATAGGCGTCGTTCACTTAGGCTAGTCTATAGACGTGGGACTAACCATACCACAACAGGTAATTATGAATACTTCACATTACATTAGGCAAGGACGTGAAAATTCGACAACATATTAAGAGATAACTAAGGAGTAATGAGATTTTAGGTAAATACACTTTTCCTCGTATAAGAAGTTCACCACCACTTTACTTTTCTTGTCATTTACTTTTATTGCAATTATTTTAGTAGTAGTTTAATTAGTTTAAAACCACCTCCTCCAATACTCGAAATTTTACTTGCTTTATAATAAAACATAAAAATACCAAAAAGAATCTTCCCTCAACATTTAGACTTAAATCGACATAAACATAGAACCTACCTCACTATTCCCCTAGAGAACGATCAATCCCCCGAGTCTTGCCTATACTACACTATAACGGTTAGGTACTCTGCCTAGGAGGATTGTAAAACTTCGATGTTGCAATCCGCCGCATCAGGTACACACTGATATTGAACAAATATCCACCTGTGTATGCAAAGTTGGTTTTTGTATGCAAAATTTATATATAAATGATCAACCATGAAATAAGCATGATATTTACCTCATAAAACCAACAAAAAAAGTAACATATTTGTTAGGAATTAAGTGACTCAAGACTTAGTACTGCTGGAAGATTACACTAACAGTACAAATTGCTAGTGTATTACTGAAGACTGTTGGAGAACAACTAACAGTACAAACTGTCAAGTTAGTACTGCTAGTATATAAATGAAGGTACTGCTACATGATAAGACTTTAAAAGACGTGTAGAAGATAAGTATGGAATAGATTGTATGTATATCATAATTAGTTAGAATTATACGGGTAGATACTTATCTTGTAAAGGACTCCTTGTGCTATAAAAGGAGGTCCTAGGTTAGATAAGTCATATACGTTTTTGTTAAGATTCAAGGTCTTTGAAACCCTAGTGATATTGAGATCACTCGTATTATTGCTTAATAATATTGAATCGTTTGAAGTTACTTTCTGTGTTCATTGTTTATAAAACTGTGTTACTGTTACATCAATACAAATCTTCTAAGTGTTAAGTAGATTCCGCATACTTGGTAATATAACCTCAAAGTATCCTAAACACATTCTCAGTGTTTGATCCTCTCAAGTGGTATCAGAGACAGGTTGATACTTTGATTTAGAAGAACCCTTTTTGAAGATAATAGACATGGAAACCACACAGACCAATATGGCTGCTAAGTTTCCTATGCTGAAGCAAAACGATTTTGAGATGTGGAGGCTTCGAATCGAACAGTACTTTCAAGTGCAGGACTATGCACTCTGGGAAATCATTGAAGAAGGAAACTCTTTTAAACCTTCAAAATCTGTGACAACAGTTAATGGTGAAGAAAAGACTGTTGTGAATACCTCTCCAGTGACTGCAGAAGAGAAGCTGCAAAAGAAGAATGATGTCAAAGCTAGGAGCTTGTTGATGATGACCATCCCCAATGATCAGCTCCTAAAATTCAGCAAATACAAGGATGCAAAGTCCTTGTTTAAAGCAATCACTACTCGGTATGGTGGTAATGAAGCCACCAAAAAGACCCAAAAGACTTTGTTGAAGAAGAACTTTGAAAATTTTAGTGCTACTAGTAATGAGTCTTTAGATCATATGTTTAATAGATTACAGAAGATTGTCAGCCAACTGGCTGTGCTTGGAGTTGAAATCCCTCAGGAAGACCTAAACTCTAAGTTCTTAAGGAGTTTACCTGCTGAATGGGCTATTGTGTCATCTCCCAGTACTACAAGTCCAGATGAGGTGAAAGTGGCTGCAGGAGTTAGTACTGCTAACCCTAGTGTTAGTACTGCTAGCTCATCAACTAGTACTGGTATTCTGAGTGATACTACCTATTATGCATTCCTGACCAGCCAAAACAATGGGTCTATGCTGTCACATGAAGATTTGGAACAGATTGATGATGATGACTTGGAAGAGATGGATCTGAAGTGGCAGATTTCACTTCTCATCATGAGGGCTAAGAAGTTCTATCAAAGGACTGGCAAGAAGATCAACATCAGCATTAATGATACTGCTGGTTTTGACAAGTCTAAGGTGGAGTGCTTTAACTGTCACAAGTTAGGGCATTTTGCCAGAGAGTGTAGAAGACCCAGGCAACAGGATAGCAAGAGTAAGGGGTATGGAAGCAAGCCAAAGGCAGTGGAAGAAGCTGAGACATCTTCAAAAGCTATGGTGGCCATTGATTGTCTAGGCTATGACTGGAGCTTCATGGCAGATGAAGAGGAAGCACCAGCTGAGATGACACTTATGGCCTTCTCTGACTCAGTGGTACTCTCGGCTAAAAATTGTTCTAAAACTTGTTCTGCTCTTAAAGATTATGAAACTTTAAAGAAACATTATGATGAGCAGAGGATTGAATTAAACCAAACAAACTACAATTTGTCTAATCATAAAAGAGGTTTAGCAGTCATAGAAGAATAAATTGTGCATTATAAGAACAATGAGTCTGTTTTTACTGAGGATATAGCCGTACTTAGAACAGACTTGACTCTTAAAAATGCTGAGATTAGTTTGCTTAAATCTGAGTTAGATAAAATCAATAAGGCAAAAGATAACATTCAATTAACTGTAGACACTCTGGAGTATGTATCAAAAGGAGTAATAAAATTATAGAGTGTCAAATAGTTAATAAGGCTAAGTCTGGGTTAGGCTATAAAACATGTCCACCTCCTCATAGAGGAGTGCCTGCACCCCCAGGAATTGATCTAGAGCATATAGGTTTAACTGAGTTTCAACAGCCTAAGTTAGAATATGGTTGTAAGGCTAAAGAAAATGTTACTGCTAACAAACCTGTAGAAGCTAATGAGCATTTTGATTATGCTAGTGACACCTCTCTTGCTGAAGACAAGGTGTCAACTGATAGGAACTCAGATGCTCCCATCATTGAAGATTGGGAATATGATGATGAAGATCAGGTTGTAGCTAAACATGATGTGGTAAAGTCAGAAGGAACTAATGTTCTTAAGGTGGTTAGTGATGAAACTGTTAAACCTAGAACAAATGACAAACCAGCTAGAAAAACAGTTAGATATTCTGAGATGTATAGGTCCACAAGCAAGCCTAGAGGTCATGTACAAGAAGGCTTGTTACACTTGTGGTAGGTTTGACCACCTAGAGGCTTTTTGTCATAACCATCATGGGAGAAAGATGGTTACAGGGAACAATAGGGTTCTTGGGAACACAAGTCATAGGGTGAACTCAAACAGGTCTCAACCTCACCCTAATGCTAATAAAATGACTCCCAGGGCACTTTTATTGAAGTTTGGCCTCAAACCAATTAGTACTGCTCGACCAGCAGTTAGTACTGCCAGACCATTTAAATCTGTTTACCCTAACTAGCAGTTTTAAGTGCAAAACCAACTTTTAAATATGCACAACAAACTGTTAAAAGGCCTTTTCACAAGAAAGCAGTGTTTCAAAACAAATTTTGGAACTCAAAAGTTAAAACTGCCAGGCCAGCAGTTCATACTGCTAGACCAGCAGTTAGTACTGGTAAGCCTAAAAACACTGCTAGGGATAAAAGGGCAAATGCTGTTAAGGCCTCAGCATGTTGGGTATGGAGACCAATCAAACCCAATGGTGCATCAATTGTATTAAAGAGATTTGACTATATTGATGCACGAGGCAAACCCAAGTCAGTGATGGCTTGGGTACCCCAAGGAAACTAATTTCCTTCTTTTATGTGCAGGGACATTCACAAGATGATGGGGAAGATCAAGGTTATGCAGATAGTGGATGTTCCAAGCACATGACAGGCAACATGTCCTATCTTTCAGACTTTCAACCAATGGATGGAGGATATGTTACCTTTGGGGGAGGAATACGTGGAAGGATTACTGGTAAAGGCACATTGAAAACCGGTAAACTTGACTTTAAAGATGTGTATTTTGTGCAGGAACTCAAGTATAATCTCTTTAGTGTCTGACAGATGTGTGACAAAAAGAACAAAGTTCTTTTTACTGACACTGAATGTCTTGTGCTTTCTTCAGCCTTTAAGTTACCTGATGAAAGTCAAGTACTACTTAAAGTTCCAAGAAAGGGCAATATGTACAGTGTTGATATGAAGAAAATTGTTCCTAAAGAGGCTCTCACTTGTCTTGTTGCAAAAGCCACATTGGATGAGTCTATGCTTTGGCATAGAAGACTTGGTTATGTCAACTTTAAAACCATTAATAAAATTGTTAAAGATGGTTTGGTAAGAGGCTTGCCTCAAAAACATTTTGAAAATGACCAAACTTGTGTTTCCTGTCTAAAAGGCAAACAACACAAGGCTTCTTGTAAGCCCAAGACCCAGAACTCTATTACTCAACCTTTTGTTTATGTTGCATATGGACTTGTTCGGTCCTACATCTATGAGTAGTATTATGCATAAGAGGTACTGTCTTGTAGTTACTAATGACTATAGTAGATTCACATGGGTTTTCTTTTTAGGATCTAAGGATGAGACACCTAACATTCTTAAGACATTTATAATTGAGATAGAAAACTTAGTAGATAAGAAAGTAAAAGTTATCAAATGTGACAATGGGACAGAGTTTAAGAATAGAGTTATGGATGATTTCTACAAAGAAAAAGGTATTAAGAGAGAGTTTAGTATAGCTAGAACTCCTCAGCAAAATGGGGTTGTTGAAAGGAGAAAAAGGACACTAATAAAAGCTGCTAGGACCATGTTAGCTGACTCTAAGTTGCCCATCACTTTTTGGGCTAAAGCAGGTAATACTGCTTGTTATGTGCAGAACAGGGTTTTGGTAGTTAAACCTTATAACAAGACAACATATGAACTGTTTAGGGGTAGAACACATGCTTTAGGCTTTCTAAGACCATTTGGGTGTCATGTTACTATTCTCAATACCTTAGACCATTTAGGCAAATTTGATGGCAAATATGATGAAGGTTTCTTGGTTGGGTACTCTCTAAATAGCAAAGCATTTAGGGTATACAACACAAGAACAAGGAAGGTGGAGGAAAACCTGCATGTTTAGTTTCTAGAAAATAAATCTAATGTTGCAGGTGAAGGTCCAAAATGGCTATTTGATCTTGATACTCTAACCCAGTCTATGAACTATGTACCAGTTGTTGCAGGAACTTTTTCTAATGATTTTGCAGGTTCTGAAAAGGATGTTGCAGCAAATGAAGCAAGCTTGGGAAAGGAGAAAGATCAAGATCATATACTGATGCCAATATGGAACAATGTGGATTCCTCTTCAAAGAATGGTGAGCCTTCTACTGATGAAGACAAAGAAGGTTTTGAAGATGGAAACAATGAAGATGGAGCTGAAGAACATGAGAATCAAGAAAACAGTACAAATGAAGATTGTACTGCTGAGCCTCAAGTTGGTACTACTGGGCAAAATAATCATACTACTGGCCCATCAGGTCCTAATACTGATGATTTCTCAGAAGATGAAGTGGATATCAACAATTTACCACTCACCTATCCAGTTCCTACAACTCCACACACAAGGATACACAGAGATCACTCCCTAGACAATGTGATTGGAGACATACAGTCTGATGTGAAGACAAGAAGGCAGACCATGACTTCAGATCAACAAGGCTTTCTTAGTGCTGTTTATGAAGAAAAGAAGCATGAAGATGCCAACACATGTTTATTTGTATGTTTCCTTTCCCAATCTGAGCCCAAGAACATACTTAAAGCCTTAGAAGATTCAAGCTGGGTAGAAGCTATGCAAGAGGAGCTTCTCCAATTTAAGATTCAGAAGGTTTGGGTATTGGTTGATTTACCCAAGGGTATGAGGGTCATTGGAACCAAATGGGTTTTTAGAAACAAGAGAGATGAAAGGGGAATAGTGATCAGAAACAAGGCAAGACTTGTAGCCCAGGGATATACACAAGAAGAAGGGATAAACTATGAAGAGGTTTTTGCACCTGTAGCTAGGATTGAAGCCATAAGATTGTTCTTAGCTTTTGATTCTTTCATGAGCCTTACTGTTTACCAGATGGATGTCAAGAGTGCCTTTCTTTATGGTACTATTGAAGAGGAGGTATATATTTCTCAAACTCCAGGTTTTGTAGATCCTAAACATCCAGATAAGGTGGTAAAAGCTCTTTATGGACTACATCAAGCTCCTAGGGCCTGGTATGAAACATTGGCAACTTATTTGTTAGAGAATGGGTTCCAAAGAGGAAAGATTGACTAGACTCTATTCATCAAAATGAACAAGGGGGATATCTTACTAGTACAAGTCTATGTGGATGATATTATATTTGGATCTACAAAGAAGGAGATGTGCTTAGAATTTGAGATACTTATGCATGATAAATTTCAGATGAGTTCCATGGGGGACCTTACCTTCTTTTTGGGGTTGCAAGTGAAACAATCAACTGAAGGCATATTTATCAATTAGGATAAATATGTAACTGAGATACTAAGGAAAATTCAATTTACTGATGCTAAAGTGGCAAACACACCTGTTGATCCTGAGAAACCTTTGATTAAAGATGCTGATGGAGAAAGTGTTGATGTTCACACTTACAGATCAATGATCGGGTCCTTAATGTATCTTACTTCATCAAGACCAGATATCATGTTTGATGTGTGTGCCTGTGCAAGGTTTCAAGTCAATCCCAAGGCTTCCCATCTAACTGTTGTAAAAATGATCTTTAGGTACCTTTAGGGTCAACCTAAGTTGGGTCTGTGGTATCCTAGGGAATCACCTTTTGATTTGGTGGCATACTCAGACAGTGATTATGCTGGTGCAAGTCTGGATAGGAAATCAACAACAGGTGGTTGTTAGTTCCTTGGTTGCAGACTTATATCATGGCAATGTAAAAAGCAGACAATTATGGCAACTTCTACAACTGAAGCTGAGTATGTAGCTGCTGCAAGTTGCTGTGGTCAAGTTCTTTGGATTCAAAATCAACTGCTTGACTATGGGTATAATTTTATGAATACCATGATATATATTGACAATAGTAGTACAATATGCATTATTAAAAATCCAGTCCAACATTCTAAAACAAAACACATAGAAATTAGCCATCATTTTATAAAAGACTGCAATGAGAAAAAGTTAATTCAAGTTTTTAAAATTGATACTGATAAAAACTTTGCAGATCTTCTCACTAAATCCTTTGATGTTGGAAGGTTTCAATACTTGGTAGCAAGTATTGGAATGCTTAACCCTTAAAGTTTTTAATCTGTGTGTTTTTGTACTTTAAATTGGATTTGTACTGCTAGGTTTGTCAATAGGTACTGCTATGTATAGTTTATACTGCCAGTACAAATTAGGACTGTTTGTTAGAACTGTTAGTCATATGTTTATACTGCTATAAAGCAAATGCTTTGCTATTTGTTTTCTTGGTTTTAGACTAACAATTGCAGGTATGGATCGTTTGAGCACAAAGGATTTACTAGTGCATTGTGTGAGCAGCAAATCGTGGATTGATTACTGACATAATTGGTTGATGATTGACTGAATTTGGGCATCCCTTAACAAAGGTTCTATACTCATGTTGAGAGATTCTTTAAAATATCTTTCTTAAAATCTTATTATGATGTTTTTTGCATTAGAATTGATGGCATAGTTAGTTAGATTGTAACTGGTCTAACTTACTCTCTACCATTTTATACTTTTAGTATAATGTGTTAGTCCAAGGATATCTGGTAGAGAGAACAGCGAGCAAAAGTGAATCTAACACATTTGTGTTAGAGGCAACACTTGCCACGAGCTGGAAACCCTGTCAAGAAAGCTCTTTGAATGATTTTATCTGATCATAGGCAGTTATTCATAACTGAAATTATTGATTCTCACACAACCAGAGGTTGCATTAAACCGAAATCATGATTAAGTGTATGTCTTTACACTTAATCCCTTCCGAATGGTTGTAAGCAGTATTGTTTTTAATCAAAATTGAGTTCTACTGCTAAGTCTAAACTTTTCCAAAAAGTTAGTAGTGCCAAGCAAAAAGTTAGTACTAGTAGGCTTAAGTTTGTACTGCTAGATAACCGTTAGTACTGGTGCGAAATAACAGTTTTTTGAAAATAGCCATTGCGAGTTTGTTGAGATTTTTACTGATCAATATCTTATCTTAAGGGTTTCCATTTTGGATATTTTAACTTTTAATCTATTATATTCACCTTTCTTCAATCAAAAGTTATCTTTTAATTGAAGTCGTTCCAATAGAAACCCTCATAAGTCTTTAATTAAATCTCAATTCACTTTCTTCCATCTACTTTCTAACCTACATTACTTTAATCCCAACAGTCAAATCCCACTTTTACTGACGGTAATGACATCTCTATCTTTTGTTGATAAGCACAACATGGTCGCATATTTGGAAAAAGCAGAGGAGGATACCCAATTCCATCAGATAGTGGACTTTTTAAATGCTTCTCATATAAGGTATTCCTTGACTCTTAATCCCACTATCTATATCTCCCAAATCAAAGAGTTTTGGCAGACTGCTACTGTCAAAACTATTGAGAATGGAGACAAATAATTAAATGCAACAGTAGATGGCAAATCCATCACTATTACTGAATCATCACTTAGGAGGCATCTCCACCTAAATGATGACAATGGTATTAGTGCTATGCCAAATACTGAAAATTTTGAAACTTTACCCAGAATGGGGTACAACATCCAATCACAATCTTTAACTTTTCAAAAAGGTTGTTTTGCCCCACAATGGAGGTTTTTGATTCACACCATCCTTCACTGTCTCAGTCCGAAGAAAACCTCATGGGAACAATTCAGTTGCAATATTGCAAATGCTCTCATATGCTTAGCTACTAATAGGACTTTAAACTTTTCAAAACTTATCTTTGAAGGAATGGTGAAAAATATTGATAGAAAATCAAAGTTTTTGATGTATCCCAGGTTCATTCAAACTATTTTGAACATGAGGAAACATCAGCTTCTTCCTCATAAAAATGTTTATCCAACACCCAAACTTACCCAAAAACTTTTTAGTAACATGAGGATGGCCTCAAAAGGGTACAGTGGGGAAGAAGTTCCTTTATTTGATATAATGTTACAGGTACAGGGTGAAGGGTCAACAACCCCAGTTGACTCCCAACACACACCTACAAGCTCAGAATACTCAGCCTCATAACCCACCTCCTCACCTGATAGGTCTTTATCCAGAGAGGGCTCTGATGTACCTCAGCACAGAGTTCCTACCCCTCCCCATGTAGCAGATGAGGCTTACATTGTCAGTATAGGAAGGGCTGCCCCTACTGTTACAGGCTTAGAAGCTAGGCAGGAAAGGGGTAACATCAATAAGACCCAACCTATAGCAACACCTACAGTACCAAGTTCTTTTGAACCTAGTACTAGTGGTGGAATACCAAGCCAACCGGATATATTGGGTGGCTCAGGTCCTCACCATGTAGTGAAGTCTGAGTCTTTGCCCCATGATGCACCTCTCCCTGAAGGTCACACATCAGGAAGTGATGATGGCAGTAAGACACTTAATGAATTGATGGAAATCTGTACAACATTGTCTAATAAGGTTTCTACCTTGGAAGCTGATCTTAAAACTCATAAACAGGTCTTTGGAAGAGTCTACACAAAGCTAGTTTTGAAGGTGAAGAAATTGGGGAAGACAGTCAAGACTCTTCAAAGGAAAAGATCAGCTCAAATGGTAGAATCATCTGAATCATCTTCTTCTTCAATTTCAGCAGATGGTCAAAGTAAAGACAAAGGTGAGGAATCTTCCAAACAGGGGAGGAAGATTGCCCAATTAGATGAAGACCCTAATGCTACTTTGGTCCAAGAGGAGTCTGGTACTCAGGGGAGGCCAGATGAGCAAATGGAAGAAGGTACTGCTCCAGAACAAGAAGGTACTGCAAGTGCATTGGAAGGTACTGGTGGTGTTTCTCAAGGTACTGTTGGTGCAGTGTATACAAGAAGACCAAAGAAATCAAGAACATATAAGGGTAAAGGAATAATGGTAGAAGAAGAACCATCTCAGAAGACAACCAAGAAGAGCCAAGCTCAGATTGCTCTTGATGAAGAATTAGCTCAAAGGTTTCATGAAGAAGAGTTAGCAAGGGCAGCAGATGAAGAAAGATTGGACAAATTTATGGTTGAACACAAGTTTTTGACTGAAGAAGAAGAAAGATCTGCTCAAGTTCTTGCTGATAGGGAGCTAGCTGCCAAGCTACAAGAGGAGGACAGGTCACAGTTTACAAGAGAAGAACAAGAACAAGCCATTCATGACCTTTTGGAGCAGATTAGACAAAGTCAAAGAAAGAAGAAAGATTATCAGAAGAAACCTCCTACAAGAAAAGAACAACTGTCTTATATGAAGGCTTATTTGAAGCATCAAGATAACTAGAAAGAACAACACTTCAAAGGAAGAAGTTATGAAGAAATAGAAAAGATATACATTAATACTCATAGAAGACTTCAGATATTCCTAAGAGGTGAAACTGAAACAGTTGAGACTGAAAGTAGCAGAGGAGAGAAAAGAGCAGTAGAGCAATTGGAATCAGAGGAGTCTAAGAAACAAAGAACTGAAGAAGAAATAATTCAAGAAGAAAAAGCTGAAGAAGAAGAAGCTGAGGAAGAAGAAGTAGAAGAAATATTGACTGATGAAGAGATCTATGGTATGATGGTGGTAGTTCCAGAAGCTCTAAATGTAGATCCCATTCAAGCCAAACATGTAACCACCTGTAATTTTCCAAACATTATTTTAATGGTAAAAATTAACTTTTGATTATTTGGAAACTTATTTGAGCATTTTTGGAGCCTACATAATTATTTCAGGAGGTTATCTCGCACACTGTAGCATACAGTAACCCTCCAAACTACTTAATTTTACCAGGGAAAGTGAAGTAATCATTTCCTGAAACTTCCTGACAATTTATTTACAAAACCGAGAAGTTATCTCACCTTTCTGAAAAACGCGTCACCACACGCATACCGACACCACATTATTTATGGGTTAAGTCCGATAATTATTTTTCGGAGTCAATAGTATTGTTTTATAAAAACGTTCACGAAAAAATTATTTTTCGCACTATTGCTCGAAAGCACCAAACCGGGTTGCCACGATTACATTTTTAGCTCAACAGGACACGTAGTACATGGGATAATAATAAAACAAAACCAACCTTCTAATAAATAAAATCCAGTTCCACTATCTCCCTTATCGTATTTCTTTTATTGATTTCTTTTTCTCTGTATCTTATCCCCTTTCCCAAAACATTCATAAAAGCAGTCAAACATTTCTTATACCTTTCCCAAAAACATTGGTCGACCTTTTCTTATCTTCCTCCCTTTTCTCTGTATCACTAGCATCGATCTATCGCCATATCCCTTTTTGGTGATTGTCCAATATCTCCTTTCTCATAGGAAGAGCACGCCTCTGCTTAAAAGAGACCAATTGATGGTGACCTTGGCTAAAAAACAACCTCCCCAAAATTCGAGAGCAGGAAAGGGGTAGTCAAAACTCCTTCTTCTTCCCTTTTTAAACGACCCAACGATTCACAGGCGACCCCCACATCTTAGATTTTGTTATCAAAAATCATCAAAGGGATAAATGTGGTGGTTCTCCTGCTTGGATCAACTGGGGATTTCTTGTGCTCAACCTCCTTTTGGTCTCCTCTTCGATTTGGTTGATCTATGCCACTGTAAGGACTAGTCGAATTCTCTTTTGATTCCTTGTTACTGATTTTATTTGTATATCGAAATCTTTAATTGGGTTTCATGGGAAACCAATTTAATCTTGATCAAAATTCGTGGATATAGAACTTGATTAAACCTGTTTTTTTTTTTTTATTCTCATTTTCGTGTGGTAAGTCAACTAAATCGTGTGGGTGTTGCTCTTGGGTCGGGTATAAACCCGCTTAGGATTGGAAAATCGTCAAAAGCCGAGGACGGGGAAGAAATTTTCAAGTTTGGACCGAGAAATTGCTCAAGTGTCAAAAGTCAACCTTCAAAGAAAATCAAAATCGTAGAATTGGCCCTTGGTGTAACATTTCAGATTTAGCAATTTTGGCCCCTCAAAATCAAAACCAATTCCATTTCTAATCCTAAACTACTACAACTAACCTAACCCTTTTATATCCTAAAACTAAAAAAAAAAAAAAAAACCCAACCCGTCCCTTTTTATTTTAGCTAATCCAGAATAGTCAACCCAGTCAAACCCCATCTCCTTTCCCATTTCCCGCTAAACCAAATCCACCCACTCTCCCATGTTTTCTGCTCCATGTCGCCCCCCCCCCCAACCACTCTACTCTAGCCACCCTATTTCCCCCCATCACAAGATACCTTTCCCTTTTGCATATTTCCAATGCCACTATCTGCTATCCAAGAGACAAATTGGCGCCAAAAATGAGATAAAGGGCCGTGATGATTTCAAGTTGATCCAAGGGCCAAGAATTGATTCAGAGAAGCACAGAAGCAGAGGAAACCCTAATTTCTTAGTATAAATAGGTCATTTGTAAGCCAAAGTTGGAGTTAGTTAAGTAGTGTAATAGTAGTAGCCGAATTTAGAAGTTAGTGAGTAGAAATTGTAATTTTTAGCTTTCAGTGATCAATTCAAGTGTTTTTAAGTTTAAAAGTTCTGATTGTAGCAGCCTTGTACTCATTTTTAATTTTAATAGAAATTCAAGTTTTCCTTGTTAATTCAAATTAAGCTACTTAGTTGTTCCCAAGTCTCAGAACCTTTCTTATAAGCTTATATAAGCTTTGAATAGCTTTTTGTAAGCTTATGATAGTTTAGAATCTTTTTAATTCAAAAAATCAAAAAAAGTCAAAAAAAAAGTCAACTGATGGTCAAAATAAGCAAATTGGATGAGAAGCTGGCCATGGAAGAGCTTATGGGTAATCACTAGCTTGTCATTTGACAAGCTAGAGCTTGTAGAGTAGCTCCTCGAGCCATTTTCACCTTTCTTTTGAGCAAAAGGGATTTGTAAGCTAAAATTTTTCAATTCTTCTTGTATTCTACTGTTCAACTGCTTATTGGTGTGCTTATTTGCTGTATCTTAGCTTAATTGTTCTTATTATTGCTTTTTAAAGTTAATTTGATAGGTTGCATTAGTTTTATCTAGTTTTTTTACTTAAAACCTCAAAAAGCCAAAAACAGTCAAATTATGGATACAGCTTATTCTGTGCTTATTCTCATTTAAAAAGTTGTTCATTAGGTGTTAAATAAGTTAGATAATCAATAGGAAGCAGTATCATAGCTTAAATTGGTGTTTGCTAGTGTAAATCTCAAAAAGCTGTCCTTAAAGGGGTGTTTGGTTTAAAACTGAAAATGGGTCAATTTGGATCATAATTGTTCATGTGCACTTTTCTTAGGTTTGATCTTGATTAAATAACTTATAAAAGTTGTTTTCCAGAAGATTTTTAGCTTAATGGAAGTGTATTGAGAATTTGAGTTGGATAGTGCAAGTTTAGGAGGTGAACTGCTCATTTAAGCTTCTTATAAGCTAAAGCTTTATAAGCCCTTTTCTTTGGCATATTTTGTGTCCATAAGGTCTGAATTCAGTAGTTACTAAGTCCCTAAAAATCTTGTTCAAAAATTAGCTCAATACAGTCCACATTAGATATGGCAGACTACATTCTTTTATTTGGTTCAATTTCAGCCCAAGTTTTCCATTTTTAGTTTCTTCATTTTAAGCCCATTTAAGCTGAATTTTGGTACTGAACATCTTGGGTTGCTAGTGCACTTAGTCCATATTTTTTCGAATTTTTCTATTAACTTTTTAACAGCTTTTTATTAGCTGCAAGTCTGCACACTTTTTTCATAATTATTGCTCAGATTAGCTGACATTTTTCATTTTTAATTTGTTCAATATAAGTTAGAATAAGCTAAAATTTGGTACAGATAATATTGGGCTGCTTATCTAGTTGTCCCATATTTTTGTGATTTTTTTTATCAGCTTTTCACTAGCTTTTCAGTGGCTTGAAAAAGCCATTTTTTGCCCTGTGCACCATATCAGACCTCAGTAGGTTTTTTTAGCTTATTTGGTTAATTCTAGTGCTTATTTGTTCCTATTTTGGCTTATTTTAGTTTTCCTTTTAACCTATTGTTGGTTATCTAGCTTATTTCAGATTTGTTTTAGCTTATAAATAGCTTATTAAGTCCATTGCTTGAAGCCTTAGCTTAATTCCTTCTTGTTTCTTTATTGATCAGATTTCATAGCTTATTTCTGGGCTTATTTGTAGTTTCTGATAATAGTTGTAGTTATGTTAATTGCTTATATTAGTGTGCTTAATTAGTTTGTAGAAAGAAAAAAAAAGTAGTTTAGCAAAAAGGCTTAGCCAGGGATTCGAACCCTGGTCTCCAGCCCTCCCAAGCTTCACAACACACTCACTATACCAACTGCCCTAGGGACTTGTCTTGGTTATAGTTTACACCCGTTTTTATTTAACCCAGTTTGTTTCACTTTTAAGCTTATTTCTAGTTTTAGCTTAATAACTGCTTATCTGAATAATCTATTGGCCCCATCTTATTTTTCCTAGAATCAGCTTATCAATTAGGACTTTCCTGTAATTTTTCATAATTTTCCATTTTCATTTAGTATTTTTAATTCATTTTTCTTTTTAATTTAGTTTTTAATTCATATTTAATGAAATAAAATTCAGAAAAATATAATTCTTTGATTCAAAATTTTCTTTTATCATTTAGAACTTAGGAAAATTAGTTTGGCACCCGTAGAGTTAGTATTTCATCGTTTTGGTGTTTTAGGCTCGGGTTTAGCCCGGGAATTCGCGTTTTTAGTTTTTCTTTGCGTTTTTAGCTACGTGGGCTTGAGTTAAACATTTCCCTTGCTTATTAATTTGTTTTTAGTTTTTATTTCATTATTTTTAGTTTATAATCCAAAATCTCACTTATTTCACTATTCACGACACGTTTCACGATTCGAAATCACAAATTCCATTCACACCTTCATCGGGACAACGAACCGGGTTACACATACTTCACTTGTGTTTCCTTGGAGAAAAATATGTGTTGATTCCCTTCGAATCAAATTTTGGCGCCGCTGCCGGGGAGGGTTGAAGCGAATTTTTAATTCTCATTTCGTGATTCGTGTTTTGCAAAACCCTTCTTTCGTGAAGTTTTCAGTCTTTTTGTGAATATTTTCAAAAACCAAAAAAAAAAAAAAGAAAGAAATCATAAAAATTAAAAAAAAAACACCACAAACACTTTTCCTAAAGTGTTTACAATACCAAAAAAAAAAGAATATCCAACAAAACAAATCGTAAGTTAAATTGTTTTCGGATTATCTTGAAATTACAACCTATACAAGTGGTTTAAGGATGGTTTGACAATAAATTGACAAACCGAAAGAGGCGGGTTTTTAATCAGCTTTCGAGCGGACCTTTGCTTTCCCGCCACTCTGCGAGTAGTTTTGAGAGAAACGAATTTCGGTTGACGAATCGATCCCAAAAATATTGTATAATCTTTCCTTAAAATAAAAAAAATCCAAAAATATTTTCATTTTCAAATTTTGTTTTCCTTTTTAAATTTTTGTTTCTTTTTGGTGTATGAACACCAGATCTTCTTTCACCAGTTTCCAATCCCGAAAGAATTATTCGTCGAGGTCGACGTCTTGATTTTCAAGACGAAGAAGAGATGGATAACAATACAAACAATGATGAGCCAGCTCCCGATCTCCGAACAATGGAGGAGTTGTGCCAACCAACAATGCACAGACGTGGTGGCCCGATTGCCCCCGTTAATGTCCAAGCCGCGGATTTTGGACTTAAACACCACATGATCCAACAAGTCCAAAATTCTTGCCAATTTCACGGATTGCCGGGTGACGATGCAAACAAGCATCTTGATAAATTCCTTACCATCACCCAGAGCATGAAACAAAATGGGGTCACCGATGACGCCCTTCGTCTATATCTCTTCCCTTATTCTTTGACGCATCATGCCACCGCTTGGTTTGATCGTCTTCCCAAGAATTCAATTCATAGTTTCGATGAAATGACTTCAAAATTCTTGGCAAAATATTTTCCACCATCGATGGTGACGAAGTTAAGAAATGACATAAGCAACTTCCGTCAGCTTCCCGATGAATCATTATTTGAGGCATGGGAACGCTATAAGCTTTCGATTGATCGGTGTCCAAACCATAACATGTTATTAGTCACCATAATAGACACGTTCTATAATGGTTTAACATTGAGACACCGTGACACGATTAATGCTGCAGCCGGTGGTACTTTTATGAAAAAACGACCACAAGAGTGCTATGATCTAATCGAGAACATGTCCACCCACCATAATCATTGGGTTTCCTCTACCGAGAGGAATGAGTCAACTAGATCTATCACTACTTCTTCTTCTACCTCTGACATGGCCGCACTCACCAAAAAGATGGATGATTTGTCCATAGCTGTCTTGAGAATACATCAAACTCATATTCAAAACAACAACAATCATCAAGTAAATGTTGTTAATCAGAGCTGTGAAACATGTGGTGGTCCTCATCCATATTCCGAGTGCCCAGCCTCCGGTGGCTACACTCAAGAGAACGTTTGTGCTACGGGAACCTTTAACACGGGAGGTAATGGTTACCAACCGCAAGGAGACCGTAATCTTCTCAGCTACCGTTCTAACAATTTTCTTGGACCACCCAGTTTTAATCAAAATCCAATTCCGAATGTGCAAAACCGAAATTCCCAATTCAATCAAAATCAAAATCGGATGAACCAAAGTTTTCACAACCAAGGCAATTACAATCAAAACCAAAACCAAGGTTTTCAAAACCGAGGTCAAAATCAGGGAAATTTTAATCAAAATCAGGGGAATGTTCAAAATCAAAACTGAGGGCAAAATTTCAATCAGAACCAAGGTTTTAATCAAAATCAAACGTCCTCGGATGAAGTGTTGAAGCAATTCATGAAATCCCAAGAAGAAACCAATCGGTTGTTGGTGAACCAAATAACTGAGATCAAGAAGTCTTTAAATGATCGACCCTCGGGCTCAGGTACTCTTCCTAGCAATACGATCGCTAACCCGAGGGGCGATGTGAAAGCGATCACTACTCGAAGTGGTGTATCATATGATGGACCCACAGATCCAACTTCCTCTTCTTCTCTTCCTCCCAAGGTAGTTGACCGTGAGACCAAGGCGACAAAGGACACGAAACTTCCTACTAATAATGGAAGTACCAAAGACGTCCAACCTACGGTTGTCCAACCTTCTAAACCAAAAGTTGTTTTTGAGCCCAAAGAAGCCCCCGACAAAACCAAACTTCCTTATCCATCAAGATTAAACGATCAAAAGCTCCGTGAAAAAGCTTCAAATCAAATGGAGAAATTCTTCCAAATCTTCCAAGATTTGCATTTCGACATAAGCTTTGCGGATGCCTTACTTCTTATGCCCAAGTTTGCTTCCACAATTAAGGGTTTGTTGAGTAACAAAGAAAAATTGTTTGAGTTAGCAAAAACTCCTTTGAATGAAAACTGCTCAGCGGTTCTCCTCAAGAAGCTTCCCGAAAAGCTTAGAGATCCCGGAAAATTCCTTATCCCATGTGATTTCCCGGGGATGGTTGAATGCTACGCCTTGGCCGATCTTGGTGCAAGCATCAACCTAATGCCGCTTTCCGTGTGGAAAAAGCTTTCTCTCCCAGAACTTACTCCAACTTACATGACCCTCGAGCTAGCGGACCGTTCTAAATCTCGTCCAATTGGAATAGCCGAATATGTCTTTGTCAAAGTAGGGAAGTTCCATTTCCCCGCCGATTTTATCGTTGTTGATTTCGATGCCGATCCTCGGGTTCCCCTTATTTTAGGGAGATCCTTTTTAAGGACCGGACGTGCTTTGATTGACGTTTATGGCAAAGAAATAACGCTTCGGGTTGATAATGAGGCCGTGACCTTTAATCTTGATCGAACTTTCAAATACTCCTCCAATCACGATTCTATCTCGGTTAATCGAATTGATGTCATAGACATTGCTTCGGAGGAGTATTCTCAAGAAGTTCTTGGATTCTTGAATAATTCTTCGAGTGGTGATCCCACTCCTTCTTCTCAACCTATTCTTTCCGACTCTTCCCCTTCCCTCACTCCGTTTGAGGGAAGTGACTTCATTTTGGAAGAGATCGATGCTTGTCTCAAAGATGAATTGATTTCATCGGAAATTGATGATACCGATTTTGATTCGGAGGGAGACATTCTCCTCCTCGAGAAGTTACTTAATAATGATCTGTCATCTTCTCTCCCTCCGAAGGAAATTCAAATCGAAGAAATCAAAGAGATTAAGCCGTCTAATCCTCCGGAGCTCGAGCTCAAGGATTTACCTCCTCATCTGGAATATGCTTTCTTAGAAGATAACGACAAATTTCCTGTCATTATTTCTAAAGATCTTAAAGATGAGGAGAAGACCCAACTTCTTGCAGTGCTTAAAAATCACAAGAGTGCCATCGCTTGGCAGCTCTCCGATATAAAGGGTATTGACCCTCGTTTCTGTACTCATAAGATCTTAATGGAGGATGATTTTAAACCCATAGTGCAACAACAAAGAAGGGTAAACCCAAAGATTCATGAGGTTATCATGAATGAAGTTTTTAAACTTCTTGATGCCGGAATGATTTACCCCATCTCCGATAGCCCGTGGGTTAGTCCCGTCCATTGTGTACCCAAGAAGGGGGTATGACCGTCATTGCAAACGAAGAGAATGAGTTAATTCCCACACGTCTCGTCACCGGATGGAGAGTGTGTATTGACTATCGAAAACTCAATGATGCTACCCGAAAAGACCATTTTCCGCTTCCTTTTATGGATCAAATGCTTGAACGTTTAGCGGGAAATGAGTTCTATTGTTTTCTCGATGGCTTTTCCAGGTATTTTCAAATCCCGATTGATCCACAAGATCAGGAAAAGACCACCTTCACTTGCCCGTATGGTACGTTTGCCTACCGACGTATGCCTTTCGGCTTATGCAACGCTCCGGGCACGTTCCAAAGGTGCATGATAGCCATATTCCATGATATGATCGAGAAAACAATGGAAGTTTTTATGGATGATTTTTCGGTTTATGGAAATTCTTTCTCATCTTGCCTCTCCCATTTAGACAAAATGCTAAAACGGTGTGAAGACACCAATATTGTTCTAAATTAGGAGAAGTGCCACTTCATGGTTAAAGAGGGCATTGTCCTCGGCCATAAGATTTCCAGTGCCGGGATTGAGGTCGATCAAGCTAAAGTCGATGTTATCGCTAAGCTACCTCATCCCACCACCGTCAAAGGAATTCGAAGTTTCCTTGGTCATGCCGGTTTCTACCGTCGATTTATTCAAGATTTCTCTAAAATCGCCCGGCCTCTGACCCATCTTCTTGAAAAAGATGCTCCATTCTTCTTCTCTCCCGAATGCATCGAAGCATTCGAAATTCTTAAAAAGAAATTAACGGAAGCACCGATCTTAGTTGCCCCCGATTGGGACTTGCCCTTTGAGCTCATGTGCGATACTAGTGATTATGCTATTGGGGCAGTCCTGGGGCAACGAAAATCGAAGTACTTTCAGCCGATACACTATGCTAGCAAGACAATGACCGACGCTCAATCTCATTACACCACTACTGAGAAAGAGTTGTTGGCCGTTGTCTATGCTTTTGAGAAATTTAGACCATATCTTGTCTAATCAAAGACCATAGTGTATACGGATCATTCGGCTCTAAAGTATCTCCTTGCTAAGCAAGATGCTAAGCCGAGATTTCTTCGGTGGGTTCTACTGCTCCAAGAATTTGATGTCATAATTCGTGATAAAAAAGGAGCGGAGAATCTCGCCGCCGATCATTTGTCCAGATTAGAGAACCCTCATCAAGGTGTTCTCGAGAAAAAGGAAATTACTGAAACATTTCCTCTCGAGACACTTGGGATGATTTCATTAAAAGATGATCCAAGTACCCCATGGTTTGCCGACTTTGCAAATTACCATGCGGGGAATTTTGTTGTGAAAGTGATGTCGTCCCAACAAAAGAACAAATTCTTCAAAGATGTGAAGCATTACTTTTGGGATGACCCCTACTTGTTTAAAGTTTGTGCGGATCAAGTCATCCGGCGGTGTGTTCACGGCCAAGAAGCCGTTGATATTCTTAAGGCTTGCCACAATGGACCCACCGGGGGACATCATGGCCCAAACTACACCGCCAAGAAGGTGTTGGACTCCAGTTTCTATTGGCCCACAATCTATCGTGATGCCCATGACTTAGTCAAATCTTGTGACTCTTGTCAACGTCATGGGAAAATCACGCAAAAAGATGAAATGCCACAAAATGTCATTCAAGTTTGCGAGATCTTTGACGTATGGGGCATCGATTTTATAGGGCCATTCCCGTCTTCACGAGGGAACAAATATATCTTCGTGGCCGTCGATTATTTGTCAAAATGGGTTGAAGCGAAAGCGCTCCCCACTAACGACGCCCGAGTAGTGTCTAAAATTTTGAAATCTCTCTTTTCTCGGTTTGGAACTCCCCGTGCTATCATTAGTGACCGCGGTACGCACTTTTGCAATGACCATTAGTGATCGCGGTACCGCATATCACCCACAAACAAGTGGACAAGTGAAAGTTTCAAACCGTGGTTTAAAAAGAATCTTGGAAAGGACCGTAGGTGAAAATCGTGCATCTTGGTCGGATAAATTAGATGATGCACTTTGGGCCTTTCGTATAGCTTACAAAACACCCATCGGGTGTACTCCTTACAAGCTTGTGTACGGTAAGGCGTGCCATCTACCGATCAAACTCGAGCACAAAGCCTATTGGGCCTTAAAGCATGCCAACTTTGATCTTAAATCCGCGGGTGATCACCGTAAAGTTCAACTCAATGAACTAAATGAACTTCGAGATCAAGCCTACGAGAACTCTTTAATCTACAAAGAGAAAACAAAGAAGATCCACGACTCCAAAATCAAGAACCGCGTTTTCAACGTTGGTGATCGAGTCCTTCTCTTCAATTCTCGATTAAAGATTTTCTCGGGCAAGTTAAAAACCCGTTGGTCTGGACCATTCACCGTTGCTCAAGTTTTTCCTTATGGTACCATCGAGTTATCTCAAAACGACGGACCAAACTTCAAGGTGAACGGTCATAGGTTGAAGCATTACTTTGGAGGGGACACACCACCCATGGTTGTCCCGGATCTCCAAACTTTCCCCATGGAAAAATGAATTCGGGGTCGAGTCAAGCTAGTGACTCGGTTAACAAAAATATTAGCACTTCATGGGTGACAACCCATGTTTCTGACTTCTTTCTATTTTCTGACACTAGTGTGGGGATTCCTCTACTGTGCTTGTTTTGTGTTGTTTGCTCTTATGTGCAGTTTCCCTTAGATCGTGATGATTGATGCGCCTGTTTCATCCAGCCGCCAATATCCGATCTTTTTGGTAACAATTATCTAGGGATATCTTATTAATCCTGTTTGTGAAAAATAGAGATTTCTGTTCCACACTTGGCTATTAGTATTACCTTTTTACGTTCTAAGTGTCGGCATAATAGCCGGTACTTTGAATATTGAGGGCAATATTCAATTCTAAGTGTGGGGGGGAATTCTCGCGAATTTTGTCACATGTGTACCTTCTAGTGCCCTAGTACCCCCGTTTTCGACCCAAATTTTCAAAAATTTTTTTCGTTTTTAGATAAGAAATTGCAATAAAAAAGAAGTGTTTAGTCTTGATTAGGTTAGAACAAGGGGAATCCCGACTCTGCCAGAGTGTTGATCTGGCTGCTTCCTTAACGATTAGACTAAGTTTTTACGATTTGTGCAAATAAAAATGCTAAGCGTAGAATAGTTGGTTTTCTTTAGAGCTTATATAAGTAATCTATGGCTTTTCCTCCTAGGAGATAACTAATCTGACTTAATAAGTGCTTATTTTCAAACATTTGAACACACAAAATCATTTTTTTATACGATTTTGAAAAATACTAGTTCAAAGCTTTATTTAAACTTCGGAACAAGCATATGTCATAGTACTGCAAAATGAAAGTGAGACGTTGCTTGAAAGTTGCAAAAGTTAAGTAATAAATGTATGTGCTAAAAAAGCTACGGTTCAAGATCGGCCCTTGGATCCTTATTTCCGGAAGGCGTTTAGGTCTTGGCTACCCTCTTACACCGGCCCTTGGACCTCTAATTCAGGAATGTGTGAGGTCTTGGTCTAACACCCTTGGATCCTCATTTTAGGAATGTTTAGAGTCTTGGAACTCTCCGTTGTAACGGCCCTTGGATCCTTTATTCCGGAAGGTGTAAGGTCTTGGTTCCCGTGAAACTCCGTTACTTTATGTTGCACAAAAAAAAAATGTATGTGTTGAATAAAGTGTTGAAACTTGCTTGTTGTAAATTTTAAATCTATCTTTCAACTAGTATTAGTCAAAATCTTATAAAAACGTCGATTTTTGTGATCAAAATTTTGAAAATGAGCACAGTCACCTAACTTGAATAAATTGTGGGAGTGAAAAGTTAAGTTTCGGCTTACATAGATTATTAGTATAAGTAGTGTTAGCATTTTACAAAAATATTTGCACATTGAGTTTAAGCTTAGTTGGGAGTATAAAAAAGAGGATGACGATTACAATTCCCTGGAGACACCCATTTTGTGTGAATCCCGTTCCATGATACCATTTTTGAAAAACAAGCATGTTATCTATTTTTGTTCTAGTTTAAATTTCTTGCATTGAATAAAAAGTTGAAACGGGGCATGCTTGGTATTCTTTTGATCATTTCATTACTTTATATGATCAGATTGCTAGGGACTAGCAATTGATAGTGTGGGGGGATGATGAGTGCCTATTTACTCATCATTTTAGGCCCATATTATACATAAAAAATGCTAAAAATGGCCAAATATACCAATTTATACTGCATATATCCTTGGTTTGTGTTTTTATGTGTTTCAGGTAAAAAAAGATTGAAAACAGGGCAAAAAACGGACAAAAAACGAGCATGGATTGGAAAATCATCAAAAGCCGAGGATGGGGAAGAAATTTTCAAGTTTGGACCGAGAAATTGCTCAAGTGTCAAAAGTCAACCTTCAAAGAAAATCAAAATCACAAAATTGGCCCTTGATGTAACTTTTCAGATTTGGCAATTTTGGCCCCTCAAAATCAAAACCAATTCCATTTCTAATCCTGAACTACTACAACTAACCTAACCCTTTTATATCCAATAACTAAAATAATAAAATAAAAAAAAAAAAAAAAACCCCAACCCCTCCCTTTTTATTTTAGCTAATCCAGAATAGTCAACCCAGTCAAACCCCATCTCCTTTCCCATTTCCCGCTAAACCAAATCCACCCACTCTCCCATGTTTTTTACTCCATGTCCCCCCCAACCACTCTACTCTAGCCACCCTATTTCCCCCATCACAAGATACCTTTCCCTTTTGCATATTTCCAATGCCACTATCTGCTATCCAAGAGACAAATTGGCGCCAAAAATGAGATAAAGGGCCGTGATGATTTCAAGTTGATCCAAGGGCCAAGAATTGATTCAGAGAAGCACAGAAGCAGAGGAAACCCTAATTTCTTAGTATAAATAGGTCATTTGTAAGCCAAAGTTGGAGTTAGTTAAGTAGTGTAATAGTAGTAGCCGAATTTAGAAGTTAGTGAGTAGAAATTGTAATTTTTAGCTTTCAGTGATCAATTCAAGTGTTTTTAAGTTTAAAAGTTCTGATTGTAGCAGCCTTGTACTCATTTTTAATTTTAATAGAAATTCAAGTTTTCCTTGTTAATTCAAATTAAGCTACTTAGTTGTTCCCAAGTCTCAGAACCTTTCTTATAAGCTTATATAAGCTCTGAATAGCTTTTTGTAAGCTTATGATAGTTTAGAATCTGTTTTAATTCAAAAAATCAAAAAAGTAAAAAAAAAGTCAACTGATGGTCAAAATAAGCAAATTGGATGAGAAGCTGGCCATGGAAGAGCTTATGGGTAATCACTAGCTTGTCATTTGACAAGCTAGAGCTTGTAGAGTAGCTCCTCGAGCCATTTTCACCTTTCTTTTGAGCAAAAGGGATTTGTAAGCTAAAATTTTCAATTCTTCTTGTATTCTACTGTTCAACTGCTTATTGGTGTGCTTATTTGCTGTATCTTAGCTTAATTGTTCTTATTATTGCTTTTTAAAGTTAATTTGATAGGTTGCATTAGTTTTATCTAGTTTTTTTACTTAAAACCTCAAAAAGCCAAAAACAGTCAAATTATGATACAGCTTATTCTGTGCTTATTCTCATTTAAAAAGTTGTTCATTAGGTGTTAAATAAGTTAGATAATCAATAGGAAGCAGTATCATAGCTTAAATTGGTGTTTGCTAGTGTAAATCTCAAAAAGCTGTCCTTAAAGGGGTGTTTGGTTTAAAACTGAAAATGCGTCAATTTGGATCATAACTGTTCATGTGCACTTTTCTTAGGTTTGATCTTGATTAAAATAACTTATAAAAGTTGTTTCCAGAATATTTTTAGATTAATGGAAGCGTATTGAGAATTTGAGTTGGATAGTGCAAGTTTAGGAGGTGAACTGCTCATTTAAGCTTCTTATAAGCTAAAGCTTTATAAGCCCTTTTCTTTGGCATATTTTGTGTCCATAAGGTCTGAATTCAGTAGTTACTAAGTCCCTAAAAATCTTGTTCAAAAATTAGCTCAATACAGTCCACATTAGATATGGCAGACTGCATTCTTTTATTTGGTTCAATTTCAGCCCAAGTTTTCCATTTTTAATTTCTTCATTTTAAGCCCATTTAAGCTGAATTTTGGTACTGAACATCTTGGGTTGCTAGTGCACTTAGCCCACATTTTTTCGAATTTTTCTATTAACTTTTTAACAGTTGCAAGTCTGCACACTTTTTTCATAATTATTGCTCAGATCTGCTGACATTTTTCATTTTTAATTTGTTCAATATAAGTTAGAATAAGATAAAATTTGGCACAGATAATATTGGGCTGCTTATCTAGTTGTCCCACATTTTTGTGATTTTTTTAATCAGCTTTTCGATAGCTTTTCAGTGGCTTGAAAAAGCCAGTTTTTGCCCTGTGCACCATATCGGACCTCAGTAGGCTTTTTAGCTTATTTGGTTAATTCTTGTGCTTATTTGTTCCTCTTATGGCTTATTTTAGTTTTCCTTTTAACTTATTGTTGGTTATCTAGCTTATTTCAGATTTGTTTTAGCTTATAAATAGCTTATTAAGTCCATTGCTTGAAGCCTTAGCTTAATTCCTTCTTGTTTCTTCACTGATCAGATTTCATAGCTTATTTTTGGCTTATTTGTAGTTTCTGATAATAGTTGTAGTTATGTTAATTGCTTATATTAGTGTGCTTAATTAGTTTGTAGAAAGGAAAAAAAAAAAAAGTAGTTTAGCAAAAAGGCTGAGCCAGGGATTCGAACCCTGGTCTCCAGCCCTCCCAAGCCTCACAACACACTCACTATACCAACTGCCCTAGGGACTTGTCTTGGTTATAGTTTGCACCCGTTTTTATTTAACCCAGTTTGTTTCACTTTTAAGCTTATTTCTAGTTTTAGCTTAATAACTGCTTATCTGAATAATCTGTTGGCCCCATCTTATTTTTCCTAGAATCAACTAATCAATTAGGACTTTCTTGTAATTTTTTTATAATTTTCCATTTCCATTTAGTATTTTTAATTCATTTTTCTTTTTAATTTAGTTTTTAATTCATATTTAATGAAATAAAATTCAGAAAAATAAAATCCTTTTTTTCAATTTTTTTTTTTTATCATTTAGAACTTAGGAAAACTAGTTTGGCACCCGTAGAGTTAGTATTTCATCGTTTTGCGTTTTTAGCTACATGGGCTTGAGTTAAACATTCCCTTGCTTATTAATTTGTTTTTAGTTTTTATTTCATTATTTTTAGTTTATAATCAAAAATCTCACTTATTTCACTATTTACGACACGTTTCACGATTCGAAATCACAAATTCCATTCACACCTTCATCGGGACAACGAACCGGGTTACACATACTTCACTTGTGTTTCCTTGGAGAAAAATATGTGTTGATTCCCTTCGAATCAGATGACTTGTGTCCTCGGTTTAGCAACGACACCAAAGGGTGTTTGCATTTCCATATAAGAGTTTGTTGGGGCTCAGTTGTTCACCGATCAGGGTGCGACTTGCTTATGTTTTATTTCATTATCATGTGCTCTTGGTCGAGCTTATATTTCCCTTTCTAGTTCGTTTCTAGCACTTAGGGTGCGTGTAAGCTGTTTGGCTGTCCTCGGTTCAAGAAGACACCCAACTAGGGTGTGTCTAATCTTGGTCTCGGAACGAAGTAAGTCTTACTTATTTGTTTGGTTTGTGACTTAGAGTCGTTTAACAAAACCACAAGTGTGGTGTTTGTCAGTTCGATATTACGAGACACACAAGGGGTGTGAACTCGAGTACCTGAATTCTTAATCCATTCATTTCCATTACACAACATATATCCTGTGTACTTAGATACCTCTACAGCCAACTGTCAAAAATTTCCATGGGACAAGTCTATTTCAAACCTGTGAAGGTTTCCTTTCAATATTGGGTGCGTTTGGGATATACAGATCTTGCGCTGGGTTGTCAAATCCATGGGCCTCAAGCCCATGGTGTCACTTAAAGATAAATTTTTAAAGTTGGACTTCTCATGGACTAATTAAATAGGCCAACATTTTAGTAATATGTAATTGAACGTTAAATATTTAATGGACACCGACATTCATCTTTAGTATATATAGATAATGGAAATGAATGCGTTTGGTAATTTCACGGATCACCTAATTTGCGAACTAACTTGTTCACTCGTTTTGACATCGGTGTTCTTGGTATGCTTCGGAAAATTTAACTTGAAATTGATAATTGATATTAGAAAATACGGATACATAACGGAATAAACACTTGAATTGTGACTATTATATTTGGACTCAGTGGACTCATGCCGGACCTAAATATTCAATTGGCATTTATTAAACTAACAACGAATGGGTAATTATAAACCGCCGAGAACATTATTTTGAGAAAACCGAGTCTTATTGAAGTCACGACGACTTGTGAAAATTATATAAATGGACGCAGCATGATTTATAAAATTCCTAAACTTGCACTTTATATTTCAAAAACTTTTATCTCATAAAACCCGGCAATAATCGAAACTTGTAGTTTTTTTTTCTTAACATAAAAACATTTATCACGTGATATTCTAATTTAAGTTTTCTTTTAAAACTTAAATTACTCTTCCAAAAATTTATTGATTATTTCTGAACTAATTGAGATTATTGGAAAAACACCAAAAATGTATTAATTGACTCATTTTGTGGACATTTTTCTTTGTCACTATTTTCCTTGACTTCGTTTGTCATTCCCTTCTCGACTCAAGTTCTCGGCTGTACTTTTCTTGACTGTGTCGATTTTTCTATTCCTATTTGGCGTGAGTATTCTTGAGTCTATGCTGTCTTACCACCACACAAAACGTTAATACCAAACTTTTTACAAACTTTGATACGAGTATTCCACGAAAACTAAGACGTTTGTCTTTTCAAAACTCTTTACTTTTCAAGACGTATTATAAGATATATATATATATATATATATATATATATATATATATATATATATATATATATATATATATATATATATATATATATATATATATATATATATATATATATTAGGTTGTGCCGATCCGGCACCGTTGTGCCTGTACTCTCGATATCGTTATGTTTTGCTCTTGATGCCAGTTGTGACCACTTTGATATTTTGCGTTGCTGCAAGCTAAGGTGAGTTCATGGCCCCTACTTTTACTGGTTTTTAAACTATTTCTGGGGGAGAATAAATGCTCGTTTTAACAAAGCTCAATGACTGTTTATTTGGAATCTGCGAACTGTTTGCTCAATATTTGATTGATTGGCTGGAATATTTGATTTAGTCATTTGAAGGCATCATGTGATTGACTGATATGTAACCCCACTCTATTTGAACTTGTTTTACAAGCGGGGTGAGAAACATGCAAAACTATTTTATGGACCAGCATTGTTGTTATCAAACTATTACGTGGATTAGCCTAAGCACTATTATGTCCCAAATTGCCCAAACTCATGAACCGTCAATTCATGCTGGGAAGCGCGAATGTTATAAATAGATCTATTGGGAGTAATGTCCCCGTTCGGGTTGACCGGATAGGCAAACAAACGTATACCATGTCAAAACCACAAGCGTCTGGGATACACACTTGCCGGGCCTTGATATTAAACATGCTTCTAGAGCATGCACACAAGTTATAGCTTCGGTTACATGAACTTAGAGCTAGCGTAATACACTATTTTATTTTGGGTTGCATACCCTACACTTGGTCCACACCTCAAATTTGACTTTAAGGTAAACGCTATTTTCATGACATTGTGAGCGACACAATGGTCACAAAAACTCTTATGGAACTCACAGTATTTTTACTGCTCTATCATAAACATATGAACTCACCAACCTCGTGTTGACACTTTTAGCATGTATTTTCAGGTTTAAGGCGATAACCCAGTTGTGGAGGCTTTGGCAGGGCATGACATGGTCATAGATGACTCTGATGTATTTGGGACCACTTGATTTCTCTTATGGGCTTATATTTTCACACCATTTTTGAAATGTTGTGAACGAATCACTTTTGAATAAGAAATCTATTTTAAACGGTTGAGATAAAACCGTTCTTGGTACCTTGTGTTGAGATACCAATTTAGTAGCACCCAAACATGTATGCTTCTGCTGGACCAGATTTTCGGGGTGTTACAGATTGGTATCAGATCCTAGGTTATAGAGAACTGGGTATTTTAAAACCAAGACTATAACTGCTTTTACGAAAACTTAACCCTATGACCGCCACGTGATTGCCTGCCAAGCTGATGCCTCATTTATGATTTTTATTGCTAATATAATTGATGAGATGTGCACACTGTTATTGGATAAGTATATCCATCTATTTTCGCTATCTACTATAAGTATCTTCGACATACTTATACACACGCATCATACTCGTTGTAGCATTACGCCTTTTCTCTACGCAATCTCATCAATCGTCCTCGAGTGTAGACATTCGCCTTAATTATTTAAGAAGCCTTTAAAAGTAAGGGACATATTACTGTGGTAACTGAGCTGAGTATTTCAAAATTTATTGAACCTCGGTGGAATATAGACTGATCACCTATATTTGACCAGGGACAGTGGGACATAGCCTGATCACCTATGTCCGACTCAGAGGTAAATTTTGCGATACTCAGAGTAGTTATACTAGAATTATGTCCAGAATGATTTTCCACTCGATTTTTGAAAGACTCAAAATTCTGTGTGTGTACATAATCACTGCCTAACATGAACATTCACATCTACACACAACACACTGGCATCACAACACCTTATGAACCGTAATACTCCTGGCATCACTATACTCCTCCATTTATACGGAATTTCTGTTTGTCGCCGTCTGACTGTAATTTTCATCGGGCCGGTTAGACCCGATTGGCACTATTTAAACCCGAGTTGCTTATTTGTATCTCCTCGAGATTGTAATAAGCCAGTTGAGCTTATCGGAGCGTTCGGATTTGATTCTAGCTACATTTGAAATTGAATTTGGCTACGTTTTGAATTGGTTTTGAGCTATGTTTGAAATTTGGATCGCGGGATTTTACGATTTTGGACCTCATTCTGAATTTGGATTTGTTATCCAGCTTTGTTTTGTTGGGGTTTTGTTACAGTCACCTCCACCTCAAACCCTGCACTCAACCGATGTTGTACTTTCCGCGTTAAGTACTAAGTACACTCCTGAGACAGCCAACTAATTGCTAGTAGCAATAAACACCCTCCTTCAGGGTCGTACCCTGAACTTGATAAACTTCCCATTCGGCAGAGATTCTATGCCCGACAGAAACCTTAAGACCTTAAGGAATAACCTGAACCGCGTTCCTTGGGTCAATCACCTAATTTTTTTCTCATCTCTCGGGGATATCAGTTATTTTTGCTACCCTCTCATAAGATAATAAACCATGCCGCTAATAACATACAACCTATTTTCGATTATTCTGCTGACCATATTTCAGTCCCTCTACAACTGTTTTACTGCTACTTTATGAAATCAAAATTTTCAACCTTACAACTATTTTGTAAACAACGAATGGCTCTCGTTCTATAAACTGTCGTATAACCCATTTTGTAAACTATTTTGCAATCACCCGGTGAACTATCCACCCACCTGGAAAGCATTTATATTACTACCTCTTGGTACCGGTAAAGCAAATAGAATACGTATGGTTATGAAATCCGTAGTGATATCCTTCTAAAACACTCGTTTTGATGCATAAAATTTTCCTGCTCAAACTTTATCAAATTTTTGTTAAGGAATGTCAAACGCCAACTTTTGTGGAAATTATCCCATCTACACCATGACTAAGAACCGTTTTACGAAATTTTGAATCTTTTGAAACTGTGTTACCCTACGTATCTATTGATCTCTAACAAAGGAATGCGTATTAGCTGGAAAGTTATTTTGGTTAAATTCGTATAAAGACCTACTCAAATAAAGTTTTCGAACAAGATTTCTATCCAACCCTATGAGGAGGAAAAACACACCACTCCGGATCAAACCTTGACAACCAGTCATTATGCTACCTTATCACTCTAAATCAGAACATGTATCTCACCAACTCACAAAAATGAGAAAACCAATGGTAGACAACCTAGGTACCCTCCCCCAAACAAAGATAAACCTCTAAACAGCCTGGTGAGACTCAAACCTTTTGTGAGTACCAACATCTCTTCCCAAACACCAATTTATCAGGTAACAAAAACTGAAATCCGGGATGGATTTCGCGTTAAGGAGGGTAGACTGTACCCACCTGTAATTTTCCAAACATTATTTTAATGGTAAAAATTAACTTACGATTATTTGGCAACTTATTTGAGCATTTTTGGAGCCTACATAATTATTTCGGGAGGTTATCTCGCACACTGTAGCATACAGTAACCCTCCAAACTGCTTAATTTTACCAAGGAGAGTGAAGTAATCACTTCCTGACACTTACTGACAATTTATTTACAAAACCGAGAAGTTATCTCGCTTTTTTGAAAAACGCGACACCACACGCGTACCGACGCCACATTATTTACGGGTTAAGTCCGATAATTATTTTTCGGAGTCAATAGTATTGTTTTATAAAAACGTTCACGAAAAAATTATTTTTCGCATTATTGCTCGAAAGCACCAAACCGGGTTGCCACGATTACATTTTTAGCTCAACGGGACACGTGGTACACGGGATAATAATAAAACAAAACCACCATTCTAATAAATAAAATCCAGTTCCACTATCTCCCTTATCTTCTTTCTTTTATTGATTTCTTTTTCTCTGTACCTTATCCCCTTTCCCAAAACATTCATAAAAGCAGTCAAACATTTCTTATACCTTTCCCAAAAACATTGGTCGACCTTTTCTTATCTTCCTCCTTTTTCTCTGTATCACTAGCATCGATCTATCGCCATCTCCCTTTTTGGTGATTGTCCAATATCTCCTCTCTAATGGGAAGAGCACGCCTCTGCTTAAAAGAGACCAATTTATGGTGACCTTGGCTCAAAAACAGCCTCCCCAAAATTCGAGAGCAGGAAAGGGGTAGTCAAAACTTCTTCTTCTTCCTTTTTTAAACAACCCAACGATTCACAGGCGACCCCCACAACTTAGATTTTGTTATAAAAAATCATCAAAGGGATAGATGTGGTGGTTCTCCTGCTTGGATCGGCTGGGGATTTCTTATGCTCAATCTCCTTTTGGTCTCCTCTTCGATTTGGTCGATCTATGCCACTGTAAGGACTATTCGAATTCTCTTTTGATTCCTTGTTACTGATTTTATTTGTAAATCGAAATCTTTAATTGGGTTTCATGGGAAACCAATTTAATCTTGATCAAAATTTGTAGATACAGAACTTGATTAAACCTGTTTTTTTTTATTCTCATTTTCGTGTGGTAAGTCAACTAAATCGTGTGGGTGTTGCTCTTGGGTCGGGTATAAACCCGCTTAGGATTCGGGTCAGACCCATCTGGGTCGCGGTTTGGCCTCAAATTTAATCTTAGATTGCTTAATGGTTATATGTCAAATTAATATTTTAGTAATTTAGTTTGTTGTGGTTTTGGTTTGGTACAACGAAGAACTCGTTAACTTGTGTTGTCTCGGTTCAGTAAAAACACACGAGAGGTGTTGTTTGTGTCGAGTCAAAGACACCCGAGAGGATCATTGTTTGTTTATGATGTTTCCTCGGTCCAGTAATAACACCACAAGGGGGCGTTATCAGTCGACATCACCCACGAAGGGTGTGTCGTTGCCTCTTGTGCCTCAGACGACATCAAAAGTAGGGTGTGTAGATTGAGCTTGGTATGTTTGGTTGTTCTGCTTCCTTAAGTTAACAACAAGAAACCAAAGGGAACGTTTGATTCACAAGTGGTGAGCGAGATCATGTTGTCGTGTTTCTAGTCACGGCAAGCCAACACCTATGTAGGGTGACTTATGGCCTCGGTTTAGCAACGACACCAAGGGGTGTTTGTGTAACACCCCAACCCCGCAAGGGTAAAGGTGTCACGCAAATGGATTCATATCAGATCAAACAAGCAAACATTCAAAAGTAATACAAAGATTCTCAGAGGTTACAAATGAAATAAGGAAAACCAAATGATACAAATGAAACAATGGCTAAATACTAAGTCTGAAAATGCAATCCTTCTAATGACTTCTACTTCAGAAAACTATCCATGTCTTCTAAGTCCAAAGGTCTCATCACTCATACCCAGCTTCCAACTAAAACCTGCCGCACACGAAAAGAAAACGTGCGGCTGAGCTTAAAAAGCCCAGTGAACAGATATATAATAAACGGAAATGAAACAAACGGAATTAAACAAACGAAGCATAATGAAAAGATATAAATAAGGTAACATGGGTAAAAGGGAAATGGAAGCATGAACACATGGTATCAAAAGGAAAGGTAAGAGTACATGGTGAAGGAAGTCAGTAATCCACTACGAGCCCATAACATAACATGAAATCATAATCGTAATCATAGTCATAAACATGTAGAGGGGAGACCTCTTAGTATCCTGTAAATATGAGGGGTGTCCTCAATCATGGGTTGGAGTAGCTAGCTCCCGGAGTGTGAAAGACGTGTATCGCACACACCATCAGTCACCATGCATAACATAACATAACATGAATCATAACAAATCTAGGATGCATCCATACGCCCCAGGTGGCCATAATCTGCCTCTACATAAACATGAATCATAAACATAACATGCAGGGACGGGATAGGTCATCACTCTCCTACCCTAGAGTCATGCCATCGGTGCATCGACTGGCATGGACATGAAACCCTCATGCCTAGTGAGTGGCTCGTAGTATCAAACTGAGGGTAAAGGTCAAGTATCATGAATCATGATTTTAGTTTACTTGCATAGGTCAATATCTTGTTTCATAAGTTCATAATCATAGGTTCATAATCATGGTTCATAAGCAAAGGTTCATAAGCAAAGGTTCATAAGCAAAGGTTCATAAGCAAGGGTTCAATATCATGATGGTTCAATAATCGAAGTTCATGAATGAAGGGAACATAGCAATGGTATAGGGAAACCCTAATATGAATCATAAGAGAATGAAGGCCTCTTATTAAAGAAGCAGAATATCTGTACCTTATTGCTTGACAAAGGAAATCACAAGGTAAGATGATAATGAGCACCGGTCACTCCCTCTTCACACCTAGAGGAGTAGAAGGGAATTACTAAACGTTCTTAATTAATTAACTTTCCACTTTAAGTAACTTTCTATTTTTGGCAGGTTTCCATATTTAGTAAGTTTCCATTTTTAGAAAGTTTCCATAATTAGAAATATTGGATATTATAACTTGGTTAGGCCATTATTAGATGGAAATGAAGTACATTAGATCAGATTTATACTTTGGTCCTTAAGAATCCATAAGTTACACTTTAAACCTTCAAATATTCATAATTACATTTTAAACCCTTAACTTATCAAAATTACACAATGATCACTTATTTTATTATATTATAAGAATATATCCTCAATTATCCATAATTTACACATTAAGTCCCTCTAGTTACAAAAGTTACATATTTAGTCCTTTAACTTATAATTTCAATCTTTAATTAATCATAATTACATATTAGGCCATTAAATTATCAAAATGACACATAACCCCCGAATATATTTATTTACTCAAAACAGTACCAAGTTTCCAGAATTTACAAGTTTAGTCCCTCTAATTAATTAAAATACAACTCGAACCATAATTAAACAATAAATACTTTTTAATCCTTTAAAATACAAAAATGACATATAGCACCCTCATCTTATATTTTATACAGAAAGTACACCTTCCAAACTAAGTTCTAAAAATAACCCAAGAGTTTTAAAAGTTACAAAAACTACCCTAAACATTTTAATACAACTCGTAAACCCTTTTAAAATTATTAAACAAAACCCTAATCTTTCCAAATCATTTTTAATCATTACAACATCATTTATCATCATTTATAAACACAAGATCAAGCCCTAATTCATCATATACAAATCGTACCATTTTATTTCACCTTTATACGTTTTAATATTAAAACCGATTAAACAAATAAATTAGAAATAATTAGATCTAGGCCATGATAATTCTTAGAACATTTTTTTCCAGGTCATAATACATCATAATACACGTAAATAAAATATATATGCAGTCCATAACAATCGTATTGTATTTTACAAGAGTTTTATACGTTTTCATGTTCATAGCTTCGTTTAATTCATAGAGTGTGCATGGATCATGTTATGCATTTTATTTGAAGTTCTTATATCATAAAAGGTCTGAGGAAAATACCAAAACCATATTCGAACGTGTGATGAGAGGTGCACGAATTTTCTTATACGCGTATGGCCAAAACGATTCCAAAATTCCCACGACTTCACGAAGAGCCTTCAAACCTTGAAAATATTTTTCCCAGATGGTGTTCGACATAAAAATCATAAGAAAAATGGCCAACGAATTTTAGAGGTGTCGTATGATTAAATTTCGAATTACCTTGTTTACTAGCGCACGAAAAGAAATAAATTCTTCAAAAATAGAGATCGACCAAAAAAACTTCACCACTATTTTTCCTAGGTTGTACACGTTATGAAGAGTGTTAGAAAAATGAGAAACAAGATTTTTGATGATCGAATGAATTAAAAACGAATTATACCTCTTTGACTAAGTCGCGAAGGAAAAATTGCACCAAAATTAGATCGTGCAAAGAACACCTTCACCACTATTTTTCTAGGACACTTCAGGAGTAGATTGATCACAGAAAATTGCTTGGAAGATTTTTAGATGGCTTATGGAGGCTAGGGAATTTTCTTGTGTGTTTTTGTTTCGGCAATTTAGGTTTAGGGTAAATAAAATAGGAAGATTGATTTAGTTATGGTAAAAACGTGTCATGGGATTACCTTGAGCCATAAATTTCGTTAATATTAGTTGGCCCATTATTTTGATTGATTTTCTACATAGTTTCCATGTTTTCATAAGTTTAAAAATACATAATAATGCTTTATAATATCATACGGCTCATATAAGGGTATAATGGTAATTTTACAACTTGTATAAATGTTAAATGAAATCCTTAAAATTATTTGGGATCACAACTTGTGCATTGCTAGAAGTTTGGAATTTTTATGATACTTTATAAGCTTTTAATTAAATTTTTAACTTGTAGGGGCAATTTGGTCATTTTACATGCTTTACGGATTTTAGGTGTTACAGTTTGCATTTCCACGTATGAGTTTTTGGGGGCTCGGTTGTTCACCGATCAGGGTGCGACTTGCTTATGTTTTATTTCGTTATCATGTACACTTGGTCGAGCTTATATTTCCCTTTCTAGTTCGTTTCCAGCACTTAGGGTGCGTGTAATCTGTATGGCTGTCCTTGGTTCAAGAAGACACCCAACTAGGGTGTGTCTAATCTTGGTCTCAGAACGAAGTGGGTCTTACTTATTTGTTTGGTTTGTGACTTAGAGTCGTTTAACAAAACCACAAGTGTGGTGTTTGTCGGTTCGATATTACGAGACACACAAGGAGTGTGAACTCGAGTACCTGAATTCTTAATCCATTCATTTCCATTACACAACATATATCCTGTGTACTTAGATACCTCTAAAGCCAATGGTCAAAAATTTCCATGGGACAAGTCTATTTCAAACCTGTGAAGGTTTCCTTTCAATATTGGGTGCGTTTGGGATATACAGATCTCACGTTGGGTTGTCAAATCCATGGGCCTCAAGCCTATGGTTTCACTTAAAGATAAATTGTTAAAGTTGGACTTCTGATGGACTAATTAATCAGGCCAGCATTTTAGTAATATGTATTCGAACGTTAAATAATTAATGGACACCAACGTTCATCTTTAGTATATATAGATAATGGAAATGAATGCGTTTGGTAATTTCACGGATCACCTAATTTGCGAACTAACTTGTTCACTTGTTTTGACATCGGTGTTCTTGGTACGCTTCGGGAAATTTAACTTGAAATTGATAGTTGATATTTGAAAATACGGATACATAATGGAATAAATACATGAATTGTGACTATTATATTTGGACTCAGTGGACTCATGCCGGACCTAAATATTCAAATGGCATTTATTAAACTAACAACGAACGGGTAATTATAAACTGTTGAGAACATTATTTTGAGAAAAATGAGTTTAATTGAAGTCACGACGAGTTGTGAAAATTATATAAATGGACGCAGCATGATGTATAAAATTCCTAAACTAGCACTTTATATTTCAAAAACTTTTATCACATAAAACCCGGCAATAATCGAAACTTGTAGTTTTTTTTTCTTAAAATAGAAACATTTATCATGTGATATACTAATTTAAGTTTTCTTTTAAAACTTAAATTACTCTTCCAAAACTTTATTGATTATTTTCGAACTAATTGAGATTATTGGAAATAGATCATAAATGTATTAATTGACTCATTTTGTGGACATTTTCCTTTGTCACTGTTTTCCTTGACTTCGTTTTTCATTCCCTTCTCGACTCAAGTTCTCGGCTGTACTTTTCTCGACTGTGTCAACTTTTCTATTCCTATTTGGCGTGAGTATTCTTGAGTCTATGCTGTCTTACCACCACACGAAACGTTAATACCAAACTTTTTACAAACTTTGATACGAGTAATCCACGAAAACTAAGACGTTTGTCTTTTCAAAACTCTTTACTTTTCGAGACGTATTCTGAGATGTATATATATATATTAGGTTGTGCCAATCTGGCACCGTTGTGCCTGTACTCTCGATATCGTTATGTTTTGCTCTTGATGCCAGTTGTGACCACTCTGATATTTTGCGTTGCTGCAAGCTAAGGTAAGTTCATGGCCCCTACTTTTACTGGTTTTTAAACTATTTCTAGGGGAGAATACATGCTCATTTTAACTAAACTCAATCATTGTTTATTTGGAATCTGCGAACTGTTTACTCAATATTTGACTGATTGGCTGGAATATTTGATTTGGTCATTTGAAGGCGTCATGTGATTGACTGATATGTAACCCCACTCTATTTGAACTTGTTTTACAAGCGGGGTGAGAAACATGCAAAACTATTTTATGGACCAGCACTGTTGTTATCAAACTATTACGTGGATTAGCCTAAGCACTATTGTGTCCCAAATTGCCCAAACTCATGAACCGTCAATTCCTGCTGGGAAGCGCGAATGTTATAAATAGATCTATTGGGAGTAACGTCCCCGTTCGGGTTGACCGGATAGGCAAACGAACGTATACCATGTCGAAACCACAAGTGTCTGGGATACACACTTGCCGGGCCTTGATATTAAACATGCTTCTAGAGCATTCACACAAGTTATAGCTTCGGTTACATGAACTTAGAGCTAGCGTAATACACTATTTTATTTTGGGTTGCATACCCTACACTTGGTCCACACCTCAAATTTGACTTTAAGGTAAATGCTATTTTCATGACATTGTGAGCGACACAATGGTCACAAAAACTCTTATGGAACTCACAGTATTTTTACTACTCTATCATAAACCTATGAACTCACCAACCTCGTGTTGACACTTTTAGCATGTATTTTCAGGTTTAAGGCGATAACCCAGTTGTGGAGGCTTTGGCAGAGCATGGTATGGTCATAGAAGACTCTCATGTATTTGGGTCCATTTGATTTCTCTTATGGGCTTATATTTCCACACCATTTTTGAAATGTTGTAAACGAATCACTTTTGAATAAGAAATCTATTTTAAACGGTTGAGATAAAACCGTTCTTGGTACCTTGTGTTGAGATACCAATTTAGTAGCACCCAAACATGTATGCTTTCGCTGGACCAGATTTTCGCGGTGTTACAAAACATCCCATCATTGATTGGGAGGTTTATTCAGATGAAATGATCAAGGGATGGAAAATCATCAGAGTAGGAGGAAAATTTGAAGTCTACAAGTTCTTTGAAGATCTGATCAAAGATTTTGACAGAGAAGACTTGGACAAGCTTTGGAGCTTAGTTCAAGAAGGGTTCAAGTCTGCTGATCCTATAGATGATAAAGACAAGGAGCTACGGGTTGAGCTGAAAAGGCTATATGAGCCTGATGCAAATGATGCACTATGGAGATTCCAAGCTCATGACTTGGCTACTACTTGGAGGTTGTTTAACAACCGCGGTGTTCATCGGATTTCTACCAAAGCAGGAGTGGAAGTTTACATGCTAGTGGAGAAGGATTATCCACTGAGAGCAGAAATATTATTTGTTATGCTAGCTGCGAAACTCAGAGTTGATGAAGACTCAGAAATGGCAAGGGAGTTAGTAAGGAAGATTTATCAGCAGGCAGAAGACACAAAGGCCAGAAGATAATGTTTGGAAGAGTCCTCACAATCCTCATTTAATTCAAAAAACTTGATGATTTAGGGTAAATTACAAGTTTAGGGGAGGATTGTTAGGAATTAAATGACTCAAGACTTAGTACTGCTGGAATATTACACTAACAATACAAACTGCTAGTGTATTACTGAAGACTGTTGGAGAACAACTAACAGTACAAACTATCAAGTTAGTACTGCTAGTATATAAATTAAGGTACTGCTGCATGATAAGACTTTAAAAGACGTGTAGAAGATAAGTATGGAATAGATTGTATGTATATCACAATTAGTTAGAATTATACGGGTAGACACTTATCTTGTAAAAGACTCCATGTGCTATAAAAGGAGGTCCTAGGTTAGATAAGTCATACACGTTTTTGTTAAGATTCAAGGTCTTTTTAATCCTAGTGATATTGAGATCACTCGTATTATTTCTTAATAATATTGAATCGTTTGAAGTTACTTTCTGTGTTCATTGTTCATAAAACTGTGTTACTGTTACATCAATACAAATCTTCTAAGTGTTGTCAAGTAGATTCCGCATACTTGGTAATATAACCTCAAAGTATCCTAAACACATTCTCAGTGTTTGATCCTCTCAATATTCAACAAATCCAACAACCATTATATAATCATAGACTGAACCTACATGTAGTCTTCTTGCTTCTTTTGAATGAAGTTTCTTGGCTTCCATTTGCTTGACTTGGTCCTTCACTTTCTTTTTCTTCACTAATCTCACTAGGTTGGGGAGATCTACAATCATCTACTTCCATAGATTCTTCTCCCCGATCTTCAATAGAGTGTTCTCCCCATTATTCAGGTGGTGTTCTTATCTAACTTCTATCTCTAATACCCACTGCACCACCCCTTCTAGTTATGTTTCCCCTTCTAACACCTAAGCCCACAAGACCATCACCTATAGCTACTGTACCACTATCTTGACCAACTGCAACAACACCTCTGCCTCTGTATCCATGCATCCAACATGAATACCACATATTTCTGTCTTAGGTTTAGGCCTTTAATCAAAAGTTAAACAAACCTTATTTTAATCTTGTAAATAACAGTCAATGCATGTCATATTACTTGATTCACTAGTATCATCCAACACCTCTGTGTTTGTCTCATTACCAACCATATTCTTTCTCTTCAATTTTTGTAAGACCCCCAAAATCAGGATTTGCGAAAGCATACATATTTGGGTGCTACTAAATCGATAATCACAACACAAAGATATAGAGAACGGATTAAAAATCCGTTTTAAAATTGTTTACATTTCCAAAGTTAAATTGTCACACATCAAATTCAATTCAATCAAAATGAAGCCCATTTAACAAATCGGTCCCAAATTCAAAGTTCATCGCATAAGCAAAAACATTTCCAACAAACTTATGACCATTGCCATGCCCTGCCTTCAGTAAACACATTCTCAAATACTTGAGAAAACATGCTAAAAGTCAGCTAACGCTGGTGTGTTCATAGGTTTAAAGTAACTAAGCACATATGGACCATAGCAAATAATTCAGCATTCACACTAATTCGGTATGCAAAAACTAAGCTCATCCAACCAAAACTAGACAAACAATATGCCAAGCTGGCATAGCAAATAAAGGGTGCCCGCGAGTGTTAATCCCCAGACACTCGGAAAATTCCGACATGGTATACGTTCGCGTTGACCTGCCGTGCCAACCGAACGGGGGAGTCACCCCCAATAGATCTATTTATATCGTACGCGCTTCCCAGCAGGAATTGACGGTTAATGATAGTGGGCGCAATGGGATTCAAGCATACTTAGGTTATCGGCATACAAGTGTGTATAAAAACAAACTTCAATTTGGTTCATGAAAACAGTTTTGCATGTTTCTCACCCCAAGGTTTATAAAAGCAATACGTATAAAAATGGGGCTATAAACTCACCTTAATAACAATAACAATCTGCTAATCAACAACAACACAGTGCAACCGCTCCGACACGCAACCTAGATCAGTATGGTAAGTCTTAGCGAAATATTCGTGTTTTAAATGTTTTAACTCAATTGAAAAGTTTACGTGTGTCCAGTGCTCGTGTATTTCTTGCTTGCTGTGTGGTAAGGTACATTTCAAAATAGTTTATCGTATAAGACTCTTTGGTGATGGCTCATGGTGAAAGTGTACGGTGAAAATACGTACGACGGAACTTCCGTGCTTAGTGCTTGTCGTCGCAAAATGCGTAAGTAATATATATATTATCGTATATATATATTTAATAATTAAGTATTTAATTAATTAAGAATTATAATTAATTAAATAGGTATTGAATAATTAATATGATAATGGTGATAGTGGGGTATTATTATACTATAGATATTATGATTATTTATAATGTAATGATAATTATAAAGAAATTTATATGTATTTAATTTTGAGAAATTAAATGAATGTAAATGTATAAATACCAAAAGTGTATGCGCAAATCTTATAAAGTCTAAAAATATTAATTTAGAAGAATTAATATTTTTAATAATAAAAATAATCCGTTTCGTCTTTTAGTCGGTTTTCATCCGAAAATATTCTAAGTGTCAAAATTTTAGAAAAAATCGGGCATGACCCATTCGTTTATTCAAACTTTTCTCATCTTTCTCAAGTGTTGCAATTTCCTCAAATAATCCCTTTCGTTAACTATATTTGCAAAACTAGTCCAAAACGTATATTTATCGTTATAACTATATTTATTGTGACGATTACTTCTTAATTATAGTTTTCGATACAAAAGTCAACGTTTAGTCATAATACTTTCAAAAGTCAACAAAAAATCAACAACTACAATTTTGGGTCGAAAAGCCCATTTATTTGTCTTATTGGGCTTAAGGTGTCAAAACGAGTACAAAATGGTTTTAATTGATATATAACGTTTTAATAAGTCCAAATATTTATAAAAGGTCGAAAAATGTTCAAAACTCATTTTTGTCACCCGAATTATATATTGGGCCGAAAAGTTCATATTGGGTCCAAAAGTCCAAGTTTAGCCCAAAAGTCATTTAACCTTATATATCTACATATTATATATAACAGGATGCGTATGACGTCATCAAATGCATGATTGATGAATAAGCGCTTGATTGATGAGTAATCATGCTCTTATTCCACCTAAGCAGTCCACCTAAGCAAGATTTGACCGAATAAAATTCGTATGTTGACTTTTAATTCCGAAATTTTAAAAAAGTCTCTAAAGATTCGAACTTGGGTTGTTTACATGTCTTAAATATATATCAATGTTACCATTAGACCAAATTATTTTTTGTGATATAGCTACCAAAAAAAATAACTATAATCTTCTTTTTTGATGACCATGCGGAATATTTGGAAAGATATATGTATTTTCTAAACATGTATCCCGTTATATTTTTCAAAATATGTTTAATTTGTAGAAGATATGATTTTAAAGATAAGTTTACAATGTATTTTGTATAAATATTTTATTCCTATATTTAAGATCATATAGCTACTTTTACACTATATGTGGATGAAAATATAACGTTTCTTCTCAAGCCAAAAGCATTTGCACAACGATTTCAGAAGGTGTGTTTTTTATATATACTTTAATCAATGTGTTGATGTAATTTTAGTGTTGTTGTTGTATAATTAATTTAATGGTTGCATGTACAGTCGTAATTTTTATGTAGTTTTTGTATAATTAATCTAATGTTTACATAGACCATCATTTATTAACAAATAATCTATTCGTATGGTTGTTGCATTGTTAATGATATTGTTGTTGAAGCCATGTAATGTTTTGTTGCATAAACATGCATAAACAGTATCAAGTATATCGAGCAGTACTAATAGATTGTGGCAGTGCCAACACGTGTAAAATAAATACACATAAGCGGTATCAAGTATGTTACAGTCGTAAATATAACAAACATCTATTTGTAAGTTGTTATATTCTTATTGATGTTGTTGTTGAAGCAATCTAATGCACAGAAACATTGCTATTCAGACGAAACACTTGCTTTCAGAATGTATGTTTTGTTACATATAATTTAACCATTGGGTTGTTTTAATTTTTATGTAGTTGTTGTATAACTAATGTAATGTTTACATAGACCATCATTTATTAACAAATAATCTATTCGTATTGTTGTTGTATTGTTAATGATATTGTTGTTGAAGCCATGTAATGTTTTGTTGCAGAAACACGCATAAACAGTATCAAGTATATCGAGCAGTACTAATAGATTGTGGCAGTGCCAACATGTGTAAAATAAATACACATAAGCGGTATCAAGTATGTCTAGCAGTACCAATATAGTATAGCAGTACTAACCATATAGTATAGTATAGCAGTAATATTTTTAATGTCTATGTTTATGTTTGTATAATATGTAAACGTCCACATACCGTGAATGTGTTTTCATGCGTTGTGCATTAATCTTAGTATTTTTACTATCCATGTTTATGTTTCTATGATAGGTAAACCTCCACAGACGGTAAACGTGGTTGAAAGTACATGAGGTATTTAGTTGAAAGTTCATGAGGTATTTTGTTGTTATATAGTTTTTAATACATCATGTATTAATTTGGTTTATTTTACCATGTATCATTATGGTTTCCATGCGTCTCTTTAATAAATATATGAAAAACCCTGGCCCAACAAAACGAGCCCAGTAATGACTATTCCGAATTAATGATGAGCTATATAATTGAAATTATACAATGATGATCTATATGTAAAATAACTCTTCCGATGGATTCATCAAACCCTAAAATATCTCAAGATAAAAAATCACATGCGCCTCGCACTGATTCAAAGTGCGAAGAGCAAACGGTTCGTGGAAAAAAACATGTGACAGAACCAAGCATTGACGATGGGGTACATGATTGGCGCAGTAAAGGTCCAAATACCAAGGTGGACGATGCATTGAGGTTTCTTACGTCGGTTTTTGAAGAAGGTGGATCTTCTCAAAGTAATAAAGGTATTGTATATAATGCTTATAATATATTCTAAATAGATTTATGTTTTCATGTTAAGCTTATTAGCCCATTTTTTGTTTTTTTGTTTTTTTTTTATTAGATGAGCTACCTGAGTCTATTTTCCTTGATTGGCTTAAATTGAACGTTGGAGATCCTCAAGAGTCTTTACAAGTTCTCAATGCGGTTCAATCAAAGGTCCTAAAGGCGGAAACTATGATCAACGAATTACGTGGGATGGGCCATGAACTAACTGATGACTATTTTGTGGATTTAAACTTCTTTAGTGATGAAGATTGAAATTTTATCATCTTATTAGTAATCGTTGTTCACAACCAAATTCAATTGTAGTTCAAATAACGCATTACTTTCATTGATGTTTAACGATTTGAATGTTTTTTAGTTAATCGAATTTCTTCAGCAGTTTCATACATCGTTTTTAATTTTTATTAGATGCAAATAATTTTTTACTCTAAATACATAATATGCGTAAATCATGACGGGATATAATCTTATATTTAAATAGGATAATATGCATGGTAATATACGGTAATTGATAAACATGGTATATAGGATATTGGTCAAATTTAAAATATACTTCTCATAGCTTATACAACCTTTACGCCTTTTAAATATACAATCTTATATTTAAATAGGATAATATGCATGCTAAATATATGGTAATTGATAAACATGGTATACAGGATATTGGTTAAATTTAAAATATACTCATCATAGCTTATACACCCTTTCCGCACCTATAAATGCTGGATCGAATTCGAAAGCAATCAAACAATTACAATTCTTTTTTACTTTAGGTTAACAATAATAGTTTCCAATGGGTCGTTTGTTTTTTTCTTCATCAAATCCGCCAAACAAACGTCCGAGAAGCGTTTCCCCAACAAAGGAGATTTCATCAGATCCAAAAACAGACGCAGCGGTTGTGAGATATTTCCTACCAATACGATATATTTCCCAACTTAGACGACATATAGCAGAGATGGAGGCAGGAATCGCACGCGATGAACAAACAGTGTTGGAGTGTAAAGAGGCTATTGATCAACAAAAGAAGAAGATATTGGAGTATCAAGAGACGATAAAGAATGTTAAAAAACAGATGGACAACTATAACTGTTTGTAGTTTTTTTTTCGTGTTCGATCGTATTTGTCAGCCTTTATTGTTTTAAAAATACATCTTTTATGTTTAATGTTGGTATATTGTTGTTTGATTCTTTTAAAAATACATTTTTTGGTTCTTATGAGTTAAAACGTATTAACTTTTTTGAGCCAGCAGTATTAATGAAACAAATAAATAATCCAAATAATAAGAGTACCCAATAACATGTACACAATCAACATAAGTCCTCAACGGATATGTCACTAATTCGGCCCAGTACCAGCGTCTATCTAACAGTACAAATATATTGATAGCAGTACTAAACTTTATTATTATGAGCTGCGGAAACTTTAAAGGGACGTCTATCCAACAGTACTAACTGTTTGTGCAGATGTGCGAGCATAATTATTAAATAGGAAAATTATGATTTAGTTTTTTAATCTATAATACATAAACAGGTTTATAGGAAGCACCAATTTAACACTATATTATCTCAAATACAACAGTACTAACGTAACCAGCAGTATTAACATTGGTGATGTTTAAAAATAATATTAACCGGGATGGAAGATGTTGTTGAAATGATAGACGATGATATTCCGGCAGTGTGCGTTGGTGCCACGAACGCCACTTTAATTCAAATTGATGATGTATGCAAGCGTACGACAAAATAATTGTATGTCCATTGAAAATCAACAGATATTGTTTGGAAGTTTTGTAACAAATCGACAAAATAAATAGATCAAGCCAATTGACTGACTTAATACATAAAGCAGATATCGAAATCAAACATTGTATAGGGAAAAAACTACTAAAACAACTTAGTTAAAATCGTTCATCTTCATGGCATTACCCTCTTCCTCGCGGACACCGGCTTTGGCTTGAGCACACAAATCAACTAGCAGTTCAAGCAATGCCCGATGCCTCTCTTGAGTTTTTTTCAAAGCATCGAGTGAGTCTAATGCGACTCCACGGTGCCCTAATGCTTCCATGTCAGCTATCATCACGCGGTTCTTCGCCATAACTCTCCTGAGATGCTCACAACAAGCGTGTATCAATTTTGCACAGAACGAGTCTTCATGTGACTGCTGCACAAACCACACGCGCATACAATCATGCAGTTTGGACGAGCCAGAAATTTTCATCAGATCATCTAAAATTTGGAATTGTGCCATTGGAAACATTATGCCAGTTGATCGGCATCTTTCATTATATATTATTGTATTTAAATAGTAGAAGTATCTAAATATATTTAAACTTTGTCAATTATCTTATACCCTACATATATGATATGCTTAAATAATTTCCAAAGATAAGTTTATACTGAAAACACATTGATAAAATTGCTACTTTATAGTAATAGATATATATGGCATATCAAACTTTGTTTAAATTTAAAAGATATTGATTATAGATTATATATTTTTTTTCAAGTTAAATATTTTCAATATCTTTCCACAACCATTTGATACTGTGAACAGTTCAAACGAGTTTACAGTATAATTGATTTATTGGCATCATGGCAACTATATCAAATGATTTAGCAATTCGACCAACAGGAAAACCAAAACGAAAGGCGCAACAAACAAATGTAAGCAGAGGACGACCACCAATATATCCAATGGCAATGGGTAATTCAGTTAGTTACAACTACACATCATTATATTTATATACTCTGTATATGTTCGATGACAAATATTTTATTGTGTTAACTCAACTTCAATTTACGACAGGTACCAATAGTTTCAGCACACGGTCAACATGCGCGCCTTTTTCAAACAATGTCAACAACATCTTAACGCATATGCCAGTAACATGCGTACCAGATGTGAAAAATAAAAAGACAACGATACAAAATATTTGTTAATTATTTGTTGATGGAATAATAACTATGTTATATGTTTTGGTTCAGTTTGTGGTTTATGTGCCTGATGTTGTTTTGGGCTGTGAAAGCGTGTGAGTTGGCCGTATGTTGATATCATGAGGATCTGCTGTAAATTGAATTTGCATTAACGTTATCAAATAATTATCATTGTACTATAATTCAGCATCTAAATATCATGTTTTGTAGTTTCAACTAACATTCATGATGCAATTTGACACAGATACTAATGATCTCAGTCTACGGCCAACTCGCATGCCTTCTCAAATAAAAAAAAAAACATCTGAATGCATAGGCCGACCACCGATATACCCAAACGAAGCAGGTCATTTAATTAACTGAAACTATCCAACATGATATTTACACACTATATTTGCTTGCAATGAAAACTATTTGATCATGTTAATACAACTTCATTTTACAACAGCTCCTACCGATATAAGCATACGGCCAACTCGCACGATTTCACAACCCAAAACAACAACAGCCACAGAAACCACAAAAAGACCGAGGGGACGTCCATTCAAAGATCTAACCAAAACACGTAATAATGTTACAATTCCTCCAGCAAATAATTAACAGTTATTTCCGCTTCGTATTTTTGTTTATTCGTTTTTTTTACAGCCATGCCTAAAGAGCCTACCTATCTTGGAACTATTCAACCTGGTGTACACATTGCAAAACGCAAATCACAGAGACTACATGATAAAATGAAAGCACCCGTGCAAAAAATACCAAGACGGGAGGGTTTAAATACCACATCTTCTGCAAATAATCAAGAAGCACATAAAAACCAATTTAAAGGCATATCTAATGGTAAAGCCATTAGACAAATCCGTATAAAAAAACACCATTCAGTACCAAAAAAATATATAAGTTTTATTTTATTTATTTTTTCATTTTTTTTAAAATAATAATTAATTTAATTCATTATACATTTACAGATTATTTTGACCATGGAGATCCTATTTACACATGTCAATCGTGCGATGCATTACTGTGGCATGCTGAGGCTATGGTAGGATCAACGTCTTCAAACGAAGATACTTACTCTATATGTTGTGCAAAAGGAAAAGTGAAATTAGGAAATGAAGTTAAGAATCCACCTGAATTGTTGAGACAGCTTATGGATGGTGAACATCCAAAAAGCAAGGATTTTGTTGATAATATCAGACGATATAATTCGATGTTTTCATTCACATCCATGGGTGCAAGACAGGACACATCTGTTAATCAAGGATATGGAGCATATTGTTACAGGATACAAGGTGAAAATTATCATAGAATGGGGAGTCTGTTACCAGAGGGCAACAAACCTCCTGTTTTTGCACAATTATATATTTACGATTCAAAAAATGAAATACAGAATAGAATTAATTGTGTCAGGTATGATAACGTTGATTATTTTTTCATTTTGTACATGTCGTTTATATATTACTTGCATAAACAACAACATACTAATATAACTATATTCATTTCATACAGTACCATCGACAGCACATCGAAATCAACCAACTATAACATAGACCACCAGCTGACTGTAGATTTACGGGACATGCTGGATACAATCAATCCATTAGTTGGTCAGTTCAGAATGGCTGGGGAACGATTAGTCAGGAAAAGTGACGAAAACAAATTCAAATTACGCCTTATCGGTACACGAGAACGAGATGGTAGAAATTATAACCTACCCACAGCTGATGAAATTGGAGGACTCATAGTTGGGGACTTTGACGCTACAACACACAAAAGAGACATTATTTTGCACTTACAAGAAGGAGGGCTTAGAAGAATTAGTGAGTTGCACCCGTCATACCTGGCATTACAGTACCCATTGTTGTTCCCATATGCAGAAGATGGTTACTGGACAGACATATATCATGTAGGCATTACTGATTACACACCAACAAACAAAAAAACTCGCGTAACAATGAGGGAGTATTTTGCATATCGGCTACAAGAAAGGGCAGGAGTTTTCTCGATGATACTCAATGCAAGGAGGTTATGCCAACAATTTATTGTTGACGCTTACACTATGATAGAATCTGAAAGGATGTCGTTTGTTAAAAATCAACAGAAGGATCTGAGGAGTGAAACATATTCTAAACTTGCAAAATTGGCAGAGCAAGAAGATTCTGGGGTGACATTACGTGGGAAAAAGGTTATATTACCATCGTCATTTACTGGGAGCCCAAGATATATGATGCAAAACTATTTAGATGCAATGACAATATGCAAGGTTTACGGATATCCTGACCTGTTTATCACATTCACATGCAATCCAAATTGGCCAGAAATTGCACGGTTTGTCGCAGATAAGGGGTTGAAGTCTGAGGATAGGCCTGATGCAATAGTCAGGGTATTTAAACAAAAGTTGGACAGGCTAATGAGAGATTTTAAAGACCGCCATTTTTTTGGACATTTAAAAGCAGGTATTATCATATTTCTATTATAAAAATGTAGAGTAACTGCGTCAATTATCATTGATTATATACATTACTTAACATTATCATCTTGATGCAGCTGTTTATACCGTTGAATTCCAGAAAAGAGGTCTACCACATGCTCATATATTGCTTTTCTTGGAAGAAAAAGATAAAATCAAGACAACAAGCCAAATTGATCAATTTATTTCAGCGGAGATACCGGATAAAAATGAAGACCCGGAACTGTATGAAATTGTTACTGATCATATGATGCATGGGCCATGTGGCCCCCAACGGCCAACTTGCCCCTGTACCGTAAAAAATAAGTGCACAAAGAGATTCCCTAAGGAATTTAACGATTCGACAGTCATAGATGACAATGGATACGCACTTTATAAAAGGAGGAACGATGGATGTACAGTAACAAAGAGCGGGTCAGAATTACACAACGGATACGTGGTACCTTACAATCCAGCGTTGTTGAGACGCTACCAATCACATATTAATGTGGAGTGGTGCAATCAGGCGACGTCCATAAAATATCTTTTCAAGTATATAAACAAGGGTCCAGATAGGGCCACGGCGGCCGTAGAAGACCAAGATGTAGATGAAGTCAAGGACTATTACGATTGTCGCTATCTTTCAGCGTGCGAGGCGGCATGGAGGATTTACAAATTTGACATCCACTACAGATTTCCTCCCGTTGAACGCTTGCCGTTTCATTTGGAAGGCGAACAGTCGGTTATATTTGATGCTTCAGAAAGCATTGACTGTACTTTGGATAAAGCATCCGTAAATGATACGAAATTTGTCCAATGGATGAAAACAAATAGGACGGATCAAGAAGCGAGAAGCCTACTTTACCACGAGTTTCCACAACACTATGTATGGAAACAAGAAGAGAAAATTTGGGTAAAAAGACAGAAAGGCACATGCATTGGACGCGTACATCACGTGTCGCCGTCAACCGGGGAGCTGTTTTATTTACGAGTCTTGATTAACAAAGTCCCAGGCGCACAAGATTGGGTTGACTTTAGAAAATTCGAAAATGTTACGTACAATACCTACAAGGAGGCTTGCCAAGCGCGGGGTCTATTGGAAGATGACAAAGAATATATTGATGGGTTGTTAGAAGCCAGTCTATGGGGGTCCGGAAACTACCTGCGTAAGTTTTATGTCATACTAATCCTGACAGATTGCATGTCTCGACCAGAGTTTGTTTATGAAAAAACATGGGAAGTAATGGCTACTGACGTGTTACATGCAGAACGAATAAAAAGGAATGATCCAGGTATGATACTTTTAATGTAAAATATTAAATTGAAAACAACATATCTCCATGATTTATAAAAAATACGCTCACTATTTGTTATCTAAAATCAATGTAATTCAACATAACTACTAATAAGCAGGACATTATATTAGACCACAAACTCTGTCTATAAGTCTACAGATTATATCCATAATCAAAGGAAACTACCACTACCGTGTCCACATTACGCAACAAATACTTATCATAACATATGGTCGCCATAACCAAATTAAAAGTTTATGTACCCAGAAAAACATACCAAAAGCAGCATCAGCAAACATGAAACACTGGAATCTTTGTTTCATTTTCCCCATATAGAACATAGCTTTGTCGTCCATAACATTTTTGACATTCATGAAACCATTCAGGGAGTGTCTACAACATAACCATAATACAATTAGACTTATGTATTAACAAATATTGGAGAAAAAAAAACACAAAATTAAATTAAGCATTCTACTATGTACACAATAACCACAAATTATTACACACCTGATTTTTCCGATAACAGTAATCAACCTTCATCAAAAACTGATAAGCCATGTCTCAGAAAATGAAAAAATCGTTAAAGATGATAGTCAAAACAGTAAACTAAATAGCCACAATGATAACCTATAAAATACGTCTAAGATATTAAACATGCATTTGATATATATATGTTTCATAAAATGAAACTAAAAAAAATAAAATTTATTTTTGCAGATTTGGAACTTTCGGACGAACAAAGAAAGAATATATGCCTTACATATATTGAGCACATGCTTCTTTGTAACAATAAAAGTTTAAGGAGTATCCCAAACATGCCTTTGCCAAACGAAATGTTTTCTATGGCGAATTACAACAGACTGATAGCAGAAGAGTTAAGATACAACCCAGAAGAATTACAAGAACAACACGATAAACTCTTTGGTACGTTGACCGTCGAGCAAAAAAATATATATAATACTTTAATGGATGTTGTTAATGGCCAAACGGGTGGTATGTTCTTTGTATATGGATATGGAGGCACGGGTAAAACTTATCTTTACAAAACATTATCCGCTGCAATCAGATCACAAGGCTATATAGTATTAAATGTCGCGTCAAGTGGTATAGCCGCACTTTTATTAGAAGGAGGGAGAACTGCACATTCTCGATTTGCAATTCCCATCAATGTGGTCGATGATTCTATGTGCCATATCCCAGTAGATAGTGAACTGGCCGAATTGATAAGGGAGTGCAAACTAATCATATGGGATGAAGCTCCAATGACACATAGACATTGCTACGAAGCGTTCGATAGGACACTGAGAGACATATGTAGGACACATCATTCAACCCCAATGGATCAAATATTTGGAGGAAAAGTAGTTTTGTTTGGGGGTGACTTTCGACAAATTCTTCCGGTCATCACAGGTGGTTCACGACACAATGTTGTACACTCGGCAATAAATTCTTCATATCTATGGGACCATTGTACAGTGTTACGCTTGACTATCAACATGAGACTTGGAGCAGGTACAAATCAATCCGAACGTAAAGAAATACAAGACTTTGCGGACTGGATATTATCAATTGGCAATGGAACGATCGGAGGTAAAAACGATGGAGAGGCAAATGTTGAATTCACGAACGATATGTTGATTCCTGACTCTGAAGATCATGTTGGTGCAATAATAGAAGAGACTTACCCGCATGTGGTCAAAAACCTCTATAACCCGACCTTTTTCCAGGAAAGGGCCATACTGGCGCCTACACATGAACTTGTGGATATGATCAATGACAGGATGCTTACGCTACTTGAAGGAGATCAAAAAACATATCTAAGTTCTGATTCAATTGGTATTGTTGATGAAGACTCCACTTTCAATCAGGACTTATACACATGTGACTTTCTCAACAGCATTAAAATATCTGGACTTCCACGTCATTCATTGACACTGAAAATAGGTACACCTGTTATGTGCATGCGAAACATTGATCAAATAGCTGGATTGTGCAATGGTACCAGGCTCCAAGTTCGAAGGCTTGGTACTAATATAATTGAGGCTAAAATAATATCGGGCGGAAGTGTTGGTACTGTTTGCGCTATACCACGTATGGTTTTAAGTCCTTCGGATACCAAAATGCCTTTTAAATTTAATCGAAGACAATTCCCGGTATCACCATGCTTCGCAATGACAATTAATAAAAGCCAAGGCCAAACGTTGACACATGTAGGACTATTTCTCCAGCGTCCTGTTTTCTCGCACGGCCAGCTTTATGTAGCAGTGTCTCGAGTGAAGAACAAGAAAGGTTTGAAAGTCCTTTGTTGTGACGAGGATGGGAAATACACAAAATCAACGACAAATGTTGTGTATAAAGAAGCATTGTTTCGAATTTAAAAGGTATTTCAACCTTTGAATCACATTAAATTTGTGTTTTTACTTACAGCTTATGAGTTAGACATGTATAGTTCCACTCAAGTATCATAATAATATCAACACAAAATATAACAGTACATAACCTGTTTCAAAAAATGACGCATTCATTTTCCAGAACAAAATTTTCCATAATAAGCATGAGGAATGGTTGTTAAACCTACTACTACATTTAAGAAACATTAAACAACACAGTGGCATTTTTAAGCCATGATCTAACTAAAACCCCCCAATTACCAACAAATAAGATGTTTCAAAACAAATAAAATTTACCTTCGTCCACAGTAACTCAAGACATAATTCAGTTGCCTTCGTACTTTGTCTCGATTCCTTTACATTTCCTTGCTTCTGATCCACTTGGTTCTTCTTCACATGAACATGAAGCATTTTGTAAAATATCTCTTTCCTCAAGCATATTTGCTCGCATGAAATAAGATAAAGTGCTTCATATTCATGTGAACAAGAAAGGAGCAAATGTTGCCGACATATGTGAGTTTTGGTGTGTATACGTTGAATTTGGTGGTTGGTGTAAGTAAGTAGAAAGATACCTGATGCAAATGGTACTGTCAGTGTCAATGATGTAATAGGACATGATACTGCCAGTGTTGAAGGTTAAAAATCAGATTCATTTAAACTCTGATGGGACAGAACATTGTACTGCCATTCTTACTGATGTAACGGAACATCGTACTGCCAGTGTTCAAGGTGCTCTAATAAACGAGATTTCACCCCTAAAATTACACATAAAATAATTACTTAAGTTAATTATAACATACAATTAAACACAAAAAACAAAACATGCGATTGCAAAATATTAGCTTAAATATACAGATAAATATAATACAATTAGTCAATCAAAATATTCAAGATTTCATCCTTTCAATACGAAAATCAGGTAACAAAGGTTAGCAAAACACGAACAAAACTATTAGATCAAGAATATGTAATTCACCTTTTGTTGATCTGGGCAAAAATAATTTGAGCAGTGAGATGTTGGTGTTTTCGATAATGTGATGATACTTTGTGTGAATAGCAGTTATGAGTAATTATAACTGATAAGATAGTGAGCCTATATGAATAGCCTATTAATGAGTATCCTACACAACTTGCATGTTCTACAAAGATTTTTCTTTTAATAATTTACAATCAGAATTTCATGTCATAAAATAATACTAATAAAAATAAAAATAAAAATCCATCATATTATTTACATCAAAATATACTTGCATAATACAATACATGAATGCAATTGGTAACTCACAATATAAGATCAATAATGTAGACTCACGTTTTCTTTATCCAGACACGCATTTTTTTTTAAAATATTTTTGTCTATTAAATTTAATAATAATAATTATTCTCTTGAAAATGATGAAATAAAATAACTTTCTCACATCAAAATGTATAAGCAATGTTATTTAATGTGTTAACATGTAAATGACTATTGTGTGCGAATATGAAAGAGGAAAATATTGACAATAAAAAACAATCTAACGCGCGTTCTATTGCTTTTGTATAAAAGTAGTCATATTTTATTATGTTGAATGTAACGAAATTAAGGCATGATTTAAAATTCATTACAACCATCCAGTCTAAAATTACAAGTCATGCCCGCCCATTGGGCGGGCTTTGAAGTCTAGTATGTATATATATATATATATATATATATATATATACATATATATATATATATATATATATATATATATATATATATATATATATATATATATATATATAGTTAAGTTTCTAAAAATCAATTTAGCACATCAAATAAGCCGTTTGGTCAAAAAGTCAACCCATGGCCGAAAACACATGGGCTCGGCCCATTGGGTGTCGAGACCCTCATAAGCCCGAAAATTGTTTTAAACCTTTAAACCCTTTTAGTCCGAATAGTTTTCGTAACAATTTTTAAATAAGCCAAATAAGCAGTTATAAATAAGCCATTAAGTCAAATGGTCAACCAAGGCCAAAACATATTGGGATCAGCCCAATATGTGTCGTGCGACCCTTTTTGACCCAAATAAGCCAAAACACAATAAGCTATCCAAAATAAGCTATTAATCACTAATTTTACCATTTCACCACTAGAGCCAAAATTTTATATTTTTCAAAACCCCAATAATTATTTCTTTTAAAAGTGTGCCGATTTATATATATATATATATATATATATATATATATATATTAAAAGTGTGCCGATATATATATAAATATATATATGCATACAAGTGTATATTTTGTCTTAAACTCGCATAATTAGCAATAATTACATTTGTATTATCAAACTAGTACCACAAGCAATAAGATTTACCACACAAGTAAGAAATATGACAACTTGTATAAAAATCAATAAAAAGTCGAGCACCAATAAACTATATATCAAACCCTAGCTTTTTCATTTTAGCAAAACATACATAATAAGCACTTGGTAGCACTTTTAAACATCACAAGAACATGTAATAAACAACATTGAACAAGTTTTGAAGATCCTTACAAAGGTTTGAGAAAAAGTCAAGATGTAGGAACTCAAGAACACTCCAAATTGCACCAAATTTACCCAAGACACGTTCCGATTAACCCAAAACACTTGAAAGTACACCCCGATTAGTTCAAACTTCACTAGATTTTTGTAGATCTTGAATTGAAATGTTAGGCCATGAGTTTGAGGGTTAGAAGAGGTAAGAAATGATCTTGGTAATAAGTTGAGATGAAAATGAGAGTGTGAACTGTTATGTGCACACTTAGGGTATAAAAACAACACTTGCTAAGTCACCATCCACTAATACATATATTAATAGGATAATGCTTCTTGTCCTCTTGTGTTGGGTTTGAGCGGTAAACGACAAGGAACAAAGGGGGGGGGGGGAAAGATTTTTGTTCCTCATTGGTGTATCGTGTGTCGGTTTAAGCTTAAATGTTACCATAAAGTCCCGGTTTGACATTTTTGGACTCGTATACGCAAAATAAAGTTTTTATTGACGTTTTCGTCAGAATAATAATAAAATATTATTATCTGCTCAAAAATGCATTTATTTGACTGCTACCATATATACTGTGTTGTCGGTTCGCGTGTGGGGTTGCTTTTCAGTAAATACGAGAAAGCTTCTCAGTTAATTACGAAACTTGTGAGTAACTATTAGAAATAGAATAATTTTTGCTTACTGAAAAAAAAAAACTTTTTCAGCAGTGACTGTAAGCTACAGTATGCGGGACAGCTCCTAAAAATGCTCAGAAATCTCGGAAATATGCAATTGCGCATAGAAATGCTCGACTTAAGAATAATAAATAAATATAATTAACTTAAAGTGTGAAAATTACCATTTGTCACAGTCTCCCCAGCTAATGGGAAAATATGTCCCGGATTTCAATTCGCGTTACTCGATGAGTTCGAAAAGAGATGAGGATATTTTTGCTTGATTTCATCCTCTGGCTCCCAAGTGTACTCGGGACCTCTGCGAGAGTTCCAATGGACCTTCACAATTGGGATACGAATCTGCTTTAGTCGTTTAACTTCCCGGTCCATGATTTCAATCGGTTCCTCGATGAAATTCAGTTTCTCGTCAAGCTGAATCTCATCCAAGGGAATGGCAGCGTTATCGTCAGATAAGCACTTTTTCAAGTTGTTGACATGAAAAACGTCATGCACAGCACTGAGTTCGGATGGCAATTCGAGTCGGTAGACTATCAGCCCGATTCTAGCAAGGATCTCAAAAGGTCCAATATAACGAGGGTTCAACTTCCCACGTTTACGAAATCTTTTCACGCCTTTTCATGGCAAGACCTTTAACATCACTTTATCACCCACTTGGAACTCAAGGGGTTTTCGCCTCTTGTCGACATAGCTCTTTTGACGGTCACGAGCCGCTTGCATTCGGCCCTTGATCTGCACAATCTTCTCAGTAGTCTTGTGGACTAGGCCTGGTCCAGTAAGTTGACTTTCTCCAAATTCAGCCGAACATATTGGCGATCTGCACTTACGACCATAAAGTGCTTCATATGGTGCAGCCTTGATGCTGGTGTGATAGTTGTTGTTTTAGGAAAACTCGGCTAAAGGAAAATACCTATCCCATCCGTTCCCGAAGTCAATCACACAGGCTCTCAGCATGTCCTCTAACATCTAAATGGTCCTTTCACTCTGACCATCAGTCTGAGGATGATAAGCTGTACTCATGTCGAGGTCGGTTCCCAATGCGTCCTGGAGCAAATTTTAGAAGTTAGACGTGAAACGACTGTCTCGATCATAGATGATAGAAACATGCACACCATGCCTTGCGACAATTTCTTTCACATACAGTTGTGCAAGTTTGTCCATGCTATCATTTTCCTTTATAGGGAGGAAATGAGCGAATTTAGTGAGATGGTCAACGATCACCCAGATCATGTCGTAACCGCTCGATGTCTTAGGCAGCTTGGTGATAAAATCCATAGTGATGCGCTCGCATTTCCATTCTAGAATTTCAGGTTGAATAAGTAGACCGGATGGTCTCTGGTGTTCCACCTTGACTTTCGAACACGTTAAACATTTACTGACGTACTCAGCTATATCGGCCTTCATGTTTGGCCACCGATATAGCTTCTTCAAATCCAAGTACATCTTGTCAGATCCTGGATCGATGGAGTATTTGGATTTGTGGGATTCGTGCATGATCAAATCACGAATTCCTCTGTATAGCGGGATCCAAATCCTTTTCCCATGAAACAAAACTCCATCGGGTATCTTTACGAAGCCATTCTCACTCTCTGGCATTCCGTAAATCTTCTCACACGGTCGGTTTTCTTCATTGAGTGCCTCGACCTGAGCCTCAAGAATTTTCGCTGGAAGCGACGAACTGATCGTCATTCCTAATGATCTGACTCTGAGGGGTTTGATCCACTCTTTTCTGCTCAGGGCATCGGCAACCACATTTGCCTTGCCTGGGTGGTAACGGATCTCACAATCGTAGTCGCTAAGCAATTCCAACCATCGGCGTTGTCTCATGTTTAGCTCCTTCTGGTTCAAGATGTGTTGTAGGCTTTTGTGGTCGGTATACACCACGCATTTCGTGCCATAGATATAGTGTCTCCAAATTCTAAGTGCAAACATAACTGATCTTAACTCTAGGTCATGGGTTGTGTAGTTCTTCTCATGGGTTTTCAGTTGTCGAGAAGCATATGTTATCACCTTCTCTCTCTGCATTAACACGGCTCCTAAACCTTTTTGTGAAGCGTCGCAATAAACAACAAAGTCTTCACTACCTTCAGGTAAGGCCAAAATAGGTGCACTACACAACTTTTCCTTAAGGAGTTGAAAAGCTTCTTCCTCCTTATCTCCCCAGTCATATTTTACATTTTTCTTTGTCAGTTTAGTCAAAGGCTTCGCTATCTTGGAGAAACCTTCAATGAACCTTTGGTAATAACTGGCAAGTCCTAAGAATTGGCGTATTTCGGTGGGTGTTGTGGGTGTTACGCAGTCCTTTATTGACTCGATATTTGCGGGATCTACATGAATACCTTGACTATCGATCACATGGCCCAAAAACTGCACAGTTGATATCCAGAATTCACACTTCGAAAATTTGGCATATAACTCCTCCTTCTTCAATAATTCTAAGATTAGCTTGAGATGTTCCTCATGATCTTCCTCATTCTTAAAATATATCAGGATGTCGTCAATGAACACGATTATGAATTTATGCAAGTACGGCTTACACACCCGATTCATGAGGTCCATGAATATGACTGGGGCATTAGTTAAGCCGAATGACATAACTTGAAATTCGTAATGGCCATATCAGGTTCTGAATGCAGTCTTCGGGATATCCTCTTCCCGGACTCGGAGTTGATGATAACCTAATCTCAGGTCAATCTTGGAATATACTGATGAACCCTGTAGTTGATCGAATAGATCGTTGATTCTCGGGAGTGGTATCGATTCTTGATGGTTAGCTTATTCAGCTCTCGATAGTCAATACACATCCTGAAGGATCCATCCTTCTTCTTAACAAACAGGACCGGAGCTCCCCAAGGTGAAGAACTAGGTCTGATAAAACCTTTCCCTGATAGTTCAACCAACTGGTCAGACAACTACTGTAACTCCGTTGGTGCTAACCGATAGGGTGCTCGCGCTACAGGCGCGGCTCCTGCCACTAAATCGATTTGAAATTCGATCTGTCTGGCCGGTGGGAGTCCAGGTAGGTCTTCTGGGAAAACTTTCGGGAAATCCCTCACGATTGGCACGTCTTCCAATCATTTCTCTCTGGGCTCCTTCTCTTTCCTCTCGGTAACATGAGCTAGAAAGAGGTGGCATCCTTTCTCGATACACTTCTTCACCTTCGTACACGAGATGATGCTCAATCTTGACGAGCGTGCACGAACGCTCTAATCTCCTTCTATTATTAGAAACTCGTTCCCGTATGGTACTCTGACGATCTTTTCATCATAGATGATGACGGCATGATATTTCGATAGCCAATCCATCCCTATGATGACGTTAAAACTTCCCAACTCTACTGGCATGAGATCGATGTTGAATGGGTGGTTTAGCAAGTTTAGAGTGCAACCTCTTATAATGGTATCTACCCTTTCTAAGTTCCCGTTAGCTAATTCTATGTCGAAGACATTGTCTAAGGAGGTTGGAGCATGTAACACCCCCAAAATCTGGCATTGCGGAAGCTTTCAGGTCATAGGGTGCTACTAAATTGATAATCACAACACAAGGTAACAAAGAACAGAATACATACTCCATTTTTAATTCATTCAATCAAGAAAATATTGTTTACAACATAGTTTGTGTTAATAAAGTGAGGCCCACAAATTTTTGTTGTCCTAGACAAAAACAAGTCATAAATTAAAAGCCACAGTATTCAGACAGTAGTCTATGACCCTTGCCCTGCCTCCACCTTGTCATATCAGCTAGCTTCAACACTTGAGAAAAACATGCTAAAAGTCAGCAAAAAGCTGGTGAGTTCAGAGGTTTATCAATAAGCAGTAAATCAACAGTTGGACCATGAGTTTAGCATATGAACATTACAACCCATGTAATGCCATAAAAAAATACAGTCTATTACGTTAGCACTAAGTTCATGCAACCGAAGCTATAACTTGTGTGCATGCTCTAGAAGCATGTTAAATATCAAGGCCCGGCAAGTGTTTATCCCAGACACTTGTGGTTTTCGACATGGTATACGTTCGTTTGCTTATCCGGTCAACCCGAACGGGGACGTTACTCCCAATAGATCTATTTATAACATTCGCGCTTCTCAGCAGGAATTGACGGTTCATGAGTTGGGCATAGAGGGACATAACAGGGCTTAGGCTAAACCACGTAACATCATAGAAAATAGTTTGGTCATTAAAATAGTTTTGCATGTTTCTCACCCCAATAGTAAAACAAGTTTAAATAGTGTGGGGCTATAAACTCACCTTGATAAATAGCAGTCAGATCACAAAATAGTTCAGACAGTGTTCAGCACCGACACGCGACCTAGATTAGTAAGGTTTGTTTTAATTCACAGTTCAAATTCAAGAACTTCAGTAGTTTTAAAGAGTTTATGTTGTTGTTGCTGGTGTGGCAGCATTTAAGTTGGAACAATGTTTTTAACATTTGTAAGTATCGGCTCATTGGAAGTGTACAAGTGTTCATGAGAGAAAGATCAAGACGAATAAGCCTTCGGATTGACAGACAACGGAAAGTTACGTACGGAAGACAATTGCTATCGCATGTCAAACATTGACGACATATGGAAACGTTGTCGTTAAGTGAGTGTATACATATTACCACTTGTGTACAAGAGTAAGTGTGTGTACGATGGTGTGTGTATATGTATATTCATACATGCATATAATTTTGTAAAGGAATGTCTCATTTGAAAATTTCCCGTCATTGTTTATATCATTTATCGATATGTTAATAATTCGTGTATACAAGAAATCATTGTGTTAACAAAATTGCAACCAAAATTGCAACTTGTGTTTAAATTATCCTGTGATATATATATATATATCTCGAGTTATTACATATTTATACCATGTAACGAAATAAATACTAGTCGAGTTGTTTTAATATAAAGTTGTAATTATTTTTAACGACCACTTGAACGGTGATAATCACAACTCGTGTTTTCGGAACAAATTATTTCAAAGTCGATATAATGTTACAGTTTGTATCGAGTTGGGCTGTGGCCTATGCTTGATTTAAATGGTATGACTTTATTACACCCTTCATGGGCTGTAACAAGAACTAGTGGCCTGTGTGTGTTCTTTTTGTTTATATGGGCTTCGGCCCAAGTTGGCCATTAAGGACTCAAAGAAAAGTTGGCCTGGTGGACCAATACACTAGTCCATTACATGTTTAAGGAAATTTCAGCCCACTTATGAAACTGTAAACTCAGTATAACACAAGTTTTAGAGAGGTAACTCATGAGTTTACAATTGTTTTTCGGTTAAGCAGCATTGCGAGGATAAAGGTTCGAAACATGAATTCGACCAAGGCTTGACTTACAAAGGATTTGGTCTCATGTGAGTGTCCTTTGTGAGTCAAATGAGGTAAGAACCCAATGGGTGTTGCTACTGACCAAATGGTCTACCCAAAACAAGGAGAAGGAGTGCGCCAACCGAGCTTCGAGTGAGCCTTGTGACCACTACACAAGGTCTCTCGGTTTGGCTTAACCGCACATAACTAGAACCTTGTTTTCACGCAAGTTCGAGGGCACTTTGACCCATGACTCAAGGCACATTCAATCGAGGTGAAATCTCGAATAGGGTATTCGAAGACAACATGACAAGTTTTAGACTACAAGCACTCGGTTTACATCCTTTGAGTTGAGTACAACTCAACTCATGTATTCAGTACAAGGGCAAGCCAAATCGGCTAAAGGCACAATCTTGAGTACTAACACCCTACTTAAATCAAACTCATATGTTGAGTATCAAACACACTTCATTCAAACCATATCACAAACACCTTGTGAGCACGTTATTAGACTAGAAATTCGGCTAACCAAAATTCTTAACGCAAACACAACCATTTGCATACTAATGAACACCATTCCTATGTATATAAACGCGGATAACTCAAATCAAACAATGTGTGAACTCGACTTAAACACACTGATGTGAAAACAACCTAGCCGCAAGAATTTAAGCTCGACTCATCCTTAATTTCCTTTCTTAAATTTAGCTAACACAAAATTTGGTTTGAGGTTCGATTAAACGAGATGAAGAAGGACAATCAACACAACCTATTTAACGAAAACATCTCATGATTTTGAGCCAATATTAGTTTCTTAATTCGAGTTCTAAATGGTACCAGTTTCAAAATTTCTTTTAGCCACACCATGATAACACATTATCGACATAAACCTTGATCATAATTTATAACAACAACAACAAGAAAATAACATACAATTCGAGAACACAATGAACAACAACAATAACGAGTGGGATTTAACCTTACAAAGGATGATGAGAGTCGATTACAAGAGACTAACAACAAGCCCAATCCGATTTCCAAGCACTCCACACACCCCTTTCTTATTCTCGGACCTTCGATAGAGATATACAGTTGAGGTGAGATGGGTTTTGTGTGGTTGCTTCCACTAGAAATCGGTGGTTCTTAAAGGAAGAATTGTGGCAAGCCTTTGGCTCTCTTTTGATCTTCCAAGGGTTAGATTCCGCCATTTTTGGCTATCTTCCCTTTCCATTCCTCGATCCCCATATCGTTTGACTTATAAAGAGCGGGTTTGAGAACCGACAAAACCATGGGGAGGTACGAAAGTGCTAAAGGCCATGTATGGATGGCGATGGGAGATGATAATAGTGATGTTCCTGGGTTTCTTCACCAAGAAAAGTCAAAACGGGTGGTTTTTGCTGTGTGGGTGGGAGGATCGAACGAAAAAGCAGATATAGAAGATGATAAGTATCACGTGGGTGAGTGGGAGGGTGGATTTTATTTGTGTGTTTTATTTTTTTAGTGTATTATGTATACCCCGTGTCCTGTTGAGCTGAGGTAAAATCGTGGTACCTCGGTTTCACGGAAATGTGAAAAAAAAATCTGGAGCCATTTTTATAAAACTGATATAAAATAAAATTTGTTGACTCCGAAAGTGAATTATATAGTTTAACCAGTAATAAAGTGGTGTCGGAACACGTGTGGTGTCGGTTTTCAGGAAAAACAAGATAACCTCTCGTTTTTGTTATGTTGGTGTCATTAACTGTCAGAAAGTGATAAATTCACTTTTACTGATAAATTCAAATAGTTTTGGTGAGTTATTGTAAGCTATTACGTGCGGGTTTGCTTTCCGTAATAGTTTTGTAAACACATAAATGTTCAGTTTAACGGTTGTGTAATAATAAATTTACATTTATTATTAAAATATTAGTGGGAAAATTACAATTTGTCACATCCTCCCTGCCTTAGAAGGAAAACCGTCCTCGGTTTTCATTTAGAGTTACCCGATGAATTTGAGAAAAGGTGTGGGTATTTGCGCTTGATCTCGTCCTCACGTTCCCATGTGTATACCAATTGTAAAACCAGAATCAAGCCCATCTAGGATTATTAGTAACATTGATTGCATACGCAGCAGAATAAGAACAACACAATCAACATTACTAACAAGGTTGTTTTATCAAACATAAATATAAACTACTACAAACTACTACTACTACACGCTCTATGCGTTTCAATCGACTCTCATTGGAGAGACGAACTATGTATTGGATGCCTGTAACCTAGACGCCTACCCTCTTTATATAATAGAGAGAGGTTACAAACCCTAGCTTCCCCTAGAAGCTAACTATTTATATATTAGGTCCTCATTGTTTCTTCTTTCTTCATTTCTTGCTTGTGGGTTTTGTAATCATCAAATCTGTAATTCCCAACAATCTTCCCCTATTTGATATTACAAAACAATCTGCATGAAGAAACAATGCTAAAACATGTCATCACAAATAATAAGCTGCACATCATACATCTTCTTCCCCTTTTTGTAATCATCCAATAGGGGTCTTGTGCATCTCGTAAACGCTTCCCCTCAAGTGATGCATGTAGATGGTTAAACAAGCTTCCCCTGAAACCAATAACCATCTCTTGAATCACGAACTCTGTAGGCCTTATGAAATGATCACTGATGAAGAAAACCGAGTATGACGAACTTGATGAAGAAGTTGAATTTCCCAAACTTGCGTCTTATATCTTGCACTATCCACGTGACTCCAACCTCATCTTAGAAGTAGGCTACCAGGACCTCTTGATAAATCCTCAACTATATGAGACACTGAGCACTACAACGTAACTCCTTAAAGTGATAGCAAATGTGAGCATTAAGCACCCTAAATAATAGATCTCACACATTGCTAGATTCATCAAGTCTTTGTCACCACTGTACAAAACAAACAAGTTACCTCCAAAGTGTAACACCCACTTTGAGATATGATAAGAACGCGCACTGTGAAACTCAACTACAACATCAATTAAGTCATGGTCAATCGTCTTCTTCAAATTATCACCAAAACGAGCCATAAAATATTAAAGAATAAACCGTGATCCAAAACTGTTCAAGCAGCACTAACCGAATCCACCAGCAGTATCAGCAGAAACCACCAGCAGGAACTAACCAGCAGCAACAGCCAGGAGGAACCAACCAGCAGAAACCAAAGCAACCAACAGGAATCGATCAGTACTATTTTATTTTATTTTATTATTATTATTTTTTACTAAGAAGCAGCAGAATCCGAATAATAACCAGCAGAATCCGAGCAGCAGAAACAAATCAAGCGTAGCAGCAGTATCCATGTGAAAGCAGCAGACATAAAATTAAGTCATCAGCAGAATCAAAACATCCGTGCCGACTCCAGCTGCAACATGCTACTGGCTTGACATCATTGTACCATGCGCATCACTTCATGACCCACAATAATGATTTGGTCCATAAACAATTTAGCCGCACATGTTTGACCAATGAACTTCAGTCATCCGATCCCACACTGAATTACCCTATGTTGACCACGCTTAATTACCCCAAGTATTGACGCTTGCATTGACCCAAGTTAAATAAAATACCAAGCCCCATTTTGAGTCCATGTGATATAATAAACTAGTCATCATACACTTGCGTATGACTAGTCAAACCATTATCCCATGAATTAATTCAACCAATCATAGTAACCCTTTAACTGTCCCACTAATTTGATTAAAACCATAGGCTATAAGACAGTAAGCAATGACAGAAACAGCGAACATCAGACCCAACCCATATGACAAATACTGAGTACAGCAGATCAATCGAATAAAATAATCCATAGCAGCATTATTCAGTGAACACAAACAAACTAAAAAAAATGTTAGATAGCACAAAAATATACAACAATAAGCCAAGCCTCCCCTTAGGCTTATGCCTCCCCTCAATCAGTGCACCTGACAAGGGCTATCGTTCTTGGGAACCCAGAATGAACCTTTCCTTTTATTTGTCCAAGAACAACCTGTTGAGGGCTTAACACCAGTATCCCATCTTGTTCCCCCCATATACCTTAGGTCATAATAACCAGGCCAAAAACCATTCTGAAAGTAAGTGCTAGTAGGTATGTAGAATGGTCCAGCAACATGTCTTTTCCAACTGGGTTTGCTGGTTTTATGTGTTGCTTGTGGAACATATGCTGGTATGTCATTAATATTTTTCCACATTGGTCTAGATCTCTTTTGACTAGCACACACACACATTCTCTTCTCATGAAAATCACAATCTTTAATGAGATGAGACTTACTACCACACACAAAACAAGTTTTCTTCTTAACATGACCAGCCTTTTTATTAAAACAGCCATTCTTATTACAAGAAGTCCTAGAATTGTATGTATTCTTATCAGATTTATTACAAGTGAAACTAGGTAAATCTTGAACAACAATGGTTTCTTGTTTGGGTGCCCTAACTTTGGATTTAATCTCAACTTTACTTTTGGATGTGGAAACACTAGAATTAGAAGTAAAGGAGATAGACTCAGTTGAAACGGACTCTGAGCTTTTAACATTAAAAACACTGGGGGCAGAGACATTGACCTTGGAAGACTTGTCACTTGAATCACATGAGGCATAGTCAGTAGACTTACAATCAGGGTCTGGCAAGTCACTTGACTTTTTGCCATAAAGATGGTGTGATCCATCAAAGTCTTTTTGAGGAGAGCTAGGCATAAACTCACCTCTAATAGGTCCAGGGACAGCATGCAATTCCCCTTCCTTGACAAACTTAACAGGAACTTGATAGTCTACAGGTTCAGGGTCAAAAACACTATACTCATTAGGGTCATAGAATTGATCTTTCCCTATGTAGTCACCAAACCCTAAACCAATCTTAGTTTTTACAGACATAGAACTATTAACTAACCTGTTTAGATTTTTAGATGAATCTTTCCATTTATCAAACCTAGCCAAGCTATTGTCAAGTTTAGTCTGCACTTCCTGTTTTTCTAACACTACTTCTGCTTTTTCTTTCTCAGTACACTTTAAATCATTATTAGCACAAAGTAAATCTCTCTCTAACACCCCTATTTTTTCATTATAAGCACCCTCATTCTTCTGAAACCAAACTTTTTGTCTTTCTAGAGTTTTTAAAGAGTGTTTATATGCCTTAACATCTATATAACATTCATTATATTTAAGTTTTAATTCATCATATTCCTTTTTAAGTTCATTATACCTTTCACTACACCCAAATATACAATTTTGTACCTGAGATATGCCCATAAAGGCAGTGTGACTATGTTTATCCTCTGAAGAACAGCTAGCCAGCAATCCATTCACTTCTTTATTATCATCATTCTCAGGTTCATGCACATTCCAGTTAATATGATCATCCAGAGTGACCAAGGCTTTGGGGTTTTCAGCATTCACTTGATTCTTCTGATAGCTTGAATACCGAACTTCATCACCACTCTTCCTATCCTTGCACTCTCTAGAAAAGTGACCCAACTGACCACATGAATAGCACTTGATTTTCCTTCTATCAAACTGAGCTGGATCTCGTCCCTGAAACCCAAACTTTCTTCCAGACTTCTTTTCAAACCTCTTGACATTCAAAGTAAGCATGGCCACCTGCCATTTTAAATTCATCTCTTCTAAATCAAGAGGATCCACCTGTTCAAAATCCTCAAAAGCCAGATGCTGCTGATGTTCATAATCAGCAACAAAAGAGTGGAGTATATCCTCCATTACTCCACTGGATTGTGGTTGAGAGTAGGAAGATATTACTGAGGAGCTTGAACTTGAAGCCTGAGACTGCTTGTTGGAGGAAGTGCTCACAAAAGCTGAATAAGTAGGGTTTGATGAACGAACGGGGCTTCTAACATCAGGCTCAAGAGTTTTGAGTTTGTTGTAGAGATCATCAAACGAAAGCATATCAAGACCTCCTTTTGTTTTGAGTGCAATGCTCACTTGTAACCATGAGGGAGGTAAAGATCGCAGGAACTTAGCATTGCAGTCCTCATTATCAGGTCTAGCCTTCAGCTAGTTCATCTGGCTCAAAATTTTATGGAACCTATCATACCCCTTGTGAATACCTTCCTCTTCAGTTATTTGGAACTCTTGAAACTGTTGTTTCAACATCGACTTCCTCATCCTTCTTGACTCATCGTTCCCACCAAACCTAGCCTTGATTGCCATCCAGATATCTTTTGCTTCCTCCATGTAGTGAAAGTCTCCCATGTGATCATCTGGAATAGCCTGAAGGAGAATGGTTCTCACTTTATTTTCTCTTTGTACTGCAAGAACCTCTTCAGCAGTTTTAGGAGGAAGAATCGAAACAACACCATCAGCATCTTTGGTGTGCTTCTTCAAACTGTTTCCTTTACGGACAATTTCCCAAAGATTCCAATCAATATTGGTGATCCAGTTCTGCATCTTCATTGCCCATAATTCATATTCTTCCTTCTTAAGGTAAGGAAACTTTGCATTGCTGTTGGTGAGATTGAGTTGTTGCATAGATGTGGTGTTTTGGTTGTTGTTGTTGTTGTTGTTGTTGCTGTGAACCTCAGATTCATCGTCAGATCCAGGCATTGTTATTTTGAGAGGGTGTAAACGTGAAGGTGTTCCTAGTAATACAGAGACTCTCACGAGGCTCTGATACCACTTGTTGAAACTTAAGACCTTGATAGATCTTTGTGAGCTCGTGGATCGTTAGTAATGTTTATGTAATCACAAACACACTAAAAGAAAGTCTAAGTTACTTGTATTCTATAGCGGAAAACAAATACAAGTAAGAACACAATTACTAAGAACGATTTGATCCTCTATGGATCTTTTGATTAATACTAAAAGTGTTTTTCTAAACTCGTACATAATACATAATGATGTGTTCCTTTTATAGACAAGGAACCCTAAACAACCCTAAACCGTTTCACAAGAAACGTATAATCTAAAAACTATTCAAGATATGCAATATCACTTTCTAAATAAACTCATGCATATCCTAACTAATAACATAATACGCGGAAACTATCAATCAGCAGAAACACATTCCGCACAATCTATACTTCGGCAGTAACATTCTTCAGCAGAATCATAAAGCTTCAGCAGTAACCATCAGCAGTAACCATCAGCAGAATTCTTCCTTAGCAGAATTCCCAACAGTATTCGGGACCTCTTCGAGAGTTTCAACGAACTTTAATAATAGGAATGCGGCTTTGCTTAAGCCGTTTGATTTGTCGATCCATTATCTCGATAGGTTCTTCGATGAAATTCAGTCTCTCGTCCACCTAGATTTCCTCCAAAGGGATGGCAAGCGTTTCATTTGAGAGACATTTCTTCATGTTGCTCACATGAAACACATTGTGTACAGAGCTGAGTTCTGTCAGTAGCTCGAGTCGGTAGGCTACCGGTCCGATTCTGGTGATGATTTTAAAAGGTCCAATGTAGCGGGGATTTAATTTCCCACATTTTCCAAAATGAATCACGCCTTTCCATGGCGAGACTTTCAACATGACGCGATCACCAACTTGGAACTCAAGTGGTTTCCGTCTCTTGTCTGCATAGCTTTTCTGATGGTCTCGAGCCGCTTGCATTTGGCTCTTGATCTGCACAATCTTTTCAGTGGTCTCTTGTACTAGCTTAGGACCATTAAGCTGGCTTTCTCCGACTTCAGCCCATCATATAGGTGATCTGCACTTTCAACCGTAAAGTGCCTCATATGGTCCAGCTTTGATGCTTATGTGATAGCTGTTATTGAAAGAAAACTCGGTTAATGGCAGATGCCTATCCCAACCATTTCCAAAGTCTATCACACACGCTCGTAGCATGTCCTCTAAGGTTTGAATGGTTCTTTCGCTTTGACCATCTGTTTGAGGATGATATTCGGTGCTCATATCGAGATCAGTTCCCAATGCATCTTGCAATGATCTCCAAAAATTTGACGTGAAATGACTGTCTCTGTCGGATATGGTAGAAATTAGGACTCCGTGTCGTGCAACTATTTCTTTCACGTATAACCGTGCAAGTTTATCCATGCTATCATTTTCTTTGATCGGTAGGAAGTGGGCGGACTTGGTGAGACGATCAACGATTACCTAAATGGTGTCGTGACCACTAGATGTAGGGTATTCACAATGCAAGAAACACTTGTTTGAGGCTTAGATTTGGATCGAATGGAAGATAACTTAGAGAGAGAAAGTGGGAACTTCTAGTGAGAGAAACACTATGTGTATTAGATTGAAATGTAATCAGAGTTCCAACCCTTCCCTTGCTAGGGAAGGGGTATTTATACTTACTACATATTATGCCCCTAGCGGGCTGTAGAGTGAGCTGACAGAGGGTAAAGACCCGACCCACTCCACAATACTAATAATAATAACTAAGCTACTAATAATATTACTGATAATCCTATGAGCTATGATGTACTAATAATTACTCGGGGTGACCGAGTCTTCAGCTGAATATTCATATTCCTAACAATCTCCCCCTAAGGGAGGTCACCCCAGAAGTAATGTTCTGAATTTCAGCACTTCTTCCTTGGATCTTGATATCATAGCTCGTAATCATTGAATCTTCAATGTCATAGATTGTTGTGCAAACATCAGTGATCAGAAGATGACTTCTCTTTTGTCTTGGTTGAACTTTGAGTAATCTTTGACAGTATCATCCCACTTGAGTCTCCAAGTCATCTTTCAGTAGTACGACTCCATGTGATGAAATATACTTAGAGCCGACATGCTCACACGATATGGTGTCATGATCTTCAGCATCAGAGTTAGCAGAAGCTGTGTTGAAGGTCTTTTAGGGTGATCATGACTTCTTTGATGATGATGTGGTGTGAGCATGTGGTGATGGATTGGCATCTTTTCTGCAACCAGCTACAACAGCAACCAGCTACAGCATTCCACAGCTACAATCGCCAGAAGTTCCTGCATACGACAGTTAGCAATAATTCGACCGGTACTTACAAGTTTGGACTTCGAGATAGTCAACAGCATAGTGTGAAAACTCTCTCTAATCCTTACCAAGACCGTTCCTAATCGAAAACCCACAGAGAGCTTTTTAAGATTTTACCGTAGTAAATCAACGATTAGGTGAGTCGCTGGAGATCACTCCACGACTGTAGACCGGTTGAAACCGCCGCTATCACTAAGCGTAATTCACGAGGAATTACCGAAGTGACCTGCTTTCAGGGCTGCTTGAAGTTGACCCTGGCAGGAATTTCCATTCAATCATTGAGAATTACATTTGTAAATTCTCTCATAAATGTTCTGGCAGATTGCTAAGATCTGCGTAGGACTCATGAGTTTACAACTGGTGTCCTTAATGTTGAACTACCAGTGTAGAAATAATTCGTGTCCCTATGAGATCTTATTATGCATCTCGTGGCTCTAGACTCAATTGTGCGTTTTGATTTGGTGATCGGAGGCTGGAGAGGACTGCCACCTTTTCAATATCATCTAACTCGGAGTGAGAGAGACGATAGAAATGTATTGAACTCCGTGAAAATTGAAACAAGAGTCCTTTGAGGGACCTTGAGTGGCTAGGGAGGGTTGTGCAGCGTATCACTGGGTCCATGATACTTTGTCTTCAATGCCAGCAATCAACTAAGTGATTCTGACAGCATATGTATTGACCCGGTTTCTGCCTAAGTTGTAAGGAGGGCTATTTCTTTTCACCCTTTCTCTTTACAATTCTTTTTCATTCTTCAACCCCTTCAGTGCTTACCGATACTTCATAACTAACACCTTGTTGGGTTTGTTCCAGTGTTAGCTCCATCTCAGTCGGCACTATTCCCTCATTCACTTTTCTCCTTTTTAATCATACCTAAGGACTTCTACACTAACTAGTGGATTGTCCTTGGGTAGATCCCTCCGGCTCTGGCGGGATCGTGGGAACTTGTACCTAACCTTACCATCCTTATAACTCCATTATATGAAATATAATGGTCGGTCTTTGGTGTTCTTCCACAATTGCCAAACCAAATCTTTGAAAAATCTCTCAAAGTGTTCATGATTACGAAACACATTTTTTGCAAACACTTGAGAGTTTTATAATTTTCAAATGCTCCCCCTCAACATGTGCTCGAGTGATAGTTTTATAAATTTGCACATGTTAGGTAGAGCCCGCACTTTTTGAATTGATCCACTTTCAGTGAACATGACCGATTCGAGACACGCTTACATCGCTAGTTAGACTAGCTTGAAATTATTACCCGGCCTGGTCAAGTCCACAGAAAGTTTCTCGAAATGGTACACTCTACTCAGATACATCTTTTTCGAGACACGCTTACATCACTGGTTAGACCAGCTTGAAATTATTACCCGGCCAAGACGTATCCTTTCGATTGATGGCAATTTAAGTTTCGTCAATTCATTAGTGAAGACTGAGCCTTGCTCACGTGAGATGCCAAATCCTTTGTTTTGTTAAAACCATTTGCTCCCCCTCAATATGTGCATCGATATAAGAAAGATTTTCGCACATATGGAAGAGCTTGCGTTTATGACCAAAACATTTTGCTCCCCCTCAATATGTGCCTTGATATGCAAAATGGTTTAGCACATACGGGAGAGCTTACATTAACATCCAAATCATCACATTTTATCAGAATTTCCTATTTAAATCACATTCTCTCCCCCGATCAAAAATTTCAAACCATTTGAGATTTGTGATCCCAAGTGATTTAAATAAGTTTAGAAAATTTGGGAGAAAATGTGGTCAGGTTTAAATGCATTCTAATTTAGGAGCATACTATGCTCCCCCTTAAACCACGAGAGAGTGTCACTGCTGATGTTGCACAAATTTGGCAAGGTGTCAAAAATTTGAACAAGTACTCTCCCCCTTAATTAATGACCCATATTCTATTAAAAGAGCTGTAGTCATTCAATTAAGCGATAAGTATTTGTGAAAATTTTACTTCAATTTACATCCTTGTGTAACATCAAGACTCTCTAGAAGAATCAAATAAGATAAAGAGTCTTGATGAAAAAGAAGACTTCTCTTCTTATACACGACAAGACGCACTGAAACGTACATCAAGTCGGGGAAACATGGATATAAAGTAATCCATGCCCAGGTGAACATCACCCGGTTGGAGGAACAGCTGTCCTTTTGGCGACATGCGTTCCCCAATGTACAGCGTGGGTTGCAGTATGAAGTAACTGCAAGCCATTAAGACATGTTTTAACTGATTAGTATAACTTCTGCTCGAGCTTCATTTAAGAATCCATGCCATTGTTGAATGACATTTCTAGATCCGTAAATGTTATCGATAAACAGAAGACATGCCTAGGTAGGACTATTTTTGGTATTTTCTGATTTTTTTTCGATTTTTATGGTTTTTATAGGTTTTATATTTTTGTATTTTTCTTTTTGATTTAAGATATATACAACTATGTACAAGGATATAAGAAGACAATCCTTTACTCCTCCTTTTCTTCCTGAAGACACTTGAGGGTTTCAGGAGTCATGCTTTTCATGCCAAGGCGTGGGAGAATAAACTGAAACCTTTCTCTTGGGAGGGCCTTGGTGAAGATGTCAGCTAACTGAAACTCTGTCCTCACGAAGTATAGTTCCACAATTCCTTTTTCCACTTGTTCCCTGATGAAGTGATGCCTGATGTCGATGTGTTTTGACCTGGAGTGCTGAACATTGTTACAACAAAGAGCAATGGCGCTTTTGTTGTCGCAATATAGGGGAATTTTGTTGTATGAGAATCCATAGTCCGAAAGTTGTGATCGCATCCAAAGGATTTGTGCACAACAAGCAGACATGGCAATGTACTCAGCTTCAGTAGATGATATGGAAGTACTCATCTGCTTCTTAGAAGACCAACTAACTAACTTTTCCCCTAAAAACTGAGCTCCTCCTGAAGTACTTCGACGAGTGTCTTGACATCCCGCATGATCAGCATCCGCGTAAGCCGTTAACTCCATTGCAGTGTCCTTAGGATACCAGAGACCCATATGAACCGTGCCTTGAAGATATCGAAAGATCCTTTTCACTGCTTCAACATGCTTCTTGGTTGGTCTGGATTGATACCGAGCACACATACACACAGCAAACAGAAGATCTGGTCTGCTAGCCGTGATGTACATCAGAGATCCAATCATGCTTCGATATTTCGTTATATCCACTGGAATCCCTGAAGGATCTTCATCCAGCTTCGTTCTATCAACCATGGGAGTGTCAACAGGTTCACTTGAATAAAATCCAAACTTTTTCAAGATCTCGTTGGCGTATTTGGATTGATTAATGAATATGCCACTGGGACTTTGAGAAACTTGTAATCCTAAGAAGAATGACATTTGTCCCATCATAGACATTTGGAACTTGGAATTCATCTCTTTTGAAAAACTATCACATTCACTAGGATCTGTTGAAGCAAAGATGATATCATCTACATAGATCTGAACTAGTAGTAGATGGTTTCTTGACTTCCTGGTGAATAGTGTAGGATCAACAACACCCTTGGAGAATCCGTTCACTAGGAGGAACTTGGACAATGTATCGTACCATGCCCTTGGCGCCTGTTTTAACCCATAAAGAGCCTTCTTCAAGCGGTAAACATGAGTAGGATGTTCAGTATCCACGAATCCTTCTGGTTGACTCACATAAACTTCTTCCTTTAAGTCACCATTCAAGAATGCCGTTTTGACATCCATCTGGTAGACTATCATATTTCGACTAGCAGCATTTGCCAGGAAGATTCTTATAGCTTCAATTCTAGCAACCGGAGCAAACGATTCTTCAAAATCAATGCCCTCTTCTTGTTTGAACCCTTTAGCAACTAGCCGTGCCTTGTTCTTTAACACATCACCATACTCATCAAGCTTCACTTTGAAGATCCACTTTAAAGCAATGATCATTGCAAGCTCTGGAGGAGGCACTAATTCCCATACTTCAAGTCGATCAAATTCATGGATTTCATCCTGCATAGCCTGGAACCAGCAATCTTTAGTCATTGCTTCTTTGGCATCTTTTGGTTCGACTTTGGACAGTACGAAATTGAAGAAGCACCATAGTGCATCAGTGGCTAGTTGATTATGTGTGGATACTAGACGTGAGGGATTGCCTATGATGTTGTCGATTGGATGATCACTGGTCCATTTCCTGAGATGGTCGTGAGGTTGAGGGTTATGAACAGACGTAGCAGTGCTGTGTTCTTCAAGTAAGGATGTGTCTGATGAATGTTCAGGAGCAAATATGTTTTCAAAAGGAACCTCATCAACAGGAGCAAAAGGATTAACTTCCAAAGAATGATTATCTGAAGATTCTTGCATTACTGGAGAAGATTGAGCGTTTGATGATGAAGGCGATTGACTGGCAGCTGGAGCATTGTGACTGACTGATACTGAAGCTGTAGGGCCTTCTGAACCTTGTGGGGCTTGAACCTCAGCCATAGGAAGTACAGCAGGTTCACTTGGGATGGTTCCATTCGTTGGCTCAAAGTATTCATCAAACATAGGATCAAATAACTTCTTTAACTCCTCGCATGTAGGTGGCACATAAGAATCTGCAGGCGTGGAATTCTGTACAAGTCCTGAACTAATGGGTCCAGGAGACAAAAGGTTAAGATCGGGTCCAGAACTAATTTGTCCTGAAGCAGGTTGCTCACTCAGCTCATCGAA